>JAWNGG020000175.1:0-548977 GCA_036937485.2 Tetragonisca angustula | reverse complement strand
TTAAAATTAAAAATTGCTCGTCTGAATGAAGCTCCGGTACAATAGTATCATTAAATATAGTGCAACATTATTAACGTAATTAATTACAATGGCACAGTGATAATAATAATACGATTATTTACATACTTTTTGGCATGACTTTGGTACAATTATCGGTAATGAAATATAGACGCGATATTCCAAGCAGATTACTGTTGTTATTATACATTGCATTACTATTACCATTATTTAGTAAACAGACAAGTTCCATTAGTACACTAGAAACATAAATTGCGTGTAGTGGATTATTGCATGACGAAATGATTAATTTCGCGAACATTCGACGCGATAAAGTTACTGTTAAACGACATTTGTTAAACGTCAATTCGAGGCTTGAATTTGACGCAACGCGACCGATGATTATGTCAATTGTTTAATCGTAGAGAGGCCGATTTTTCCAGACCAAAGCGGACCATAAATAAACGAGCATTCGGTGGCCGAATTAATTAGCTCCAGTTTTCATGAGGTTCTCGATCTCCGTTATCCAGCCACGTAATTAAGAAAATTAAATTTCAACCTGAATATAAAACAAATAAATTTATTCGTCGTGCACGAGATGGTGTAAATATTTGCTCGTGAATTCCAAGAACGTTTCGGTAAAATTTCAAACGCGGCACAACTACTTGATTGTTATGGTACTAATGGATTATGAATTTTTGCAATAGAATGACTCCGTCCACGTGAATTCCATGTACATGTTTCAGCTAAATTTGAATCGAGGCCCTTTTATTGGCATGCAAACGAAACATCGCTAGCAATAGAGTGAATTAGTGGACTGCGTGAATTTTAATTATACAAGCTTTGTATGTTTATACACATAGTAATTACACCAACTGAGCATTTCTGCCGTATGCAAATTTTTCTCAACATTTTTCTGAACGCAATCATAGAAATTGAACTTGAATGGAAGTTTATTTCATCGACTAAATATTATAGAGTATAGATGTATTTTAGATATTATATTTTATATTATGTGTATTGTATAATATTATATTTTATTATATATTTTAGATATTATATTTTATATTATATATATTACATAATATTATATTTTATTACATATATTATATATTATAGATATTTTAGATATTATATTTATATTATATTTTATTGTGGATATTAATTATTATTCATTATTTTGTGTTTTGTATCATATTATATATATATATGCATTCATTGTTACTTATTATTTTGTATATTACGTAAATTTTACGTGTTCAATAAATTTCTAAATCTCGCATAAATAAATGATGTCTAGACCGTAGTCTAATTATAAAACGACCAATCTCTAACTGTTCGTTTAACAGAAAATTTTACAGAAACAGTGTGATTTACAACGAAGCAATAATTTACAATGGAAAATGGAAAAATGGTGTGTCTTTAAAGATCTGAATTTTTGAAACAGAAGCTCGCGCACAGATTCCACCGTATTTTACAGACTTTTCATCTCGACGAAAATTTCTCTGGCTCTAGTCTAATCCGAACGAACCATGTCCAAATCGGCTTTCTCGTTGGTCCAGTAACTCACGCTCGAGAACGCAAAGATTTTGAAAGAAAAACCTCGTATGTCCCTTACGACAAAATGGCACACGCGAGAGAGAGAGAGAGAGAGAGAGAGAGTGTAAGAGAGTGCGTGTGCATGCGTGTTCGCTTTATCTGTACCGATCGGGTTGCCGATCTCTCTCGCGATTCCCTCTGTTCCACCTCCATGAAGCCGTATCCTCCGGCGAGAGACGACGAAGGATCTCGTCGTTCTTCGCGCCTCCTCTCAGACATGTCGAATCAGCCGAGTTTCACGGTCACCGAAAATCACGATCTCGTTCGTTCGCGAATTATTCGCGGATTTTTGGAAATTGTTCCCGGATCTGTCGAGGGTTGAAACACACAGTTTGAAGAGGAAAGGAGAACTGCGACGTTTGTCCAGTCCTGCGAATTTTCCGGCAAAGTTCAGTGCTTCGAATCTTCGACGGTTGTTTCGAAAAGAGAGAAAGAAAAAAAAAGAACGAAGAGATTCGCACGTGACGTTTATTGTTGTTAATTGTTTGAACATTTTTCTGCAAAGTTCAGTGCTTCGTATCGTCGACGATTGTTTCGAGAAGAAAGAGAAGACTCGTGTTGAGTCGAGGTGAAGAAGAACCGTGACGTTTGTTTATCCAGTCGACCAACTTTCGCCGAGATTTGTCCGAAGTGTTGCAGCGTGTTTGAATCGCCGACGGTAATTTTGAAAAGCAAAGACTCGCCCGGTGGCGAAAGGGAAAACGGAACTGCGATGTTTATTTAGTCGAGCGACGAGTTTTCCGCGAAATTTGCCCGAGTGTTTCAGTGCTTTTGAAACGTCGACGGTAATTTTCGAAAAGCGGAGACTCGCCTTGGAAAGAGAAATTCGCGACTGAGATAAACAAATATCGCAGTCCCGAATTTCTCTGAAAATTTTTCTGCAAATTTTCGGTGCTTCCGACTGAAAAATTTCAAAAACAAGAAAAGAAAAAGAAGAAGACTTGTCTTCGGAGAGAGAAAGTCACGAGCGGTGATACTCGTACAGGGTGTCCGTAATGTCTCTTTACAATTTCGAAAATTTATCACAAAGGCAAATGAAAAGACAGACAAGTGGAAATTATTATAGAATGAGACGTATATATTTAAGTTTCTTTTCTGCTGTTTTTCTCAGATGTTCTTGGTCGTCCACTCCTCCCTTTATCCAACACTGTCCCTATCTCCATAAATTTCTTGTACCATGCACGAATCGATGGTCGTGACGGTGGATCTCTTCCATACTTGGTTCTGAAGTTTCGCCGAGTCTGCAGATCCGATTTCGTTTCAATAAACCGCGATACACACTGTGCCTTCTCCCGAGGAGCAGCCATTTTGTAAGGTGTTCGTTCAACAGTATCTTATTCATCAACAGGGTACCTGAAATGCAACGTGATGAAAACCTTGATAACCACAGAGTATATGAAACAAATCTGACAAAGATATCTCGTCGATTGCCTTTGTAATAAATTTTTGAAATTGCAAAGAGACTTTATAGACACCCACATGCGGTTATGTTAAAGACATGGCTAATCTAAAGCAGAGGATCTCCGATGCCATTGCCACCATTGATGAGTGCTCATACAGAGGTTTATTAAATGATGCAGAGGAGAAAAAACTTGAACATATACGTCTCATTTTGTCATAACTTACACTCATCTCTCTTTTCGTTTGCCTTTGTAATAAATTTTCGAAATTGTAAAGAGACTTTATGGACACTCTGTATTTAGTGAATATATTTTGATTAAAAAAAAAAAAGACGGGTGTATCTCGTTCAGTGACGAACAACCGCGTTTAAATCGGTCGTCGTTCCGATTGCCCTCGCAATATCGTCACGCGGATTGATCAGAGGAATTGTCATAGAGGGTACATATATTTGGCGCGCGTCGGCGCGCCTCGATAGCATATTGTATTTGTCAGTACAATTAGTCGATAAATTGAATTTAATGCGACGTTACGACCGATCCCGTGGAAATCCTATCGCGAGCTGTTGACGCGCTTCTGTTTCGTGACTAACGAGCACCGGGCTCTCGTTTCACTCTGTTCCTCGAACGATCTCTCTCTTCTCTCCGAATGGATTTTAATTTACGTTTGTCCGTGATACCGACTCTCCTTTCCCCCGTTTTCTTTTATTTTCGTCCCGAAACAATTTTCTTCGACGAAAGGCAAAGGAAGAAAGGAGTTTCAGCTAACGGTTACCGTTTTCTTTAATTAAAATATTCGCCGGTTCGATGAAACTGAAGTTTCGTCGTCCTCTCTGTAACAATTTTTTTTTTTTTTTTTTTTTTTTGGGCGACAAAATGTTTTAATTTTTCTTAAATTTCAAGTAGTCTGGATTAGTATACGTAGTAGTGCAGGAAAACATATATCTAATTAGGAAAAAAAATTATACAAACATTATGTAGAATTTATCGCTATACGAAATTCGTTGTACTTTGTTATTAAAATATTCACTTTAGGTTTTATTTTTAATTTAATCGTATTAAACGAAGTTAATTTAAAAATAATTTTAGTTCTTTTTCTAATTCTATTTTTACAACTGATACACATAAAATTATCGTTTTTTATTTAATAAAATTTTTGAATAAAATGCGAAATCATCTATGAGAAAAATTTTTGTGAAATTACATTTTCCTGATATTACAATTTTATTTTCAACGTTAAATATAAAATTAATGCTTAATAAAATTTCATTATATTTAATCAGTTTAATATATCCTATATTTGATATTAATTTTTATATTATAATTCGTATCGATTCTTCTTTCACAAACTTTTCCCTTCGTACTTCCCCAGTGACACGTGTCGCGTCTGTATGTATCACCGTTCCCCTCGAAACTCCGTATTTTTGTTCGTTGGCAAAGCGTGTTGAACAACCCAACATTTTCGTACAACAGTTCCTTCTTATTCGAACACGTACTGACAAAGTTTGACAGCTTAAACGCGAGACAACCTGCCTCGAGTACTTCTACAAGCTTCTCTCGAACGTGTGTAAAATATTTCGCGAGATATCGCCGGCGTGTGGAGGATCGTCGATCGAAGCGAGCGCGAAACGTTTCCTCGAAAGAGAGAGAAAACGGCTCACACCGAAATTATTCGGTTCGCAGGTCCACGTCCGCCGAGGGAGAAGTGGGTCGGCCAACCCCGAGGCTGTAGGCCAGCTACGAGTTTAGTGCATGGAACGTTAGAGGAAATCGTCGTGTCGAACGAGTGAGAGAGATCGAGGAGAGATGACTCGTCCGTTCGTTTCCCAATAAACAAGAGTCACTCACTGAACGAATGGAACGAATCTATCGCGAAAGTAACGGCCGCGAGCACAGGAAATCGCGAGGTGGGGGCGCGTGAAACGGAAAGGTTCGATCGGAGAGAAGGATCAGAGAGAAAACGGGAATTCTTTCGACTCGAGTGCGCGCGAGACGAAGAACGTTGAGAAAGTGTCCTGAAAGGAGACGGTAGGTTAAAGAAAATTGATGAGAGAAGGTGAATGATTCGCTTGAACTCGTGTGTAAGGTGCAAACAGAGGAGAAACAAGGAGAAGCGAGAGACGAGGCAGAGAAGAGGTGTCAAGCATGAGTAGAAGAACCATGCCGTCGGTTGGGCTAAATTCCTGCGAGAGAATACGACCGGAAAGACCTAGGAACCCTATCCAGAGGCTCGTATGGAGTCCTGGCGCTCAGTTTCAAGTTGGACAAGTCGGCTTGCCCGAGGACGAGGGCTCGAATCCGCGAATGGCTCTGAGAAGGTATAGATCTATTGTTAATCCACGCGTCTATCTATCTACGTATGTACATATACGTAAATACGTTCCCGAGTATTTCGAAAATCTTGTCTGGACATTGCAGTTTTGCTGATATTCTTCTCGTTTCTTACAAACGTTCTCCTTCGTTAAAGATTTGAATAAAATTAAATACTCAGATTGCAATTGGTTGATTAAATATTTAGGCTATGGATAAAAAAGTGGATAGCACAAAACTTCCATTTCACTTGATTCACTTGATTCACTGGATTCCATGGATTTACTGGATTTACTGGATTCACTGGATTCCATGGATTCCATGGATTCACTGGATTCACTGGATTCACTGGATTCACTGGATTCCATGGACTCACTGGATTCACTGGATTCACTAGATTCCATGGACTCACTGGATTCACTGGATTCACTGGATTCACTGGATTCACTGGATTCACTGGATTCCATGGACTCACTGGATTCACTGGATTCTATGGATTCACTGGATTCCATGGATTCACTGGATTCACTGGATTCACTGGATTCCATGGACTCACTGAATTCACTGGATTCACTGGATTCACTGGATTCTATGGATTCACTGGATTCCATGGACTCACTGGATTCACTGGATTCACTGGATTCACTGGATTCCATGGACTCACTGGATTCACTGGATTCACTGGATTCCATGGACTCACTGAATTCACTGGATTCACTGGATTCACTGGATTCTATGGATTCACTGGATTCCATGGACTCACTGGATTCACTGGATTCTATGAATTCACTGGATTCCATGGATTCACTGGATTCTATGGATTCCATGGATTCCATGGATTCACTGGATTCACTTGATTCACTTAACCCCTTGCGCTGGCAACTGGTTCGCGGACCATAACGAGTGACCGAACCGTATACAACTTCTTCTCAGCTCGTCGGTATGATATCGCTATGATGGAAATTATTAAAAAGTAATACACTTACCGTTTGTTTTGCCCGAGTTACATTTAAGTATACTTAAAACTGAAAGAAAATGCTGCAATATTGGGACAAAAAGTTCTCGACGTATGTACGTGACATTCCAGCGCAAGAGATTGAGACAACAATTACAAAGTGATTTAAATAAATCGATCGAGCTTGTACAGAGCTGAAATTGAATATTTCGAAACTCAATGGATTTGATAATCCAAGTAGATTGTTTTGGTAATCTTAATAATATTTTAACTTTAGCACTCTTAGCCTTAACCCTGTTCCCGTGGCGCGCGCGCGCGCGATCCGCTTCGTGTAATAATTCGCGTATCCGGGGAATTCGTTTCGCGGTCGAAAATGGATTATCGCCGCGTGCCAGAGTCCGCTACGATTACACGACAATATTGATCGGCTGGACAAACAGAACGGGTTTATTGCGTCCCTGCGGTGCGTCCGATAGAATATATACAGAGAGGCGCGATACACAGAGGTCATCGATTACGGCAAGACGGTGGAGATATTCGCGAGGCTGTCGCGGAAATTTCAATGAAATACCAGCGTGCCAACGCGACCTATTATCTCGACAATGCACACACACACACATACACACGCACACACATATGTACGTTGGAAGCTGTTTCACCTCGCGTTGTCCTTCAAATTCGCGACACGGTCGGGGACGAGTCAGTAGCAAGCTCGAGTAACAATCGTTGAATTTCCAATCAATCGTGGAAACGTGCACGCAGGCTGCTTAGACTGTACGAGGGAAGACAATACAGAGAGGCGGCTGCTTTCCTCGTGAGGCTGCCGCGCTACACCTTGAAGGCGACCCTGCCGGACATTCCGGTGGACCTGTTGATCGAAACGCTTCCGCACAGTCTGTCGATGCTCGAGGCGCTGTACACCAGGCTGCTCGAGCTGAATGTAAACGACGCGAATGTAGTGAGGATGGAGCACGTCCTCTGGAAGGTCGTCCACCTGATCTCGATCGGTCAAGACCACTTCCGCCTGAGGATCTGGTGCAAGCTGCTGGCCTCGCTGGACAAGCTGGCGCCGAACGCGAGGGGCATGCTGGTAGCGAGGAGGCGAGCGTTGGAGAGAGCCGTGGAGGGTTTGGGCAAACACGGGCTGGTCGCGAGCAATTTCGAGAACGGCGGGGCGTCGAATCTGCTGCCACTGCCGGTCGCGCTGAGGGAACAGCTGGAGAACAGGATCGAGGCGTACAAGCTGGCCGTGCACAAGATCGAGAGCTTCGGGAAACACGCGAGGACTCACAGAGGTAATCCCTCCACCAGAGGTTTCTCTTTTCTTTTTTTTTTTTTTTCTTTAACGCCGCGCGACTATACAGTTCGAGATATATCACACTGTGGTCACAGTTAGTCTTCCGTGTTGTTGAAAACTTTTCAGCGTGCGTTAGTGTAATTTATATTCTTTTAATTTAATATTATATTATATTATTATATTTTACAATATTTATATACTATATTATATATAAATTTGACTAATATAATATAATATAAAATATTATACTAGTGAAATTTATATATAATAAAATATATATATATTTGTATAATATAATATAATATTTTATAATATTTATTATATTTATTATATTATTATATTTTACAATATATTATATTAGTGAAATTTATATTTAATATAATATATATATTTGTATAATGTTATAATATAATGTAATATTTTATACTATATTATATCAGTAAAATTTATATATTATATTATATATAAGTTTCACTAATATAAGTATATTATAATATAATATAATATTTTATATCATATTAGTGAAATTTATATATAATATAATATATAAATATTATAAAATATAATAATATAATATAATATTAAATTAAAACAAGATTATATTACATTATAATATAATATAATATTTTACATTGTTTTAATTTAATAATAATTCATCTTGTTCCAATTGAAAATATGAGTTTTTTAATATTTAATTTCAGCTTTTCGATCTTTAAATTTCATGATACTAGAAACTATCGTCAGTCAACGTGTTGACCGATGATAATTCTTTTTATTGTAACGTCGCGTTCCGCTTCTGAAAACTGACGGAACAATGGATCAACAGAGAATCTGCAAGATGTTAACAACAATGTGAACACGATTATATTACATTATTATATTAATATAAAGCACTTGATATTAACGTGATTATTATTATTATATATTACTACATGACTACATGTTAATTGAGTTGATCACATGATTACATCACTGATATATTCGCACGATGAGTCATATGATCATACGATCATATTATCGACACAATCATATCACATTAATATATAATACTTGATACTGACACTAAAATAATACCAAAAAATAAAAAAAAAAAACTGCATGACAAAGTGCGCGCGCAGATTCGAAGATCTTACCATCTGCGAGAAATACTAGACGCCGCAAGGTAAAAAAGCAAAACGCGCGTGTACACGTATCCGCGTGCGAATGCACGGATCACCGCGCGGCGGAGAAAGTCTGAAAGTTTGCACGACTGAATGGAACACGATCCCGCCGCGTTACAGATCCGATTACCGTCATCCGGCATCTGACACCACGAGTCTCCTGCCAGCGATCGGAGGAATTCGTCGCGGAGCCGCGAGAAAATAGTTTCGATTCGATTTCGACGGTGGATGGAGGTCGCAACGAGGGACGCATCGTCCACGGTGTTCGAGAGAACGTGGAAACGCGAGCATGTTGCGTCGAAAGTCGTTAAAATTTTGCAACCGATGAAAAGATGAGAGGACGTGAACGTGAGAAAGGGAACGTCCAGCCGTGTTCGAGCCTCCGTTGAACCGTGAAGTATTGGGTTTTAACGCGGCTGCACCGGACGCGTTACATCCCCGAATGCAAATGCATAACGCCGATGCGCCGGACATTAATGCGCTTACACGCGAGCGTTGCACGTTTGCTAGTCGGCGCGGGCGATAAACACGGCGTGTCTGTCTCTTTAGACACTCGAGTCATACAGGCAGTGTATTTCGTCCTGATCCATCAAGGATTTGTCATAATTCCATCAAGCAGTCAAGATATTCTCATAATTACGAGTACGTTCTGAAAAAGATTAAATTCGACTACACTTGGAAAGTAGCTGACTTAGCCTTCGTCAATCACTGAAATGTTTAAACTTAATGTTCCTTCCGCATCGTTGTTTCACATTGAACACCATCGAACATATTATGGCTTCCATGACCCGTACATATCGTGTATATTTATTAACGCTATTAATGCACATTGTTTGATCGATTAACCATTCATTTAAACGCTCATTACTTGGTATCTACTTTCACTCAGTCTCATAGCTCGTTACATTTAAAATTTTTATAATTGTATCACTTTCGTGCTAATGGGTATTTCTTTTTACACGTGAAAATGAATTAATAAATAAATAAATTAATAATTAGAGAAATTTACAGGCGCACGAAAGAAGAAGTATCGGCACGCCTGGTTTTGATATCTTTATTTGATTTCTAGGTAATCATTGGCTCCTTGCGCTGGCAACTGGCTCGCGGACCATAACGAGCGACCGAACCACATACAATTAAATCGTCGCTTTCTCTTTCCTTTTCAACTCGCCGGTACGATATCACTGGATAGAAATTATTCAGAAGCGACAAACTCATCAGTTTAGTTTGTCTGGGTTACATTCAAGTGTACTTAAAACTGAGAAAATGTTGCAATTTTGGGAGAAAAAATTCTCGACGTGCGTGACAGATTTTAAAATAAACAGCTTGCAATAACAATTACATTTGCGCGTGCGAACGAAATTCATCGAAATTTAGACATTTTTCTAGAAAAAGGATTCTCCCTAAGAGAAAGCCTTTAATAAACCTGACCTATAGTAAATGCTTCATTCTTATCTCGCTTCCTGCCTGCGATAATAATGAAAAATAGAATTTGACAATACAGATTGATCACAACGTACAATTTTCGAGTCCTCGCGAGTAGAATCAAAATATATACAAATTTTAAGTCGACTTTATCATATTCGTTTCGACGTGGATTACATTCGCGTAACACGACGATTAAATTTCACATATAATGTCGTAACGTCAGATTAAATTTCAATAATTCCACGAGGCTTTGATGTTTCTAATGATTGTAACATATTTTAATGATCGATGATTAATTACTAAAATTTAATGAGCGGCCATGGAAATTTAACTGAGCATTCGACACGGAAATTCAAACGTCAAAGAAATGACATTTCATCTGCGTCGACATAAATGCGTAAACGAGTGCGTCGACTGATCTTGATTAATTGGACACGGTGTACAGCTGCTGAATCACGTTCGCAAAATCTCAGTCGACGCGAAATCGACGAAAAAAAATTCGATTTATCGCCCGTTTTAATTTCGCTGTATTTCAATCGAAGCGATCGGTTCGCTTTTTATTAGTTCGTATTGCGCGTATTGACAAATAGATTTAATACACTCCCCCATTTTTTTAAATCATAACCACGCATAAAACGTCCGACTTGTTCCCTTTCCAGGCCGTATTTTTGTTCCAACTTCTCGACGAGGCTTTAAACAACCTATATTCTCTGCTTGATTATGGTTCATGGAGTACACTGACTAAAGTTAGGTGGAAAAATCCTACGTATAAAATACGAGCTGTCGGATTACTGTCGCGCGCGTGTAACGTATCCAATATGAGCCAGTTCGACGCTGGCTCGCCCGAATCGAGTTAATTGCCAGATAATTACCGTAATAATTACGCTAGAAATTTATTGAAATCGGTGATTAATTTGCTCGTCGTATCACAGGCCAATTTGACGTTCGCAGCTCGTGTGTGCGCAGGTAATTACAAGCTTTGCGTCCACTCCGCGTGTGTTGTCCATCAGCTATATGAGTGTTTAAGCGTTTTATGAAAGTATAACCGGGCAAAAATTTACAAAATACACCAAAGTATTTATTACAAATTTATTACAGTATCCTGACTGTGTTTGTGTTCTTTGGTTTTAAATTGACGTAGTGGCAGAAAGGAAAGGGAGATATACAGGGTGAATGGGAAAAAAAGGGTTCGTAACTTCTAGGGTAGATAGTACTCGTGGAAATATGAAAAAAAGTTTGAATAAACATGGGTTCTAATAAACAGTTGATAGAAAAAGAATCGTACGGCAAGTTACAAGTTGGTGGTTTTAGAAAGAAAACTTCGATCTTCCACTCGTAAAGAAAATTTTTCAATGCTTCTACAGATCATTTAAATTATTCGTTATTCAAATTTTTACAATTTTTTTCGAGGATATTGTTTTACTTTTTCACCATAGGTACGACGATAAAAATGTAATTGACAAAAATAAAATCAGGAATGTCAAGGTAGAGGCTTTATAATTTAAAACGACACGCAAGTCGATTATTATATGATCTCTTTTTACAAAGTTACATTTTAAAATATCGACGTTTCTTTGATTATTAGTGATACAATTGTGTTCTTCACATTTCATGTCAAATTGACACAGAGAGAACAGATTGAGCAAATTTTCATTTAACGTACGTCGAGAATTCTTTGTCCCAAAATTGCAACATTTTCTCAGTTTTAAGTATATTTAAATATAATCAAGGCAAAACAAGTAATAAATTCATTATTTTTCAATAATTTCTATACCGACGAATTCAAAAAGAAAGCGACGAATTATTGTATACGGTTCGGTCGCTCGTTACGGTCCGCAATCAGTTGCCAAATTGTTAACTTCTTACGCTGGAATGACGAGAATTCTTTGTCCCAAAATTGCAACATTTTCTCAGTTTTAAGTATAACCCAGGCAAAACGTATGATAAATTTATTACTTCTCAATAATTTCTATCCAGCGATATCATACCGACGAGTTGAAAAAGAAAGCGACGAATTATTGTATACGGTTCGGTCGCTCGTTACGGTCCGCAATCAGTTGCCAAATTGTTAACTTCTTACGCTGGAATGACGAGAATTCTTTGTCCCAAAATTGCAATATTTTTTCAGTTTTAAGTATATTTAAATATAACCCAGGCAAAACGTGTGATAAATTTATTACTTCTCAATAATTTCTATCCAGCGATATCATACCGACGAGTTGAAAAAGAAAGCGACGAATTATTGTGTACGGTTCGGTCGCTCGTTACGGTCCGCAATCAGTTGCCAAATTGTTAACTTCTTACGCTGGAATGACGAGAATTCTTTGTCCCAAAATTGCAATATTTTTTCAGTTTTAAGTATATTTAAATATAACCCAGGCAAAACGTATGATAAATTTATTACTTCTCAATAATTTCTATCCAGCGATATCATACCGACGAGTTGAAAAAGAAAGCGACGAATTATTGTGTACGGTTCGGTCGCTCGTTACGGTCCGCAATCAGTTGCCAGCGCAAATGAGTTAAAATCCCGCTTCCATTTAGACCCGTAGGAACGCGAAACGCGAAAATTCATGAACATCCACGGCGAAACGATTGTCGCGGTGGGAACAAGGCGAAATTATCGATTCATTGCCGAGTGAATTTGCAGGCTGGTAGGAAAGTAATCGGCTGGCGTTTTCAGCGGATCAGGGTGTACAGGCGGCGTCCCATCAGCGGCAACTTTCGCTCAAGTACAGCGAGATTCAGCAAAGGCTGATCGATAATCAAAGTCTGTTGAACACGTTGGAGAAAGCCGGCGACCCAAGTAGCTTAGAAAGTCTGTTATCCGAGTTGAAGCGGAGGGTCGAACAGGACAAGGAAGCTCTCAGACAATGGACAGCATTGAGGAAATCCAGCTTCGCCGGAAATACGAAAAATCCGCCGTTGGCTGCCAGATTGCTGCAATTCTCCAGAGGTTGCGAACTGACGCTCCAATTGATGAACCAGGACAATCCACGCGTAAGTTGATTTATTTTCAATATTGTTAAAGGCGAAATTTACCTGTTCTGTATATATTTTATATATTTCGTTTGAAAAGACATCTTGTTTCGAAAGAGGAACAACATTCAGATAGTACAAGGAAACAAGAGAATTTGTACTAAGATCAGAAGGTTTGTTAGTTACGAAAACCTTTGACAAGAAAGCAGAAAAAGGAATGTATCATGCGAAGAATAAAGAGTGGAAATGAGAAATGTCCATTTTTCATGATTATCCGTTTTATGGTACATTTTGTTCGTGACAAACTGCAACTGTAGATATTTCTTACACTGTCTAAAATGTTTTCGTAAGACAGCGTTGAGTATTTGATTTCTTTGGTATTACACTGAAACGTTAATCTCGAGAAGGCTGTCTTGTGGCATTTTCTTCGTATATGATAAACACTGAATGTTAAAAATGAGAAATGTCGTAATTTGTATGCATTTACTTATATATCGAGATAAGTAGGTAAATGAAATTATTATTACGTTTGTAGTGAATGAATAAGTTACTAGTATGACAAAGAATATAACACGTGGTAGATTATTAACGCTCGTAGTGTTAATATTTAATTATATTCAATACCAACTGGCTCAGGATTGACAAGCTGTTTCATATCAATATTTTTATCAAATTAGCTCTGAAATACTATTATTAACTTAAGATATATATTAGACAATCGTAGTAATTTAGGTCAGACTATTTAAATATAAATATATTTATATAAATATATTTGTGCTTTATATTCTTCGTGACGAAAATTATTTTAAAGCGAACGAATTAATTAAAAATTAACGCGGAATTTGTTTTGTACTATAAATAATATAATTTAGCATTAATATATTGTAATAATAGTTATTATTATTATCAATTGATATTATATAATGATAATAATAATAATAATTTAGTAATCATACAAAATATAATATACAAATTATTAAATATAATGTAATTATAAAATATAATATACAATTTACAATATAATACAAAATATATGTTTCATATACTGATGTAGAAATAAAATGAAACCATGAATCCTAAAAGTCGAGAAACGTTCCAGGTCCAAATGGACCCGGTGCCAGTAAACGTTTAAAAAATTGTTTTTCACGGCGGTAGAATCTAATATATGATGTTGCACGAGCGTCTCAAATATACTTAGCCCGGAAACAGAGTGAAATATATGCCAAGGAGATGGTATAAAGTAGTTTCACGAGAAACGCTGTAACCACAAGCAGTCCCACGAGAAGGGAGCTCAGCAGCGACATAGTTGATGGACAAAGCTGGATCCACCGAGCGCAAAATCTCCGGTGATGTCCCTTAAGGACCCTTTCGCGATCTTAAACTACGCAAGTGTACTTGCAAGTGACAAGTACTGCTCGTGATATTTTGCCACGTGCCCCGAAATTCCAACTGAAATTACACATTTTACGATACACGTGTTAACGCGTACAAAATCTACTACTACCTTCGTCGGGAATATTTTTTTATTTTAATGACGTTGAACAATAATACATCAATTACGTCTAAAGTCTTTTCTCGTATTTTTGTCTAATCACAGCTTTGTTTTGGAATTTCCAAACTGAATGAAATAAATGGTAGTACATTTATGAATTTCGAACAGATGAAACTAATAATTGGTCGTGTTGGAAATTAAATAGATTAAATACATACGTGGCGTGTTGAAGAAATTTTACCTTAAACGCTTGATATTAATATTAATATTAAGTATTTAATAGTAAATATTTAGCAAACTATATTAGTCATCATTAATAGTAAATATTTATCAAAATCTGTCAAAGCTTTACTTGACAAAATATTTTATATATCACTCTAATATTAATTTATATAATTTAATATTATATATATATATATATATAAAAGTTGTAGTTCAAACGACAATAATATATAATATTAAAGTGATATATAAAATATTTTGTCAAGTAAAGCTTTGACAGATTTTGATAAATATTTACTATTAATGATGACTAATATAGTTTGCTAAATATTTATTATTAAATATTTAATATTAATATTAATATCAAGCGTTTAAGGTAAGTCAAGTAAAGCTTTGACAAATATATATATATATATACGTATCATCATTATCACAGAATAGTAATTTAACTGATGAAGCTAATAATTAGTCGTGTGGAAATTAAATAGATTAAATACATACGTGGCGTGTTGAAGAAATTTTACCTTAACGCTTGATATTAACATTAATATTAAGTATTTAATAGTAAATATTTATCAAAATCTGTCAAAGCTTTACTCGACAAAATATTTTATATATCACTTTAATATTATATATTATTGTCGTTTGAACTACAACTTATATATATATAATATTAAATTATATAAATTAATATTAAAGTGATATATAAAATATTTTGTCAAGTAAAGCTTTGACAAATATATATATATGTATACATATCATCATGATCACAGAATAGTATTGTAATTTAATTGATCATGGATAGTTTTAAAAATTGAAGAACTACTCATCAATATTCATCAAGATTCTTCAGTGTTTGACTCGTGAGTCTTGTCGACAAATTTCTAGTAGATACTCCGAAAATTCTCTCCGACTCTTGGAATCATGCACCTGGTAGAACACTGAAATTTCAGAACACACGAAAGCTGAAACGCCATCATCCGTTTCAGTTTCTATTCATTCAATCGTAGTTTCAATCGTGAAAAGTCTTTACAATTCCATGCGTCTTGAGCAAAGGGAAAGCACGATTCTCGGAATTTCACTTCAACTACTTTTATCGTCGCAATTGATAACAAGTTCTCCAACTCTTCCTGCAATATCTTTCCAATAAGTTCCCCACTGTTCATTCCTTGCGAGTGGAACTTTCCCAGACGTTTTAATAAATCTTGCGGACATGAATAAAAGAAATGCTCATATTGACAAATCTATTCGAAGCAATTATTGAAAAGTTATAACAAAGTGAAATGAAATTTCTATTGGGGAATTGCAATAAAAATAGAGAGTAATAAAGGGTAATAGTAATCTTGGGATGCTGTTGAAACCTCGCATCGTTCGGTAATTCCAGGAAAAACACGTATCGAGGCAAAATCAAAATGAACTTTATAGAACAATGTGATAAATTCAATTTTTCAGTAATTTCCGTTATTTTATCGATGTACGCGCTTTAAAATAAAGTACGAACATATGGTTTTTCCTCAATAAAACGTCGATTTACGCTCTGAAATCTAAATCTTGAAACTTCGTGCAACTAACGGCCGTGTAAAAAAAGACATAAAAATATATACGCCTCGTTTTGCAATAATTTCCACTTATCTGTCTTTTCATTTGCCTTTGCGAGAAATTTTTCAAATTGCAAAGAGACTTTACGGACACCCTGTGCATACAGATAAATAACATTGAACGAACGAAAAATATTGTTTCTTGCTCGATAGGTATTCGAGCCGGGTGAAAATCTGGCGGACGACTACGAGGAGGAATCCAGCAGCAGCGCTGGATATCACACGGACGAGAGCTGCAGCCGGACGCCGGAACCGGCGGTCAGAAACCGCTGCACGATCCTCCGGCTGGCGGAGAATTTTTCATGTTTAACATCCGGCGACGTGACCGCGGAACGACTGGCCGAAAGATACGCGGCGCTCTACGACCAGGCGCATTTGCATACCCTGGATGCCTTGGACGCCATGCAACCGCTGAAGGACGCCCACGACTTGAAAGCCAAGATACTCTATTCGGTGGTCGTGGTAAGTGGCACTTTATGCAAAGTAGATATAATAACCGCGCCACGGTTAATGCGCTTGCAACTCTCTGTCCGTCAAAGAGACTGATACCCTGGTTAACGACCCGACTCGTTAGAGAGATAGTGCCCCCCTCCCCCCCCCCCCTAGTTAGTCACAAATTAATGACCGAATGGCCCAGGAATTAAACGAAGAGGCCATCGTCTACGAACGACTATCGGGGTGTCAAAATCTGTCAAACGTCACGATTGGGCCATGATTTTTGTTATTTTCTCCAGTTCGTCGTTCGATCGTTGCAGGGATTTTTCACATCGAAGACAGTGATGCTTGTTTGCACTTTTGAGTTGTCGTGCTTTTTCTATCACTGTATCTTTTATTTATATATGATTGGAGGGATTTTTTAACATGTTGCGCTGGAATGACGTTCGCCACGCGCGTCGAGAATTCCTTTGTCCCAAAATTGCAACATTTCCTCAGTTTTGAGTATATTTAAATGCAGTCCAAAATTT
Source organism: Tetragonisca angustula (assembly GCA_036937485.2). Lineage (NCBI taxonomy): Eukaryota > Metazoa > Arthropoda > Insecta > Hymenoptera > Apidae > Tetragonisca > Tetragonisca angustula. The sequence continues at coordinate 531,578 of JAWNGG020000175.1, read as the reverse complement.
ATTACTTCTTGATCGTTACGTACTTGCGAGTTCAAAAGGAAAAGAAATCGACGAGTTATTGTATACGGCTCGGTCGCTCGTTATGGTCCGCGAACCAGTTGCCAGCGCAATTATAATAATATATATGTATATATTATAAAATTTTATTTTATTAATTTAATGATTTCTTAATTTTATATTTAATGTGAAAATTGCAAAATTAAATGCCGATTTTTAAATGAATTAATAATTATTAATAATATAAAAGGTTTATATAATAAATATATTTAAAATTACTTTAGTAAATAAATAATAATAAATAATAAGCTAAATAAAACTTTTAGGTTCACACCCTAACAATAAATTAAGAAAATTTTTATATAATTAGATAAATTTTCAAATTATGTTTATATTTTAGATTTAATTTATTTTTATCTATTAATTGCAAATTAATTATTTCTTTTAAAACTAAAATCCAATCAATAATTTATATATATATATATATATATATAAAATTAAAATTAATCCTACGCTATCGTTATAAAGCACATCTAGGGCAGCGCGTCTAGTTAGTTTTGGTTAGAAACAAGCCCATTTTTAATATTATTACATTTGAGCGAAGAGTGTATTTCAATATAACGTAAGAAAAAGGATGAGAGAGTGATGCTATAGGAATATCTACTTAATTAAAATTGAAACAAAACGAACTTGTGGAAAGACGTGTGATATTAAATTAATTAATTAAATGCATTATGGAAGACAGATATCAAGGAAATACACCTGGAAAAAGACATCAAGATACAATATTTCTTCTGCCTTCGTTCATTTCCTTCTAAATAAGGAAATTAACAGTTTGATTAATATTATTATATAATAATAAATATATAATTGTATATAATACTATAATAATAAATATATAATATTATACATTATTATTAATAATATTATTATATAATAATAAATATATAATTATATATAAATATGATTATAATATAATAATATGAATACAGAGTTACATTTGATTATTTACAGTTGTTAAACACTTGAAATCACTCTTGCAGTATTATATAATAATAAATATATAATTATATATAATACTATAATAATAAATATGATACGATTATATATTATCGTTAATAATATTATAATGATATTATTATATAATAATAAATATAATAATAATATATAAATATGATTATCATATAATAATATGAATACAGAGTTAGATTTAATTATTTACAGTTGTTAAACACTTGAAATCACTCTTGCAGTATTATATAATGATAAATATATAATTATATATAATACTATAATAGTAAATATATAATACTATATATTATTATATAACAATAAATGTAATAATAATATATAAACATGATTATTATATAATAATATGAATACAGAGTCACGTTTGATTATTTATAGTTGTTAAACGCTTGAAATCATTCTTGCAGTGTGTAGTACATGTTGTACGAAATGTACAGCCATAACGTTTCGTTAGAGAACTTTATTCGCCAAAGTTTCACCGTGGCTTTATTTACGACTCTCTGTGTTACGGGCACGCTAATCAATTCTACATGCAACCGCGTTTCTAACGATTATTTTACGACGCCAAAAAAATTTATAACGACCGCTGGTTTTCGCTGCCGCCCGGTTGTACGCAACGTTCGCTTTTACAAGTTTCCCGCAACGAGATAATTTGCTCGAACAGCGGCGCTGTTTCAAAGAATATTTCTATTTCAGAAGACAAATAAAACTCGACTTGCGAAACATAAAACCATGAAATTACTGAATTTGAAGTAATATCGACGATCTTTTGGTCAGTCTAGAAATTCTTCGAAATTGAACGACAAAGCAGTTTCACTAACTTTGAAATTTTCTTGTCGTCGACTCTCTTTTTTTCTTATCCTCGAAACACAACGATTTGGAGTTCACTAGCTCTAGTTTCAACTTAATTCCGTAAATTCGATCGTTCGATTCTAAATTGTCTGAGAAGAAAAGGAGTCGATTCTCTGACAACTTCGAGTGAAAATACTCCCTCCGATCTTCTCGCGTATTAATTACGAGGATTAATAATTTCTCATTCTTCCTCCAATGTTCTTTCTCTCCGCGTACCACTAAAATCCAAGCCCGTTTGCCGCTGAAAATCTGGCTTCGTCCGTTCGAAAAACTCGTCGATGGCCACGACAGCTCCGACCGAAAGAAAAATGAATCGTATCTTGTAATACTTATCGGGCTCTCTCTCCCCCCACTGAAAGCAATTTCGTCTCTCTTCCTGTGGGGGCATTCGCTGCGCGAATAGGTTCGAGTCGAGTAATTTCGCGGACAAGCGCGTAATCGACGAACGGGGAAATTCACGAGAGAAACGAAAAAATACCAATTGCGAGAGCAGAGGTCGCACGTCTGTGAACAAGCTAGTGAGTAACCTTAACGAAAATTCGGCGCGAATCGCGAATCGAGTCTGATCTGGTCGAGCGTGAACTTATGAATGCACGTGTCTCGTTATTGTCGCCCACCGGACCGTGTCATTTAGATAGGAGAGGAAAAGTCCACGTGAGAGAAAAAAAAACACACACACACACACACACACGAAAACCTGGGGAAAATGGTTTTTCACACCGTCGTTTGGCGTTTTTGTCGGGAACAAAGGAATCGGTTTTGCTGAAATGAACGTACACTCCGGCACACAAGTGTACGAACATTCGCGAATGATCGAAATCTGTGAATTAAATGGTGAATTAATTGTGAAAATCACTGCTTTTTATCCTATGGACTCGATAGATTTTAGATCTAAATTTTACTGATTATTGGAGTGGTTAACTATATCATGGTTTACAACGATATTTCGATTGATTTGTGATACATTAATATTAATAGTGATTGAAATGGCAATTATCGATAACACTACTTTCTACTTTCGTGCGGAATCAACAAATTTTAGATCTCGATTGTTCATGACAAAAGTTTCATCGAAAAGGGAAAAGAAGAAACGATTAAAGTGACAATTATTTAATTAAAGCACTACTTTCTACATTCTTGTGAGATCAATAGATTTTGGATTTAAATTGCATCAATTATTAAAGTGATTAACTATACTCTGGTTTACGTACACTTTGATTTGATTTATTATATAATTAAATGTTTATTACGTATTGAATGTTGAATTATATATAATATTAAATTAATATCATATATAAATGTTGTTATTATATATTAAATGTTGAATGATTAAAATGTCTAAATTAACGGCAAATTAATTATCAAAAGCGCTGCTTCCTATCTTCTTATAGAATCGATTTATAGATTTCAGATTTACTTAGTTTCTTCAAAGCCTTATCGGTGAATCAAAATTATTAGAACAATTAATATTTTCATCCTTCTTTTCATACGATTGTTATTTTATTTACTTAAATAATTTCATTACGTTCGACATTCGTGAGAATCACCATTTCTACAATTATTTAAAAATTGTTACCAGATATATTTATTATTACTGTTGCAATTGCGAAATATTACTAGATATATTTACTTACTACCGTATACTTCGAAAATAAATTTCATTCTACTTACGACATTCTACTCTATAAATAAATTTATGTAACAAGCAAGACTCTCACACTCTGCCGAAAATATCAGTGTGTTCGCATAATTTTGGCCGAAAATGTCCAGCGAGGAAAGTCGTGCATTTTTCCAATTCCACATTTACTTGCGATTCATCGCGATTTCAACAGCGAAAAGTCGTTCTCTTCACTGAAACGAGGCGCGAGTGAAAATTTCGTGAAAATTTCCCCTTTGTTGCCGACTGTCGCCAACGAACTCGCGAAAAGAGAAACTCCACCTCCCCCCGATTTTTGAAATCGACGCGGAACACGTTGCCACGAGATTCACCGCGTTGTTCCCCGCGAAATCTCGCCGTAATTGGGGAAACGCTCTTCAAATGGTTGGGCGTCGACGCAACGACGGTGGTAACGTCCACAAATTTCGCCGTTGAACGAATGTCTTTCTCTCGTTTGGCAGAAAATTTCTAATTAAACCGTGAGGGGTAACGCGTGTCGCGACGCGGAGAGATCGTGACCGGGGTTTTGCAATTAAGTTACCCGGCAGTAAAGTAGCGTGGTCGCGAGGGAACAACCCGGAGGCTGCGAGGGCCATTTCTCGTCGCCATCGCCCCCCGTGGCTCTCTCTCTCTCTCTCTGTCTGCCTGTCTCTCTCGAGGATTGTCGTCAAAGGTGTCGAAAACCGCAGCCTCCGGGAATATTGGCCCGCGCCAACGAGATCCGGCCTTTGCGTGGCGACGCTTTGAAAAGTTAGCCGCCGCGAAGGAACCGCCGTAAATTTGTTATCAACTGGCTAATTGCCGGCTGGAAAGTCAACGAAAAATCACCCTCAGTCGCGTTTCCTTGTTTTCGATCGTGCTTTTCCTTTTTGCCCTGCATTTCTTCCTCCAATCGACACTGTTTCCCACGTTGTGACATATTGAACTCTTCTGTTATCAAGAACCAATGGCGTACGTAACATATAATAAACATATTGATTAATAATTAATAACAAATTATTTAATATTATATTATTTAAATTTATCTTATTATTCTAATTACTTAATATTGCATTATTTAATAATAATATAATATTGAGAAGTAATAATAAGCATATTATTATTTAATAATAATATAGTATTAACAATTAATAATAAACATATTATTATTTGATAATAATTAATAATATATAATATATTATAATATTATAATTAATAATTAATAACAAACATTACTGTTTAATAATAATTAATAATATGTAATATATTATAATATTACAATTAATATAATTAATAATTAATAATAAACGTAACAACGTAGGTTAGGTTCAGGCCTTTGCTGTTTTTTTTTAAATGAAATTGTATTTTTCTTCGAATGAGTGACGAAACATCCTCGAACATCCTAAAATTGGAGAAAATGCGACTGTCCTTTTCGAGATAGAATAAATCAGTGCGTTAACATTCAAAATCACGAAAATTTCTAAATCACCAAAAGAGATAAGATAATAATTTCTTGGTAACGTTCGACGCAGGTAGCTTTCAAAGAGTGACCTTGAATAACCAACATGTGATAAGTCGAGGAATTCATTGGTCATTAGCGATAGCTTTTCAACGATTACAGTCATTAGTTGACAGATATTTAACGACTTGTCGTTTTTATTCTGCATTAAGATTATTCTTTTCTAAATCTTCCACTTTCGTTTATTAAACTGAAAATTAGATTGAGATATAAAGATTTTGGATTGAAATTGAACTTTCTCTTCGAACGTGACTTTCCGCTTGTTCCTTTGATAATTAAAATCGCACGACGCTGCAACAACGACGACGACAGAAGCGATCTTGACAGCGTAGACACACTTCATTTAAATAATATTCAATATTTAAATCCCCCATCTGATTCGTCTCTTCAATCAGTCTAAGCATATATTATATATAATCTATGATAATTATATTTTATATTTATTTAATATTCATATTTATATATTTTATATTTATTTAATATTTATATTTATATATTTTATATTTATATATTTAACATTTTTTAATATTTATACATTTAATATTTTTTTAATATTTACATATTTTACATTTATTTAATATTTATATTTATCTATTTAATATTTTTTTAATATTTACATATTTTACATTTATTTAATATTTATATTTATCTATTTAATATTTTTTTAATATTTACATATTTTATATTTATTTAATGTTTATATTTTTATATTTAATATTTATTTAATATTTATATTTATTTTAGTAATTATATATTATATAATCTATAATAGAGAATAATAATAATAATAATAATAATAATAATAATAATAATAATAATAATAATAATAATAATAATAATAATAATAATAATAATAATACAATAGAGAAAATATTCAGGTGACCTGGATTGGTGAAGCATCCTGTATATATGCGACGTTCGCCTTAAAAATGTTAAGAATTTGTTTCGAAATCACCTAATCTTGACGACGCCTGAAATCGGGCGAAATCATCGAAGTCAATAAGACACGTCCTGTCCCGCGTAATTATCGATCACACCGCGAGACAAAACTAGATGGCTGATAGATATGTACGATAGACTTGACTTGAGACAAGAGTCGACAGAGTCGAACAAAGCGGGCGTGTCGGAAAACGATCAGTAAAAAAGCAACTGTTCCATCGAGAACGATCGGTTCTCGCTTTATTTAGCCGGTGCGAGAAATAGAGTAGGACTGACGAGGTAAACACGGGAACAAAGAGAGGAACGATGGGGAATCGAGAGGAGAGAATGTAATGGGAAAGGTACACATTGGGGCTTGAGGAACGAATGTGTCCTCTTATCGGAGGTGCTTCGTGCTCTTGCGGTCTTGTGTTCGCGACGATCTCGAAAAGGGACGCTCGTCTTTCAACAACTCGGCTCGCATTTCGATTTTGGTGACGATTCACCAGTCCATATGTGATCGAACGCTTTGGCCAGACTCGAGGTCGTAATTACGTAAATTCCATTGAATTTTCAAGTTAATGCTTTTACGATGAATGTAGATTTCACAGCACCGTCGAGCACCGTCTTGATGTGCTTCGTGTAACTAACAAGTGTCCACATAAAGGTGTATTACATATATATATAATATATATATATATATATATAAAATATTATATAATATATTAATATATATAAATAATTTTATTTTTATTATAAAATGAAAAGTATTTAATTTTAATCATTAAATAAATTTTAATAAATAATAAGTGCTCACATAAAGGTGTATTACATATATATAATATATATATATATATTCATACGTATGTATATAAAAAATATATATATATTATATAAATAATTTTATTTTTATTATAAAATGAAAAATATTTAATTTCAATTATTAAATAAATTTTAATAAATAATGAGTGCCCACATAAATGTGTATTAAATAAGGTGTATTACATATTACATATAATACATATATATATATAATATATAATATATATATTCATACGTATGTATATATATATATATATAAAATTATATATATTAATATATATAAAATTATATATATTAATATATATAAATAATTTTATCTTTGTTATAAAATGAAAAATATTTAATTTCAATTATTAAATAAATTTTAATAAATAATGAGTGCCCACACACAAGGTGCATCGAATAAGGCGAAAGGAAAACACTTAAATGCACACGTCTCATTCTGCAATAATTTCCACTCGTCTGTCTTTTCACTTGCCTTCGTGATAAATTCTTGAAATTGCAACGAGACTTCATGAACACCCTGTACTCCATTTCTCTCGTACGGAATCCGATCGTTCCACGCGAGCATTCGACTGTCTTTCCCGACAGACGACGACGAACGTAACATCTCTATCCGCGGATAGAACAACGTACAACGAGCAACAACGACGACAAAATTCGTCAGACGAATTGGAAACGTAGTCGAAGAGGGTGTCGCGTGGAACGTAACACACGTACCACGGGCCGAAGATTATTTTTGCCGGCACCACTACCACGCACCTGTCTACCGGCCGATCGATCGACCATTAACGTCAAAGCCGTCGCGAGTGGGGCGCGAGAGGGTGGAAACGAGGGTGACTAGGGTGCACTTTTGCGATCAAGTGCACCCGGCAAGTGGCAGAGAGCCGCTAGTCCGTCAGCCTGGGGCTATTACTTTGCATACATACAGGTAGGTACAGCCTTCCATACATCGTGGTGGAGGGAGGGGTGGGAAATCGATGAACTAAAATAAATACCTGCGACGAAAGCCACTCTCTCTTTGTCTATCAGTTCGTTGCGTGGCGTTTCTCCTACATTGCCACCGCGTTTAATCTCTCCGGGCCTCTTCTCGCAGCCACACTTGGAGACACGGTCCACGTCGATTCACTTCGCCTTCTGTCCGCTTTTCTCCAAAGTTATTGCCTGCAAGGTGGATAGCAGAATCTTTTGGCAGAATCGTTTCACTTTCCAAACATGGGATGGCCAATGAAACACTGAAGGGTTTGGAAAGGTCATAACTTGTTACTTGTGAGCAGGGAAATGGTGGTCATTCGAGGGATGTTTTTTTTCCACACGTAATGCTGAAAATATCCATCAACTGTGTTTCCAAATAAAATGATGAAAAATTTTTAAAACACGTGCTTGTAAAAGTTGTTTCTGTTTAATATCGTTCAGTCTCTCAGTGACAACCCTACAATACAACGAGCATGATTGTACATACCACCATTGGAAGTTCTCGAATCGAATAATCGAGGCAAGTTCGAAAATAATCCGGCAATATTGTAATTTTTATATTAGTCGAAAAAGTCATAACTTGCTCGTCTTTCAATCTTTTTTATTTGTGAACAGCGAAATGGTGGTCATTCGAGGGATGTTTTTTTCCACACGTAATGCTGAAAATATCCATCAACTGTGTTTCCAAATAAAATGATGAAAAATTTTTAAAACACGTGCTTGTAAAAGTTGTTTCTGTTTAATATCGTTCAGTCTCTCAGTGACAACCCTACAATACAACGAGCATGATTGTACATACCACCATTGGAAGTTCTCGAATCGAATAATCGAGGCAAGTTCGAAAACAATCCGGCGATATTGAAATTTTTGTATCAGTCGAAAAAGTAAGAAACAAAATTTCGTGAGAAACAAAAGTTAGACCATTACATCTGTTCGATTGTCACTTTTGCGATCTTTCGAGCAGAAAAGTTTTCGTGATTTAAAAAAAAAAAAAAAAACAGAATTACGCCCTTTTCGACAAAGAAATATTCCAACAACGATCTGATATGCTCGTCCGTAGTGAAATTTGGCAAACCAGTTCTGCACGTTAGAGCTCTGCTTTGTATTTTTCTTTTGTTTAGTACAGCGAAAATATGCTTTTGTGATTTTCCATTTTGAAATCGATACCAAAGAAACGATTTGTCAAGAGCGTCGTTGCTGAGATCGTGCACTTTCTCTTTCTAAAACGAGCTTGAACGATCAGCTGTCAGATCACAGAACGAGTTTGATTGATGTTAAAATGAAGTTAGTTACAGTTTAAGATGTAGTTGCAATTTTCGGCCGCGGAGGATTTAAATATACTTTTAAATACTTTTATATATTTCTTATATATATCAATATATATATTATATATTACATATATATATTTAAAATAAAATTAAAATTAATATATTTAATATATATTATTGATTTAATTTTAATACGCATTAATATATTTAATACTTTTGATATATACTAACATATGTATATTTAATATATATTATTCATTTTATTTTAACATATATTAATATATATATATATATTTAAAATAAAATCAATAATATATATTAAAATTAATATACTTAATATATATTATTGATTTAATTTTAATGCGTATTAATATATTTAATATTTCTGATATATACTAACATATGTATATGTAATATATATATATATATATATGGATTTTAATACATATTATTAATTTTATTTTAACATATATTAATATATATATTTATATTTAAAATAAAATCAATAATATATATTAAAATTAATATGCTTAATATATATTATTGATTTAATCTTAATACGTATTAATATATTTAATATTTTTGATATATATTAACATATATATTTATTTAATTCAATATATATTAATATATTTAACAAATAAATTTCAATATGTATTTTTAAATACACTTTCGAGCAGTACCTGCGCTCCGATTGAAAATTTTTTCGTGTTCCCACGCAACCGGAAGATTTCGAATTTCCCACAGATAGAAAAGAAATCCGTAGTTACTTGTCAGTCGAACATTACTGCAATGGTTGCATTTGACAAATGGTTGCGCGATTCTCATTCCCTTTTCGCGCCCACGAAAAGCAATCGAGGATCTAGAATCGAGGCGGCGAGACACCGGTTTTCGCCATGGGGAAAAAAAAAGAAAAAAAAAAGAAACAAACGATACGTACCAGAGCAGAGCGAATAGAGCATGAAACGCGGCTCCGTTTCACGTGCGCGAGCATTTCGACTCGTAACGGAATCGCCGGAACAGTTACGTGCAACAACTTGCAGGGAGAACGGTCCGAGAGATACACGGAAGTGGACTAGTCGTTTCGCAGTTTCATTGTAATCGGTCGTGGCAAGGCGGCCACGGTATAATTACCGCGATAAACCGGGAAGGCCAGTCTCGATTCAACGACTCGTCCTTTATCGGCGAAGACTCGAGTGTGCCTGGCACATTTTACAACGATTAATTTATAAACAAGTCCAATTTATCGACGATTTATTGACGATATTGACGAGTCGACGATTTTATTTAAACAAAGATTTATACGAACGTGAATTTATTTTCGGTTCAATAATGGAGTTCGATGATGAATTATCTCGAGGTTTCACGGAAGAAACGGCTCCACAGAGCCACAGTTATTCGAATGAAATTTTACGCTACAAGGTCGAGAAGAAATTTATTCTGTTTGTATTGTATTCTACTCGTCGCGACTGTAAAATTGTTGGCGAGGAACTGGTAGGTCGCAATCTGAGTAGTTCTCTCGAGAGGACAAACGGCAGAAAAAAGTTTCTAAATTATTTAACGTTGCAGACTTTATGGTTCTGGACGCGTGGATGTTTATTTTACGTATTAGGTTACCAACATTTGATTCGTTATAGTTGCGGTGTCAGTGCGAAAGAATCAAATAATTTTGTTGAAAATGCAAACATTAGGGCAGAGTATTTCTCTTTTAGTGTAAGATCTAATTAGAGATCCGTAAATAACATTTATCGTTGCTAATAATGATAAACAGTTATTGAGGAATTATGCGAATTTATTGGAAAAATAAACAATTCGAATTTTACACGTGTAAAATTTTAAGTTAGATTGTAGATGAATTGTCAGCTGCATTCTCGACTAGTTAATCTTGATTGATTTAGCCCTTCTCGCGCAATTGAACCAACGTTATTAGCGTGAATTGAACGAGTCATAAGTCAGTCGCATAAATTACTAATCGAGCAATTATCTCTATTCCAGCGTGAAATCGCCAATCGAGAAGAAAGGGGAAGATAATAATTTATAACTCAGTGACTTGTCAGCTGATCGTCGATACCACTCAATTAAATTACTGTCGTTCGACGAGTGTAATTAACACGAGCGAAAGTGTGACAACACCAAATGCTCGCTCCAAATTTCTAACGCCACGAGATTAATTTTTATCAGCCAGTGGTGGTGAAAATTCGCGAAACAGATTTCATCAATGAAACGATTAAATGCGAAATTCAATTAACAATTGCCGGTGAAAGAAATTCGTGAAAAATCACGCCTTGAAGTCGAGCCAATTAAAATTACGCTGCGAGGCGAGGCGAGGCGAGATCGTGAATCCAATTCAAAAGAATATAATTGAAGATTAATCAAAACAAAAGGAAAGAAAAAAAGAAACGAAACACGTCGAAAGTAGCGCGCTCGCGATCGTGCAGCATTCACGAGTGTTTTCCAACGAACGTTTTCACAACGCTCGTTCACTTCTCGCTTATAATTGAACGCGTTGCACAGCGTTTTTACTCGACTGAGAATTGCGCAGCAATTTGGATCTGTCACGCAGCGCGGATAACCGCGATTCGTCGCGGATATCGCGCGAAAAAAAAAGGTGGGGGAATAAAAAATGGCTTAATCTTCGAGCGTGCGGTCTGTCGCGCGATAATTGAACGATAATTGAACGATAAGCTCGCTGAGAGCTCGCCGGGCAAAAAACGATTTCGCGCGATTGAAACGTAAAAAACGACGTGAAAACGTTTTTTCTTTTTCTTTTTTTTTTTCATCTTCGTTTTCATCTTTCGACAAATCGGGTGGAAAACGGGTCGAGAGTAGCGAGTTGGCAAGTTTGTCCGCGAAACTGTTCGAAAAGGATGTTATAAAAAATCAGAGCGAAACGAGATGTCGTAAACAAGCACGCGTCGAAACGAAATCCATTTTCCAGGCGGTGAATAAATCACAGGATTATCGGCGCGGATGCCGAACGTAAGTAACTGGCCACTTCGCCATGGCCAGCTTTCGCCGTCTTGCAAAAAAGAAAAAGAAAAAGGGAAAAGAAGAAAAGAGGAAAAAAGGAGGAGGATCTTCGCTCGGAAAATGGAGATCTTTTTCGCCTGGCTCGTAAACTCGCGGCGAGCTTGCCGCGAGTTTTCATCTGTCAGCCGCGGCAGCAACTCGTTGACCCAAAAATCGAAAGAAAGTTAGCTCTGTCTTTACGAGTGATTAAGAAGGGGAGAGTGGCGGATAGGAATTTAGGTTACTTTTATTTCTGAAAATGGATACTTTGTCAGTTTAATGACTTACGATAATATATAACGAATGACTCATCTTTCTCAAGGAACGAATGATATTAACCTCTTGCATTGGAATATTTGGCCCAAAATTGCAATATTTTTCTCAGTTTTAAGTATACTGAAATATAACCCAGGCGAAACAAATGATAAATTTATTGCTTCTTAGAATTATTGGCATTGATTTATTATTAATTAGTATTAATTTCTATCCAGTGGTATACCGATGAATTCAAAAAAAAGACGAATTATTCTATACGGTTTGGTCACTCGTTATGGTCCGCGAACCAGTTACTAGCGCAAGAGGTTAAAGTTTAATTTCAAGTCGATTTGTTTCGTGTTTAAGTATATTGAAATATAACCGAGGCGAAACAAATGATAAATTTATTGCTTCTTAGTATTATTGGCATTAATTTATTATTAATTAGTATTAATTTCTATCCAGTGGTATACCGATGAATTCAAAAAAAAGACGAATTATTCTATACGGTTTGGTCACTCGTTATGGTCCGCGAACCAGTTACTAGCGCAAGAGGTTAAAGTTTAATTTCAAGTCGATTTGTTTCGTGTTTAAGTATATTGAAATATAACCGAGGCGAAACAAATGATAAATTTATTGCTTCTTAGTATTATTGGCATTAATTTATTATTAATTAGTATTAATTTCTATCCAGTGGTATACCGATGAATTCAAAAAAAAGACGAATTATTCTATACGGTTTGGTCACTCGTTATGGTCCGCGAACCAGTTACTAGCGCAAGAGGTTAAAGTTTAATTTCAAGTCGATTTGTTTCGTGTTTAAGTATATTGAAATATAACCCAGGCGAAACAAATGATAAATTTATTTATTGCTTCTTAGTATTATTGGCATTATTTATTATTAATTAGTATTGTAACTGAGATTGTTAGATAGCCAGTCATAGTTGTTTTAATACTCACGAAAGGATTTGAGCATTTACAACTTGCAAATAGACTTATAAAAAAATATTTAACTTCCTTCGAACACGGTACGAAAAAATATATGAAATAGTCAAAGTATGGTGCTTTCTATATATTCCTCATATTCCCTGTCATTTAAAACAATAAGCTGTTGTATTGTGAAAAATATGAATTTGCATAAAAATCTTGCAATCTACTTATACTATACGTATTATACGAAACATTTTGAAATTTCATTGGCAATATAATAAAACTAAGTAGATACTTCTCGTTCACTGGTACTTAACTCGGTAGAAATCATGATAGTATTACTAACAAGTCTCAAATTTTCGCTGGAATTATCTTCGATGCTTATTATAGGTATATTTGTAATTTTTATAAATATTTAAATTGCTTTCAAATCTGATGGTACAACCGAGGACAGCTTCGAAACCTAACTAATTTTTAAATTCCTGGAACTCGAGTATGAAACTTCAAGATTTCGAAACTCTCGGAACTTTCGAGGGCTTGAAACTTTCGAAACCCGGAGCGCTGATTTTACTTCATAAGAGGAATTTCTTGTTCCAAGAATTTGGAGACAACACTTTTATATAAATTTTTATTGGTCACGCTTGAACAGATAAAGATGCAAACAAAAATATTTGATCCAGTTTCTGGGTCCAAGAACACAACATCTTCAACAACTTCAACCTTTTATGAATCTAATCTACTTTATTCTCTGCACTTCGTCTTATTGTAGAGATGTAATATAACTAATATTTATTTAACAGGAGTAATGATAATAGAACAACAAATAATATAAATAATATAAATAAATAATATTGTAGAGATATAATATAATGTAAATAATGTTATATGAAATATAATACAAATAATATTGTAGAGATATAATATAATATAATGTAAATAATGTTATATGAAATTAATACAAATAATATTGTAGAGATATAATATAATATAATATAAATAATATTATATGAAATATAATACAAATAATATTGTAGAGATATAATATAAATAATATTTATTTAATAGGAGTAATGATAATAGAACAACAAATAATATAAATAATATAAATAAATAATATTGTAGAGATATAATATAATGTAAATAATGTTATATGAAATATAATACAAATAATATTGTAGAGATATAATATAATATAATGTAAATAATGTTATATGAAATTAATACAAATAATATTGTAGAGATATAATATAATATAATATAAATAATATTATATGAAATATAATACAAATAATATTGTAGAGATATAATATAAATAATATTTATTTAATAGGAGTAATGATAATAGAACAACAAATAATATAAATAATATAAATAAATAATATTGTAGAGATATAATATAATATAAATAATATTATATGAAATATAATACAAATAATATTATAGAGATATAATATAAATATTTATTTAACAGGAGTAATGATAACAGAACAACTATTATTAGATTAATTATAATAACCGATACCACATTACTGTATTTCTGTTGCTTAGCGAGAGTTTATAATAAATAATAAAATTCTTCAGCAGGCTATAATTGATGTTTTGTATTTTCTAATTTAATCCTAGATTACTTAATACGATCCGTATGATAAGTTGTGAAGTGGGTGTGTGAATGTGATAATAAGGTTTGCAAGACCAAGTTCCTTTCCTTAGCTGCAGAGGCCAAGAAAATAATGTTTATATATATACACCACGTTACTATATTCTCTGCACTCTGGTTCGCAGCTCTCCTGGCGGCTGGCTGGCATGATCCAGACGTCGAGGTATCTGGAGGCGATGAAAATTCTGAACGGTACCGCGGCGACGGTGCAGGCGACGCCGGAGTTGGAGGAATGCGCGAAGCGGCAGTTGGCGACTTCCGGCGCGCGGACCGGTTCACGCGAGGTCGCGGAACAAGTGGTGAACCAGCTGGAAAGAACGCTGTACGACTTTCCGTGTCTGCGTGGATGCGCGGAGGTGAAGAGCTACGCCGATGCCTGTTCCAGTTTGGCATGGGCCAGTTTGGCGCGTGTCACGCCCTTGGTCCTCGACGTGGCACAAGCGTTGGAATTCAGGCGAGATATTCACCTGAGGCATCACGCCTCACCGGACCCGAACGGTACCAGAATTAAGACGGTACTGTGGCCGGGTTTGAGGGAAGGCTGCCAGGGGCCTTGCCTTCGCAAAGCGGTCGTCCTCACCTTTTAAAAGGGGGCAGGCCTAAAAATGACGAATAATTTGCAGGGCTAGTGAAACAAAAGTACATATTTGCTTACTTTAACGTATTATGAACTGTTAGAGGCAGACGTTGAAAGAGAAAAAAAGAGGACTCTTGTTTAACTCTTTGACGTTCTTACATTGCCTGATCGGTGTGCATGATTCCAGCCAGACAGGATTAGTGTTGCAAGAGAAAGGCAAAAACAGTTCGAACGTAAGCAACATTCTCTGGGGATTGACGATGCAACATTTCCATTTCATATGTTATGTAATTATATTATTATAATTGTAATTATATAATTATTATATTACATAAATCATGATAGTTAAAATAAATACAATTTATATAAATAATATATATATATATATGTTACATAATTATATTATTATATAAGTGTAAAATGTAATTTAAACTTGATTATATTTTTGTCTAAACAGAGAAATTGATATTAATTGAAATGGGAAAATCTGAAATTTGTCGTATCGACATGTTGTTCTAACGTTAAGATATCTATAATAATACGTATGTATAGTGAAAAACCCAAGTGTACAAAGAATAAGCATAACAGAAGTATTTTCTATAACTGAAGCTGGCTTAAATGATTTTCTTCATTTGTGCAATGTTAGTTTATTGTAACAAGCATGGAAATATTCATCAGCGTTCCAATAACGTTGAAGTTGCAGTTATAACATATATTTAATCAATTTTTCTGCAAAATACTTTCACGCGTATAACACAGCGAGATGAATCAACGAATACTTTTCGCAACACGCAGACATAAAACAAGTGGATAATTTTGGAAATTTGGTTAGATCTGCGGGAAATGCTTTCGTATGTGTGCAAAAATTGTCACCTGTGGCTAAACGTACATACATATGTCAGTCAATAAGTAAAAATCTAACTCCTGCACTCGAAAAAAAAAGCTTGCAGCCAGATAGTTATCTGAATTGCACCGACTTAGTATACTGTGCAGTAAGGAACACGCATGGTATGCTAATATACAGAACAAATGCGACACACATTTGTACACTTCATAAATTTATGAAGTTGATCGACTGATCGATGGTCGCGAATGAGCCACGTGAAACGAAAAGTCCTCCGCCCGACGCCCACGATATGTACACAGAAGTTGTAGACGAACAAACACGATACACGCGTCTCTGTACTTCGAAATTTATGAAGTTGACACGATGGACTCAGGGATGCAACCGGAGCGCGAACAAAGGGACTTCCATCGATCACGCGCGGCGTCAGCTCTTGGAATTTTCCATCGAAACGGTGACTGAAAAGAAACAGAATTTCCCGACGCTGTAGCAAAAGTGGAGGAAACAAAGAAATCAAGGAGCACGATTAGTCGGAGCTGGAGCGAAGAGAAGGAAATATCGGGCATGATGTTAGGCGAGGTGTACGCCATTGGCTGCTCCAATTTCCACGCGTGCCTCGTCGCAGTCTTGAATTTCCCAAGGGGAGCTGGAATTACATTTATACTCCGTCTTGTGTAACAGAAACGCGTCGCAACTCTTTACCCTCTCCGGCGAGATAGGGTTTTAGCGTTAGCGGCGTGATGAGATTCTTTAATGCCTCCTCGCGACCTCGTGCTCGAACCTAACCCCAAATCTGAGTTGTTTGCACCAATCGAGGAATCTTGGCGGGAAATCTCGCCAATAAAAACGAACATCTACGATCAACTGACGAAACGTTCGATCTTCTTTTTCTTTTTTTTTTTTTAACTCCAACGTTGCTTGCTCGACGTTCGTAATTTGCAATTTCGGTTTAGTCAATTCGTACTGCGGGAACATTGTTAACCGTTCAAGCGTTTTATTTCACTTTGAGAACGTGCTGAATTATTTTCGAGTACATTACACTCGAGGAAAAGCGCGTGAATAAATAAGTTGTTTTTTCCTTTTTTAAATCGTATTTTGTTAGAAGTATTCTGTTATGAATATCTATTGTAAAATTGTTGAGGAAAATGTACGTGTAATTATAATTGATAATTTTTCTTTTCTTGGTCATAAATTATTTCTATATTCTAAAATATATTCCTATACTCTCTTGGTCCTACATTCTAAAATATAGTAAAATATTCTAAAATTACGATATATCGAATATATTAAATTATTAATTATTATAATTTATAAATATATAATTATTAATTATAGTTTATAAATATATTAAATTACTAATTATTGTAATTTATAAATATATAATTATTAATTATAATTTATAAATATATTAAATTACTAATTATTGTAATTTATAAATATATAATTATTAATTATAATTTATAAATATATTAAATTACTGATCATTGTAATTTATAAATATATAATTATTAATTATAATTTATAAATATATTAATTATCAATTATAATTTTTAAATATATTAAATTATAATATATTGAAATCACGAACATGCTTCTTGTCTCGTCTAAATTTCATTTTAATAGCAAATGCACAATACACTCGACAAACATCGAAAAGCTTCACTTCATTGAAACAGAAATTTCAAGAATTTGCTCGACACTTCTACATTTTGCCATTCCTACTTTCTACTGAGAGAGATATGTCTCGCGAAATTTTTTTCAGAGAAGAATTTAAAAAAAAATTCGAACGAAGTTAAAAAGGACAGAGAAATTTTTAAATCGAAACTATAAAATTGCTTTTTACACACACGCACGCGTACAATACACTTACATTAAATTTCCAATTAGCATTTTATTGCACGTTTCTCCGTTCGCGTGGGTGTGTGCAACGCGCGTTTCTAAAATTTTCATCCATATTGCATTTCTATATCGCCGTAACTGGTTACTTTAACTTGAGAACGAGAAGTTCCCCGCCGACAGATGCTCCTCCATTGAAAGAAATCGCAACTGCCCTCGGGCTGAGAGTTTGTATTAGCCGCAGATGCTACTTTGGAAAATATCGATGCGGCAAACCGACGGCGAAAACTTGTCGATTCGTGGAGTTTTCGAATTCCTTACACGAGCACGCCGCGGTATTTTCCCCTTGTCGTTGATCTAATACGGAGAAAACTCGAGAAAAATTGTCTCTCCCTCTCTCTCTCTCTCTCGCAATTGATCCCCTCCTCGTAGGTGGAGTCCAGAGTAATCGGATCATCTGAGCACTTTGAATTCCACGATCAATCATTCCTCCCCCTCGAGTGGCTTTGCCTGGGTCATAGTAACTCTGCCTCTGTATACTTAACTCGTGGTAGGAGAAGCAAACTTTGCGAATGCATGGAATGCTGGAAGAATAAAAATTTACTGTCTGTCTGTTGGCAAGCGTGTGTCGTATTACATTTCGAATAAAATTAATCTGATCTTGATCAAGATCGGTGCAACAGCCGATTAAATTCAATAAATTGGATGGTAAAATGATTCTGCTCGGTTGTTCGTGACTTCGAGTAAAATCATTGCCTGCTGAATGTTATTATCCTCGAGCTTTATGCAAATCTCGTGCCAAGTGTCGTGTGCCATTCGTTATGAGTAAATATGCAGTCGCGCAATTATTCACTTTTGCCCGCAGTTCTCCCTCTCGTGAATGAAATTTCATTTCACGCGAATTTTTGTTATCGTTCTACGATAATGCAACGTTGTTTGTAACCACTGCGAACGATAATTTCACGGAACGTTTAATTGCATCTGTTCGGCGTTATTGACTTTTAAAATTTTAAAAAGTGTGTGTGTGTGTGTACTTTTTTTAATTTATATATATATATATATATATATATATATATATATATTTAGATAAAATTTAATATTTATAATTTTAATATAAATATATATATTTAGATGAAATTTAATATTTCTAATTTTAATATAAATATATATATTTAGATAAAATTTAATATTTATAATTTAATATAAATATACACATATATATATTTAGATGCAATTTAATATTTATAATTTTAATATAAATATGTATATGTATATATATATATATATTGTATATTGACTTTTAAAATTTTAAAAAGTGTGTGTGTGTGTGTGTGTGTGTGTACTTTTTTTAATTTATATATATATATATATATATTTAGATAAAATTTAATATTTATAATTTTAATATAAATATATATATTTAGATGAAATTTAATATTTCTAATTTTAATATAAATATATATATTTAGATAAAATTTAATATTTATAATTTAATATAAATATACATATATATATTTAGATGCAATTTAATATTTATAATTTTAATATAAATATATATGTATATTGTATATTGTACATTGACTTTTAAAATTTTAAAAAGTGTATATATATATATATTTAAATGAATACGTATATATATATATATTTAGATGAAATTTCATCAACTTGCGAGTGACAATAACTTTCCAAGAATCAAAGTAGAGTCGTTTAGTCCCAATTACGAGAACTAAAAAAGAATATTCTTCTGATCACACAATCGGATATATCTTTCAAAAATTACCCCAAATTACAGAAATTACTTCAAATTATTAATCTTATTATAGAGCATCGTTTTCCTTCGTATTTGGGCACGTTAGAGCCTGAAAAACCGAGATGCAAATGCCACTTAAGAAAGTCTCTTTTGAAACGCGACGATCAGCAGGAAACGGCACGAGTATAATACAGTGGTTCCAAGAGCCGGCGATTAACGCGACAATTAACGCCAAGTCGCCATAAACTCTTAACGAGTCTGCAGCCAGGTGTAAGCCTCGCCAAACAAGCACAACGCGCCCGTGCGCGTTTCAAACGTTTCCAAATTGATTGTCCTGAGCGAACTCGCGAAGGAATGCGAGCTAATTCCCTTAAGCGGACTATCTTTTAAGCAGATAGTATCGAAGTAAGTGACCTGCGGCTGCGTTGTCGTGAATCGACGCGTCTGCTTGAAAAACGATGGATGGCGATCGAGTCTGGCGTGTACTTACGAATCTGAGTTAACAAGCACGCTTGTACTCACTTTATAAATAGACGAGCTAATACACACTCACTTTACACAAACTGATTACAGACGCAGTTTGTGCCAATGTAAACCGATGCAATGGAGAAGCACGCTTCTGTCTCTCTCTCTACAGTTAATTTTTCGATATTGCGTTTCGAAGATCTATTTAATTAAAGAATATAACGTTAATTCTCTTACAATTGTCAGAATTAGAGGCAGAAGAGAAACTTAAATACATACGTCTCATTTTGTACTAATTTCCACTTGTCTGTCTTTTCATTTGCCTGTGTAAGAAATTTTTGAAATTGTAACGAGACTTTACGGGACACGCTGCGCATGCAAACAATGCACGTTTGTAGCGATTTGGAGCGAAATGGAGGCTGGAGGAAAAAAAAAGGGCAAATGAGGAAGTGCGCTTCGTCCAATGATGAATCTCTGACGCACACGTCGAGACGATGACGCTTTTGTAAGAAATCTCGCCTTGAAAGCCTTCGAAAACCTGCTACCTGTTCTCGACCTTGTCTGCAGCTATAAAATAAAAGCCCGAGGTTAAGGTTAAAGTACCGTAACGACTGGTCTCTCAGATTTCCAAGGTTTATTATAAATCTCATATCTTCTATATACATTATTCATACATGGTTTCAATCTTCTCTTCTTCTTTTTTCCTTTTCTTTTTTTTTTTTTTTCATTCGTTTTTTCTCTTTTCTTCGTTTGGATGTAACATGTAGAAAAGGAGCTGTGCTTACACACACGTTTCGACTCTGATGAATTTCAACAGTTGCGTTTTGGAAACGCCAGACACGTTAATCTCTACGTGGAAGATGAATGTTTCTGTTGTTCGATCGTCACGGTGGAAAAAGAACGTCATGGAGAAAAAAAAAAAAATACTGTACGCGCGTGCATTTGTGTAACGCAATGAAAACGTGAACCTAACGGTCGAAACAACGCCCGACAGATTCATACTCGACACGTGTAATAACTCTGTCGAGCCTCCCGGTACTTACAACGATATCCAACAAACATCAATTGCAAATGTTTCGCGTTTGTTCCGTCTACGTAACAACTGAGCAATCGATCGTTCAACGAAGAACAGTATCGAGAATGTTTCACGGACAGCGGCGAGGATTCGCACGCGATTTCCTTCGAAATCGTTTCGAACCCCCCGCTACTTCCGTTATCGATATGCATTGGCAAATTTGAGTATCGCGCTACTGTGAATCAGTGTCGTAAAAATGGTGTTTTGCGTTCACTATCGCAAAAGGGACGTCGTACTTTTTCAAAAAACAAAATGCATCGCGACGGGAAGAAAAGTTGCGATTTGATTAATCTAAAATCACGACACCGCTCTGCGTTTCCAATAAAAATTCGCGCGGGCAAACGTGTTAAATTGATTCTTGCTTTATTTCTTTTTTTTTTTCATTTCTTCTTTTGTGCAAATCGAGAAACAATTGTCACTGGCATTTTTCTTAAACCTGTTCAAGAATAAATACAGAATACACACATTTATTTATAACATTCGTCGTGCAGTTTCACTTGCGTGAAACGTAACTTGGTGAATTTGTTTCAAAAAAGTTTAATTTAGAAGCCCAACGTCTCGGGGGAGTAAGAAGAAAACGAGAACAGCAACTTCGTCGCGAGTACTATGCCCATAAAATACGAGCCATTTCGCAACAACCGCATTTTTAATCCTACGTAATGTAAATAAGTAAAATTGTCATTGCAGTCTTACTAACATGAGATTTTCCGTGTTAATCTCGCGATAAAATGTAATGCAAGCTCTAGAATTGCTTCGACAAACGGACGCTGCACAAGGCAAACAACACATTGTATTTCTTTATACAATATCCTTGAACATCCGATTGACTTGGCTGCCTCCTTCATCGAAGCATAAACTCATTCTTCTTAAGTAGGTATCCTATACGATGATAATCGACTTACGTCTAGTATATGAGAAAATATATTTCGTAACGTCAAGGCAGTAAAATAATCTGTTGCGTGGTGTCTTTTGCGTCGTTTAAACTGAAACTGAAGCGAACGAAACGAACAAAACAAAGATACGTTTCTCTAACGGCTCGGATGTATCTACATATAATCAAGAATCGATCGATGCGGCCGATACAATGCACGATGGGGATACATAGCATACTTGAAAAATATATAGTCTGCGAAGTAGCTTCTCGAGTGACGGGATGATGGACTCTACCATTACATATTTCTTTATATAATTACATTCTGTTGTTCGTATAAAATATACTCAACTGCTAGTGACAAATATAAGACGTACTTAATAATATACATAGTAATATATATATATATATATATATATATATATATAGTCGAAGTTTAAAAGATTATCCATTAAGAATGCAATATCTTTTCATGAGCCTCTGTCGTGTGGAATACACTGTTTTATATAATATAATACGTATCTCGTACAAAGAATAGAAATGCTTTAGAAAAACTATAATACCATAAACATGTCTCAGAGAAAGAAAGCACTAGCCAATTAGTTTTAAGATGATAATAGAAGAAAAAGAAAACGTGGAAGAAATGAAGTAAAAAGAAAAAAAAAATAAACGTAGAAACCTATACGAACAAATGAAAAAAAAATTTCGCCTTATCGAAGAAACATAATTCTCCGGTTTAACTCAACGATACGATACGATACGATACGATACAACATGTATATACCTAGGCATGTTTATCCAAACGCATGGCATAACACGGAGCCGTGCTTCCTTCGCGTGCAAAAATATATAAAAACTCTTTCTCATCGATCGACGCTGGAGATTCCGACGATAATTTTTACATGATAACACACCATTTTTTGCTACCTTCGTCCGCCGATTTACCATTCTCGTCCAGCTCCAATTTATCGGACTGAAACTTCAACTCGGAGACCGGCGTGGAGACTTGTATAGGTTTGCGTAGCCCTTTCAACAAACTGATTGGACTATGCAACAAGCTGTTCTCCGCTTCTATTTTCTGCTTCTTCATAGAATTCCAGTCCTCGGCGTCCTGTTTTCGCTTTCTGTCGACTGGGCTACCGTTCGTTGAAAGCGTGTCGGACAAGTTGCTGCTGTAACGAAGGATCTTATAGTCTATCGTTTCGTCTGGCGGTAGCGATGCGCTCGATGTGTTGACGAACATTGAGTCACTCGGCGAGTACCTATGCTCGCGTAAAGTAACGTGACGCATTCTGCTAAGTGAACGTCGCCCGGAAATGCTTCTCAGTGTCTTTCCAAAGGACATGTCCTTCATCGGCTGGTTCAACGTACTATGACTAGCGTTACCCATATCGTATAACTTCGAGTTCTCTTTCAAACAGTCGTTCAGCTTGATCTGCACGTCCTTCAACATTATCGAAGGATCGTACGAAACGAACGACGCGTTCTTGCTCGCACCATCCTCGGGTTTCTCCTTCTCCTCTTCCTTCTCCTTTTGAACCTCGCTCTGCGACGGGGTCTCCGACGTTTCTGACATTTCCGACGTCGTGAATTCCAGAACGTCCACCGAATTACTTTCCGTCTCGGTCTGAGACTCGCTCTGCAAGTCTTCCTTCTCTTGCGTGTCGTTTTTCGTTGCCTCCGCCTCAGAGGGGCACTTCTCATCGTCCTCCTTCTTTAAATCTGCATCGTTCGTCGTTTCCGTACTTGTGTTTTCAACAATATCTTCCACTTCGAACTGCAAATTTAAATTGCTCTCCTCGGAATCCTCCACCTCTTGGCTTTTATCAGAATTGCTCACTTTCTTTTGGCGTTTGGGCTCCTCCTTTTCAACTACTACTATTTCATTATTTACCTCTTGCGTCTCTAAAGCCTCTTGCGTCTTTAAAACTGCAACAGATTTACCAGTAGCATGATCACACTTCTCATCAGATTCCTCCGCATCCTGAGAACTATCTGTTTTGGTGGACGTCATTTCTACGGTTGGGTTTAGCTTTGCATCTGCCTCTTCTGATTCTGGCTGCATCTTCACAGCGTCTGACTCCTCACTCCTTTCTGGAACAATTAATTTCTTTTTCTTCGAGCTTCCAGCCGCTCTGTCTGGATTGTCTGTGGTTAGTTTTGCAATACGAGCCAGCTCAAATTTTGTCGACGTCTCAATTTTCTTCTATAACAAACGTATTATTTCATAGTTTCTTTTAGCAGGGCGGTCAACAACATTTTCAAAAAAGAGAGACTTTGAGAAAATTATGAGACTCACTTTAAAGTTCTTCCTTGGATTATGCGGTACTTTCTTCTGTAAGGTACTCAATTTAGATCTGAAATAAAAGTATTGTAACGTTCAAGATCATTAGGAAAGAATCATACGGATATTTATAATCCACGGAGCTAGAAATTCTGGAGGTGATGAGAGGTACTGATCCAAAAGAAAAAAAAAAGAAAAAAGATACTTGACAAAGCAGCTAAACCAAAGTTTCTCCCCTTACCGATTTACTTAACAAACCTACATGTTTCCTCCTTATTTGCCCATTTCGTTTCCAGTTAGTTCCAACTTCCAGTTATGTCTAATCCAATAAAATCTGTTGGGGGGGAACCGTGTCTTTCGATTTGCACGCGTGCAAAGTCAACTAATTACGCGAGAGTTCGGAAATTCGCAGTAAGTAAAGTAAAAGGTCTTCGTTCACAAAATATTAGCAAAACATCGGTAGTTATCTCCTGGTAAAAATGTGACACTTGCCCCCCGCTTTATCCTCGGCAGGAGGGAGGAGGGGGCAGGAGAGACCGATGCACGATGAAAGAAATTACTCGCGTCTGTCGACCTTTTTTTTTTTTTTTTTTTTTTTTTTGCAAAAAAGACGAACGAGAACGATTGTTTGCATGTGAGATGCGATTATCTCGGAGAGAGGGGGCCTCGAGAACGACGGAAGAATGAGAGAAAAGGAGAAACTAACAAAGCGGAAGGCTAAACAGAGAAACTATGGATAAACTTGCTGTTCATTGGGCTGATTGATTTTACAAACCTGTTCGAAATCGTGGATTCGCGCTGTCTCTTGTGCAAGCTAGTTTCAGAAGGATTTGGTGGCGCGGTCGTTGCCTTGAGTCTCCAATTGTACAAATTCCTCTCATCGCCCCCAGAGGTCGCCTTCTTTGGCGTCTTACCCATAATGTTAGCGTACGTTTACGTCCTGCCTATTTAACTCGTCGTTCTGATCGCTTTTCCACGCCCTTTCCTCGCAGACCTACCCTCGCCCACGTAAACGCGACAAGCCCCCCACCGTTCAGTCACGGAAGATCGAGTTTGTCTATCTCAATACCTTGCTAATCTACCTATATACCTACAGATATACGTGTACGTATGTATGTATCTTCTTCCCGTCTCTTTAGTTCTCTATCTGTCGTTTCTTTCTTTTTCCTTTTCTTTTTCTTTCTCCCGGTCACTTACAACATCAGCACGTAACCGAGCGTGAAATGTTATTCGGAAAACATGTCGAACGACGCGGCGATACGATCGACACGAGACGCCATGTAGTAATACCGTTTGATTGCCGCGATCGTGTAAACGCACGCGCCGAGATCACGTCGGAACAGCCACTCGGCCACTCGTACGAATTTATCCTCGCTGTCCCTCCTGGGCTTTGTAATTGGATCGAGATTTTTACGTAACCGATCCGACAGGGGGGGATACACGTTCCGAGGGAAAAATATACGCTACGCTAACTGTACACGCAGACACACGATCGCTGCCGGTACCTTATTCTTCCAATACTAGCGGTAAATTCCGTTGGCAAATAGCACTGATCAACACGCAGTGTTGCGTGGCGCTGCCGTCGTTGCCGCGTTGCGAGGCAAACGAGAAGCAAAACTATGCTTTATAAAATACCGCATTATATTACGCATACTTGTTGTAAATTACGATTTGCGCAATATGGTCGAAAAATCGAAACTTAAAAGTCATCGTGGAATACACCATATCTCGCTTTATGGATATTCTGCATTCTTTTCTCGCGTGTTTCGCGTGTTCTGCAAATATTCGAGTTCTTTAAATTTTTCATAAACGCACACAAATATCGTCATGGCCGTACGTGACCGAGAAACAGATTGAGCGATATTTTAATATTTTCAATTGTAACTTCGATGATCTTTAAAAGATGTGTTTCTTGGTATCTTGGTGTTAGAAAAAATCATAATGAAAATAATAGAAATTGAATTTAAATCATTGTTTGCAGTTTTCATGTAGCTGTTCTGTAACTAAAAGTCGTATGGCAACACTGATTCCTACCGATATAAATCCCTAGATGCAACTTGAAGAAATATTTGAATTTTGACTATTAACTGAACTGTTTCAGTGACTAATTTCAAGATATCAAAGATCATGCGACGATGATTCCGGTAGTAGATTTTACAGATTCCGCGTCGTAGTTATTGGAAAGTACAACGTAGAGACTATAATATTTAAACTATTGTTGTGCCCATATAAAATATACAAAATGAATGTGATACCGTGTTGGATATTAATTAGTGTACTAGAATTAGTATCAGCAGAATGGAATACAAAAGACTATATGAAACGAGAACATTCTTTGATCAGACCATATCAAGGTTTGTGAATTTTGTACACTTTGAGTTTCTAGTGCGATGTGACATGACGTGCATATTTCTGTATTCTTAATTAGATGACTGTTATTACGTTTTATTATTTATCCTTTATGTTATTTTATGTTATGTACAACTTTAAATGTAAATGTACATTAGAATGAAAAAGTTATATTAATAAGAAAAGCCATAACAAAGGCAAAGTGTAAATCTGATTTGTAGATAAGAATTAATACATGTGAACGTTTTAATACATATTTAGGATCTGGAATGACAATACCCTACTGGGATTTTATGGGTAGTACAATGGTGACAAATAACTATATAAGATTAACTCCAGATTTGCAGAGTAAACAGGGTGCCATATGGAATTCAGTCGTAAGTTTGAGATGTTTAGCCATTTAATGAAACAAAATTCTTGAGAATTATGTTCCAACTCGTCTTACGTAAAAGATTTTATTTAGTTAAAAACTGCCAAGACAATGCAACCCCAGTCTAATTGAATGGTTACCCTCATATTTGTTTATTTAGCCGTGTCATGTAAGAAATTGGGAGCTCCAAGTTCATTTTAAAGTTCATGGAAAGGGAAAAGATTTGTTTGGCGATGGTTTTGTTATTTGGTATGCAAGAGAGAGAATGAAAACAGGTCCTGTCTTTGGAAATCAAGATTATTTCCAAGGATTGGCCATAATTTTAGATACATATAGTAATCACAATGGTCCACACAATGTATGTATACGAAATAATTTTAGTTTTGCATTATAAATTAAAAGTCAAAGTCGTGATGATTATTTCGAATTGTGCAGCACCAACATCCTTACGTTTCTGCCATGGTTAATAATGGTTCTTTGCATTATGATCACGATCGCGATGGAACGCATACACAAATTGCAGGTTGTGAAGCAAACTTTAGAAATTTAGAACATGATACACATATTGGTGTGAGATATGAAAGAGATACACTAACTGGTAAGTACATGTGAAAACAAAATATTTTTGGGCATGACAAAAAATGTTGTCATATAACTGTGTATAGTATCCCGTTACGTGAAAAAGTGTTTCAATACTGCATTCTACGAATAAATGAACTAATATCCTTAATGTTAATAATAACTTCACATTGGCTTAATATTGATTGTCTTGAGAGAGAGAGAGAGAGAGAGAGAGAGAGAGAGAGAGAGATGCAATCATGTAATTAAAAATATTCATGTTGATCTTTTCTTGAAATAGATGTTTATAGCTATGCTTTCTATGTATTCTATCATTTTATGTGGTATTCTACAAATTGACATTACAGTAAGGTCTTACCCTGAAGCCTCGTGGCTTACATCATGGAGTGCCTCTATTTCAGCAAGTGATATTTTCTTCATCTTTTCATACATTATACATATATCATCTTTTTATTTTACTTCATTTTCACTTATCGTTGAAAATATTATTACAAGTAAATAATTAGAACCCGTAATACCTATATTTAAACAACAGTTAACAAATCTGCATGAAGTTTTATGAAATAAATGTATAAAAATAGTTGCTTTTATATTAAATGTATATTTAACTAAATTATATATGATTTTCATTCCTTATTTGTAATAAGCATGAAATAAGTCAGCTTAATATGCATAAAGTAAATATAAATTACAATATCTGTATAGATGTTTTTGCAAAAAATTTACTAACGTGTTCTTTTTATTGTAGTTTCCACAGATTTTTCAAACAAAGCTGCATGGAAGGAGTGCTTTTCTGTAAAAGACATAAAACTGCCTACAGGATATTACATTGGAATTTCGGCAACAACAGGAGATTTATCTGATAATCATGATATACTGTCCATTCGTTTATTTGAATTAGATTTACCAGATGATGTAAGTAGTATTCTTTAAGTACTTCAAACGATTCTAAATATTATATTACACCATTATTTATAAGAATACATTATATTTCAATTTCAGCCAAGAGATCAAGAAGATAGATCGAATATTTTGCCATCAGCTGCATATTTTGATGCACCTCGAGGTATGTAATAAATGCTAGGAGAAATGTATTTGACAAAGTCAATTCTTGTAATCGTTTTAATCTTACAATTCTCTTTTCTTTTTCTTCTTTTACAGAACACGTAGATGACCCAAAACAATCTGCATTTAGTAGAATAATGTTTTTCTTTTTAATGCTTATAGCAGCGCTTGCATTAATCGCCTGTGTGGTAATAGGTATTATGTGGTATCAGAAACATCAAGAAAATAGCAGGAAGCGATTTTATTAAATCGCGGTGCTTTATGAATTACTCCATTTTTAAATCTTTCGTTTCTATTGAATATTCTTTCTTTAAAAAATAAGGTGTAGTCATAACATGTTCATAAGACTGTTCCCCTTAATGTTAGAGTAACAAATATCCATTCACGGTATCTTCGATTTTGAGAACGTTGTTTACGAGATATTTTGACGAAAATATCTCAACAAAGAATAAAACTGTCGTAATAATGTATAAATAATTGCAGCAATCGTAAGACCTGTCCAATTACGCCATTCACTATTCTAGTTCTAATAATGTTTGTCATGAATAATACAAAGTTCCTTTACCAAAGTTTTCATATTCTTAAGTTGCTGCAATAAATTTCTTTTAGAGATAAGTTGAATTATTCGCGTAAGAATTAAACATACCAATATTATTCCTTAAGTGAATTTTAGTTTGAAAAAATGCGATAATAATTGCAATAAATTTAAGAGGTAAAAGTAAAAGAATAAGTTTTCTGAAGCAACATTATAATTCACATTGTTAACGTAAAATATCGTACGTTACATTGTTGATAGAAAAACGAACTCTAAAAAATAATCATCGATTTCTACAAGAGCGTTTTTTCTCGCTTTGACTTATCATTACGTCTGTGGATTCGATATAATAGAAATGATTTTACTGATGTAGATTTTATATTTGTATATAAAAATTATCAATGTGGGATAGTTATAGTGATTTCGTGCTGTACAACTCGGTTTTATACAAAAGATAAAGGGAACCAAAATCTTGAAATAAACAATTGTTAAGAAACATAATGTTATTATTTGTGAAAATAATGTACATCACTCGTTGCCAAATATAAAAATTAAATACAAAAACTAAATCGTGTAAAAAATATTTACCTTATAAAAAACAGAAAATTGTAAGTAAAAACGAATATTTTCTATTAATATATATTTCCTATAAGATTATAAGCAACTGAAGCAAAGCATTTAATGACAGTATTTTTGCTTCTTAAAATATATTTTATTAAATAATAGTATAAATAATAGTATTTATTTGAACAGAAAACATCAAGGCACATCTATATTTGTCTTTTGTTTCTGCTATAATCTTTTACTATTGTCCTGATATGATATATAGGGTAACTGCCATCTCTTTTAGACAGTTATAAGATTCTTTAATTGTTTTAAAATCTAAACACTTAACATCAATTTAACAATCTTTAACTCCTACACGTCATACATGTATATATCTTTACTACTTCTTCAAGTACATATAATATTCACATAGCATTTACACGAGGAAAGATATTTCAACTAAATTAATTTTCGAAATATCGTCGAGCTTCATAAATTTATGTGAAGGTATTAAGTCCTAAGAAATGAAAGATCAATATAGATACACGCATCACATTTGTTGTACTACGTACATCGTTCTTAAACATTTGACAGAATTCGTGACGTGAATGCGAATGATGTGTTCTTCATTAAAAATTTAGCATTTCAAAAACAGTTGTAATATTTTACTATTAAGTTAAAATAAAATCGAAAAGTTCTACCTCTTTCGATTTTCCGAAAACGGAATAGAAAAATATTAAGCGCATTTATTTCTATTACTGGCAGTAATACTTACGAAAATATATCAATCTTAAAATATACGTGTATAAGTGTACTCTTTGACGTAGATACTTGATGAGTTTTTAATGAAATTCTAATGCCTGAGGCGTTGGTAACATCAAAATATGTTTTTCCTTTCATAGATAATAGTTAAAAGTAGTTAAAAAATATACTCTTAAAAATCTAATGTAACATTTAAACAATAATTTCGAATTTAATCATAAAAATAAATAACCCGAATATTTTTTTTATATAATTAACTAAACTCATATTTCTTTTTTTTTTTTTTTTTTTTTTTTTTTTAGAGAAAAATACTGACACTTAATATTTACAACACTATAAATTCTTTCTTTCTGCATTTTCAATTTTGTTTTTTCTGCTGCGTTCGTTTCCTTTCTTTACAAAGTCTTTCAATTAATATGTCTCAGTAATACTTTGAAAGGAAATTCAGGATACTATCTCTTTGTAAATAACTTTATCTTAATATTCAAGAGAACGCTTGATACTGTACATTTCATACATTGTATAGTCGTGCAAGATGCGACTATTTAAACATTACGATAGGATTCAACAAAAAGTTCAAAACTGTTTTTACACTTAAACAAAGATCACTTAAAATCGAACTAATCGTTATGTGATATTTATAACGTTTATAAGATTTTAAGTTAATAGAGTGACATGCGAGACAACCAATTTCTTCCAAATCAATATGAGGCTCGGATCCACCGAGTAACGACTCGTCCTCTAAACCATCGTTCAGAAATGTTCCAGAAAACCAAATTTTATCGCCCGGATATATATTCAAACTAAAATTGGTAAAAGAGTGATCCGCGATCAATAAAATTTCCGCATTGTTGCCCCACATACCACTCTTCATTTTAACTGTAACCTCAAATTCGTACTTATTCCAAGCGGGAAAGTGACATTTGTTTCGTCGTCTTTGAATGCTCGCGAAAAGCTTGCACTTTTCTTGCCTCAACTCGCCGCTTGAGTCACAACTGTTAATATACGGTTCTCCATACATACAACTGACTACATCTCTAATACTATCAGGCAGTTTGTCGAATATTGCCGCGATATTATTTTTTATTGATTTTAGCCTAACATTTGTTACGTAACCTTCCCATGAAATTAATATTCCTTCCAAATTGGCACATTGAATTTGCACCTGTGCCTTGGATGACAGCTCTTCCCATGCAGGCTGATGACAATGATTTTGATATTGTTCCCATGAAAGTGAGGAAACACCTTCGTATGTGTCAGGTTCTTGTTTGTACTCCATTATCACTGGCCATGATAAAAACATGCCAGCGCTGATACCCATGATCAACTGTAAAATTCATATAGCAATTAAAACTTCTGGCTCTTATAATATAATATAAGCTCTTATAATATAACGCTCTTTTGTTTAACGTCGATATGTTTACCTGTACAACGGTAATTATCCAATTGAGCTTGGGCGTTCGAGTTTTCCTTAAATACCAAGAGGCAAGAAATGGCATCCCTCCCAGTAAAGTAGTTACAGCTATTCTCATTGCTAAATCGCTTTCAGACAAATATTTAGCAGCGGCTACGATTGGCAAAATAATAGAAGCCAATCCAGCAAGTGGTAAAAAGAGGACCATACCAACTAATGCGAGAGCACCCCTAATTAAGCCGTACCATGTTGCACCTTGAGAGCTAAAGATCGCTATTTGCCACCAACTTAAAGTAACACAATGCGGTATCAAAGTTTGATAGGTTCCTCGCCAATTATCCCGAGCAGCCATTTTTGCAAATACTGCCGGGATTAGGAGGTAAAAAACTGCACGAAAGTTCAAACAAAATTCGATACCGTTACCAACAACGTACGAGGCAAACGTTGGGACTCTTATGTCTAAAAATCTCCAACCCTGGGCAACTACGATATCTGTTTCGTACGGATACTTTGCCAAAACGTGGACACCGAAACTGAAGAGAGCTAAAAGATCCGGAAATTTGGACGAATCTTTCCATATAAAATTTAACAATGTTATCAGCGTCAACGCAACCGCTATAATAGTGAATTCTGACTGAGGTGTCCATTGATGAGCTATGATAGGATAAATCATTAGATTTAAGAGTAAAGCAAGGAAGAAATGGCCATAAGGTTTGAGATTATTGCAGCAAAATTGATACTCCGCTTCGTCGGGATTTAAATTTCCACCAGAGTAACTGAGGAACAAGCCAGACCAAACACGAAAATTATTGAATTCGCGTTTTCGTTGTAACATTTGAAAAGTAGCGATAACCATAACAACGAAAGATAAATAATATAGAGCCATTGGTACGAAAAGTATGAGGCTTTCTGTACCAAATAATGAGTACAGTAAAAGAAGTAACAATATGTGTATATTCGATGTGAAGAGAATCTTCTTAATTGACATTCCCCTTTGACCTAGCGTTTCAATTAACCAAATATACAAACGTTTCAAAGATGCAAGGGGATGAATGAGAGGCCTTTGTAGCAGCGGTATAGTATCTAATGCCATTTGAGAAGGATCTATCATACACAGTGCGTGTGAAACTATTGGGAGCATACCACGAGCATAGCTAGCAGCAGCAGAAACAAGAGCTGCTTCTGTTATTTTCTCTCCTTGATGATCCATCCAATCTAAAAAATGTAATTCTATAAACAAATAAATTTTAATAAAAATCAAAGTAATAAGTGTGTTCCCTCACCGTGGACATTGTTTTCTTTATCTTCATCCTTTTTAGATGTACATTCATCAGGAAGCTCATTTTTAGGAAAGTTGTTAGTCGAAACATCATTTATATCTTTTTGTGAGTTATTATGTACTACATTATTCGAGCAAGAATAGTTATCACTGGATGAATTTGATGCTATATCTTTCATACGTCTTTGTAGCTGCTCTGTTGTGATAAAATCCTCGCCATTTGACAAACTACATAATGTAAAATATATTATGCACATACATATAAATATTTTATTAATCAAATTTAATTTTTTTCATACCTAGTAAACATTTCCCTTGCTGCTCTTCTGGCTAATTTTTCATCTTGAGTCATGTCAAGACAAGTTTTGACATCGTAATAGTTATGTTGCGTTATACCACGACCAGTGGCCAAACATTTTCTAAGTATATCTGTTGCTTCCAAATTCCCTTGCTCCGATGCCTTTGTAAGCCAATATACACCCAACTTTGCATTTTCTTCCTTGTCAACATCTAAATCTGGATGCATAAGTTATATTAAAATACATATTGGAGAATATTAATATTTTAATGTATTCAATAGTATATAAATAAGAATTTGCATCATTACCGCATCTTTCTTCCAACAATTGTTTTGCTAAAACTACTTGAGATTCTGGGCAACCATCTTCAGCTAGCTGAGATCTTAATCGTCTAAGAGAACCTCTTGGTCCATCTGAAATTATACAATTGAACTATCATTTTATTATTCATTTAATAAAACAAAATGCTTTTTATTATTTATAGTTTTATCAACTGGGTTTTACTCATTTGTTCATGCACATACTTTTACGAGTTGGTAATATTTCACATTGAAATCTTGCTATTAATCATTGTTTATTTTGATTTGATAACTGTCAAATTCTGTTTTTGCGAAAAAGAATAAAACCATCTAATGGATATTTTTCTAAAAATCCGAAGAATTCTTGATCATTTGTCATAGTTACAAAAATGTCATATCATTTCGTTCGAATCCACAGTGGCGTTGAATTGCAAAATAAATAGAAACCATAAATTTCTACGGGAGATAGAAAGTGAAATTGTTGCGTTACCATGCAGTGTCCATTGTTTTCTTCCAGATCTACCAGATAATGGTACAATGCCAGCCATGGCTCCAAAAATTGAAAGAATCGTTATTAAGATATTTTCACTTTGCGTATTAATTATCGTACAAATGAATCATCCAATATCAAAAACTTCTTTCCCACTGTACATTCAAGATTTCTTGACAAAGCGACTGTTAAAAAATTAGCATTGAGGTATGATTCCATATTGCGCACGCGCATTTATTAAATAGGTTAGGCTGTTGTACAAACGTCAAGAATAAACCACGATTTTAAATTCAAGAGTAAATGACAATTCGAATAAGTATATGATAGAAATAAAAATAATTTTTATTTAATAGCAATGACGAAGGAGACGTATGAATTCCCGCAAGTTTGTTTCTTTTTAGACAGGAGAAGGATCATTAGGGTTAAATAAAATGACATTTAGTTTGAAAATTCACGTTGTATTAATTAATATTGTATCATAGCACCGTTGTACTTAAAGTGACTAGCGTGAGAATTGGCTAAAACTTTAACTATAAATATCAAATAGAAAACATTACATACACATTGTTTTCCAATAAATAAGTATTAAATTTACATGATAATTTGTGCTGTAGTAATGAAATCCCTCTGTGCAACAGAAGATATGATTTTTGTGCAATTTAAAAAGAGTATCTTCATTAGATCTATCCAGTCTTCAACCAATCTATGTAACGCATGTTACCCATATCAAATTACAAAGCAACAGACAATACGGAGCCAGTTTATGATTTTGCGATTCTTCTTATAGTCACGATTATAAATCGTTATTAATTTAGCAAAACCACGTTTTTGCTGGCTCCTCGTGTAGTCAGAAATCTGTTCGAAGACCCACTCTAGGAAATTAATACAAATGTACACGTGTATATAATAAACGCTTTCAATAGAAATTCACTTGAAATTATTCGATTGTATACTTACAAATTGCCTGGTCCAGTGTAAGGCGGTGGATTTGGTCGAATGTATGGATTACAACGTTCGTTGGAAATTCTGGAAATAAAATACAGGAGTCAAGGCTAACGAATGTGACAAAGAATATCTGGCCACATGGAAAAGTATC
This sequence comes from Tetragonisca angustula, assembly GCA_036937485.2. Lineage (NCBI taxonomy): Eukaryota > Metazoa > Arthropoda > Insecta > Hymenoptera > Apidae > Tetragonisca > Tetragonisca angustula. Next base: position 495,926 of record JAWNGG020000175.1, on the reverse strand, counting down.
ATTCCAAATTTTTTATTTTTATTTTTCACGTTTTTGCGCCCAATATTAATTAAAATTATTTCAGATATTATTTCTATAAAATGAAGAATGTATTTGTTTGGAAACTTTTATATGCCGACTGTATTTAATGTACTGTAAATGGAGGAACAGTACCTGGGACTAGGTATCAAGGAATCATTAGGGCTGGTTGGTTGAGCAGAGAGCGATTTCAATGTGCCCCTTTCAATGGCAGCATACTGGACCATTTGTATGTTGTTGTTGCTGACTCCATCCCCCGTCGAAGTTTCTCTCTTCTTGCTGCAAGACCAGATGAATGTTTTGTCGATTAAATAAGTTTTTAATACATACATACACTTATATATCAGTAGTTATGACATCAAAGAAGCGCGCATTTAATAGACTCAAATTGAAATTGTTAGTGGTAATCGTTGAAGTTCGCCTTGTTGAAGCTACGATTTTAGTTCACGATTTTGTCGAGCATTTGAAATTATTCGTGCGAATGGTAAAAGTTCTTCTACAATTTTACTGCGATTTTAATCAATGGCCAAATATTTGGAATTGCTAGTATGACTTGTTAAAGTTAGTTACTACACAGTAAATTTATTAACATGAGTCAACATTTTGAAATTGAGATATACCTGGTCCTATGTTTTTTTTTTTTAAGAAAGATGTTAAACAATTCGTAGAAATACTGTTCTGACTCTGGATCATGTCTATAAAAAAAAAAAATTGAATGTTCCATTTCTTGATGCATAGCATCAATTATAAATGTACTCGTTTACCAACTTATTGGAAACAAGAATTACCAGATATTGAAAGGAAGAAAAAATTGTTTGACGATCTACGAAAATCGTGCAAAGACACAGCCAATTGATTTAACATTTGTTTTAGTAAACTTTACGCCTTTGTTACATTTCTTTTTGTGAATCATCATATCTACAGTGACGCGCATGTTCTATTCCTGTTTTCACATAACCCGCATTATATGTAGTCTGATGGCAATTACCTTGATCACGTGCACAAATTACGATTCCCTTGAATACCAATGTATATTTTGCAGCTAATCACTTCTGCAATTACGCGTCTTTTACGTATCGGTACAAATTACTTTGTTCCTTCTTTTTCTTTTTTTTTTTCTTTAGCTCAATGTTTATTCTATTTCAGGCGTAGAAAATAAATTAGAAGATAAATCAGAACTCGTAATTAGGACAGAAAAAATTAGAAGATCCTTCGTTTTTTTAATAGTGCAATGTCACATTATTAACAGAGCATTTCATCGTCCGATACACGATCTATTTCACCCTATGTACAACAATTCAGTATAAAAATCTACTGTAAAGAATAACTGGAACGAATCGTACATTACGATTTAGGATGAGAGGTGAAATCCTACAATGCTCGAAGGTAGGCACATACATTTCAATTACCGCAATTTACGATTCCAATGGAACGTAACTATCATTACATTACATTTCTAAGAAAACGGACATGATTCAGACTATATTAGCGCCAATTCCGTGAACGTAATTACTTTACTTAACTATAAGGATGATCGCAAACGGAAGATCGCTCGATCGTTAAAACAAAGTGTCGAGTCCAGTAATTACTGCAGATTTTTATGTATTTGTAGGAACTATGACGAGAATGCGTATAAAGCACACAATACGAAAGAATATATAAAATATCTGAAGTACAGTCAGAATATTAAATAATTGAACGAAGTTCAAAAAGTATTGGCTCGATTTAAGAGATTAATATCGGCGAGACCAATTTATCTTTCGTTTTGTCATCGCCTGACATCACTAGACACTTCGGGACCATAGTATATACGTATACATGATGGAACGTGAAATACGTGAAATGCACTTTGTCGAGCCTAAATTCAGTTAAAGGTCATAGATAGAAAGCAAGTGCGCGAATAATCGGTGACGCGATCGTCAGGGTCATTCGCTTATAAATAGACGCCGTCGGTTTGCGTCTTTATGGCGTTAGATTTTGTCCATTAGCACGTTCAATTTCGAAACGGAAGCAGCGTTGTCAACAGCACTGCTAAACGAACTGACACGCGACTAATTAACAGCAATCGAGCCCGACGATTTCCTGATCGACGAGAGCTGATTTAACGAGCAATTGCGTCACGAGTAGATGCTCGAGATGTCGTACGAGAAAAGACCTCCCTCTGTCTTTTTTTCATTTCGGTCACTTACCCGTGCGATACGATCTCTTTATCTAAGAGTGATTCTACACGTGATTCTTGAGACAACAGAGAAACAAGGCTCACTACGACTTGACGCGAAGATAAAATTGCTACACGACGGTTTCCAGAGTTTTCAAGGTAATGGACAATTCATGTGAGAAAGAAACGAAACGAGAAGTAGGACAGCCACCACGAAGAGATAAGCGTCTATTTACAATCGAACCGTTTCGATTAAAATGAACATTACAAAGTACAATAAATTGAAACAATTCCAAGTTGCTTCAACTTGCTCGGTCTTATTAACGATGCGCATCACGTACAGCAAGCAAGTACGCAAGATCTTTTTGTGTCGAATGATTCCGTGGCTTGTAAATACAATGATTAGCCGAGAGGCTCACTGGTGGAGAGCGATACGCGCCATTGGTACACTTCAACGACAAGTGAACTGTGTACACTGTGTATATTAATCGATGTGGATCGCAGCACACGGGTCGTGATATACCGAACCTCTTTCTATTTATACACTCTGCTGCTATACATGCGAAAGCTCCAGGAAGAAAAGCCGCTTATTTTATTTCTGTTTAGAGATAATTCTCTCTCGTTACGCTCTGGCATGGGTGGGTCTTCCTTACTTATCGAACCAGTCGTGCAAATATATTGAGAATATCGCCATTTCGCTTCTTATCCTTTCGCCTTTTAAAACTAAACTCAACAATCGATTCACCTATTTCGTATATTCCATCCGTATTGCACCAAGCATAAGAAACGTCTTCTTATGAGATAGCTCCGCTGTATGCACACGTGGATCGTTCTTATCGAGCACGCAATTCGCCGTTTCGATCGTACCGTCCGGCGCGTTACTACATACTTGACCAGATATCGTGGCTGTTTATGAATGAAACCAGTCGTAGTAACAGCCCCCTCTAACTGCTCTTGGCGCCCCTACCACTTATGCTCGTTGCTCGCACCGCTACACGCTGGAATTTATTCCTCGAGCACGTGCTTCGTGCAGAATGACAAATATTTTAGTCGACATTCTTCCAATACACCGCATCTCCGTTTCATGGATCTCGCCAGAAATGAGAAACAGATAAAAGTGTCCAGATTCGGAATCAAAGAGTCAACACGACGAGCTCGTGTTGGAAACCTTGTTTCAGGTTTAAAGATATACATGTCGATTATCGAAACTTGGTACATATTTAATGTTACAATCTCTCTGTTTCAAATGCAAAATTCCACTTACATTTTCTCGCGATCGAGGCAGAGCACCGTGCTCAACAGAGCAGCCAGCACAAGAAGCAGGATCGCCGGGACGAAGATCGTAGTGCCGATTTCTTCGAAGTAACTTCTCGTGGGGATACTAGCTTTGGTTGACCTAGCCCAACGCCACTCCGTGTGCTCGGATATGCCCGAAGCTGGCAACTCTAACACGTTCAAACTCGGGCCTCGTCTTGCGCTTTCCTGTTGCAAGCTCTGCTGTTCCTGCTCGACCTGAAACACGACACGACCGTTAGTCGCCGTCTCATTTCTGACCACACTGTGCAAGTTGTTCAACTGTCGCAAGCGAAGCTCACCAGTCTGAACGAGCACCAATCCAACGCGAACTCTGCCTCGCGGAAAAGTCTCTCGACGCTGGTGCGCTTGAAATCCCGCGGACAGGATGGCAATTTCCACAGAGGTTTCACTTCTTCCTGCAATTCGTTCAGCTCTTGCGAGAATGGCATCGAGCTCCCCAGCCTTATGACGACGCTGACCCGTGCAAAGAAAGAATACATATTTTTTTTATGTATTTAAAATGGAATTTCCCACAAGCGTCAGACGTTCGAGTGTAGAAATTTTCGATTGGTCAGCGTTCGCGTGCAAAGGATGGTTATCTTTGTCCAAGTGTGTTAGGCAAATGTTCTTAACTTTTTCCTGTTTTTTTTTCCGTGTTTGCAACAATAAAACATCTGAGAACTGCATTGAGAGACGCATTCGACGTAAAATAGGTTCCACTTGTACGCATCTTCATTTTTAAAAAATTAATAAAATGGTGTAAAAAAAAAAGAAGAAGAAAATAGTGCGCTACTCTTTGAAGCAGTCATTTTCTTTCCTCTTACTGTTTGTCAGAGCATCCATCTGCTGATAAAACTATAGTCGAAACGCTTGTGAAATATCTCATCTTCGTTGCGAGTGTGTAAGACTAGATGGGATTTTTGAAATTTCTTAAATTTTCCCGGCTGAACACCTGCGTGTACGTGTTCTGCTGCACGTCGAATACCTAGTGTTCGTCAAACTTGCGTCACAGCTTCCCTGACTATGCATCGCCTTCCCGTTATCCGTTATCTCGGTCAAAAGTCGAGGATCGCCTGCCGAGAGATGTAATTTCCATTCGTCATGATCGGCCGATGACTCTCGTGACGTTGCAACATGCTTTTTGTTGAAATCAATTTTCCTGTTTACAACAATCTGTGTCGGGTAGGCCACTGTCTTACATCGATTAAATTGCAACAATTTTTGCTTGTCATTCGATCGTTTTTTAATCGATGAAACCTAATATAATGCGTCAATGAAACGTAGATTCTCCGATCATTCTCACAACTAATTTCATCGAATCATTCTTTATCTGACTTTCATATATATGTTATAGTACACATTTGGAAAGAATTTTTATTGCTAGTAAAAGATTATTTTATTTAATTATTAATTTTCTCTTTTTACTAGAATAGTCACACATAGAAAGAATTTTCTCGAAAATTTCCCTCACACATCACATAACGGACCCCGTGAATCATCCTTAGACCTGAAGTAGTCCCCAATTCTCCGCAAAGCACAAAATCAAATATGCTTGTTATATAACAACAAGGGAAGATCACTACAGATAATACATATTTCTATTTTAATTTCATTTCTGGTGTCTAAACTTTGCTGCATATCTCAGCCCTTTTGTAAGCTATAAAAATATTAATACTTGTCACATCATTGAAATACTGGAACTACAGTGTTTTTTCTTTTTTTTTTTTTTTTTTTAATAATCTTTGACTTGGCCCAAACGAACTGACATTAGAACAAAATTAAAGCGAGAAAACCAGCGAAGATAGATTCTATGATCTTACAAATAACTGCTGGATCCTTCGACCTTGACGACATGACGCGTATATTTCAAGAGACTGCATAATTAAGAGTTTGCATAATTTCTCCCCTAGGAAGGATGTCAGTGACTAACTTTCACCGTTTCATTGTCGAATAATGCGGCGGGAAGTGTGGCGCGGTTGACGTCTAAGGCCGGTGAGTACGATGGAGGAGAGCAGCAGGCAAACCGGAAGCCATTCAGTTAGTCGGCTTGAGCGAGCGTGCTAACAATGTTGTACTTACGTTACTAACCTACTTAAACGGATCCGCAGCTGATGTAACATTAAAACTCGCGCGATTAATATACGTCGTTTCGCAGCGCTTCTCTAACCACGGTTTTGTTCGTTCGTTCGTGTACGCGAGTGTATGTGCTCTGATAGTGATTCTAGATTAGCGAATGGATCGGGCGACTCGCAGCGCGGGAAGGATACGCTTGTAAGTGACTGACTGCTTCGAGGGATCAACGAAATTTTAACGTCGTATCTGTGACGCGATCAACTCGAACTCGATTCATTCTCCACAAGCCTCGAGTACGGCGTGTGCGTTGCTTTCGAAGAATATTTCTTCTACCTTATTGAATCTTTATCTTTATCTAAACACGAACGCGTGTTCCTCTCGTGATATTCGACTCAATTATTATTTTATTTTATTTTATTTTTTTATGAAGTCTTACAGCCCACGAATTCACGACAAAAGATCACGAAACGAATTGCATCGGCCAAATGAGATTAGCTGTAATTTGAAGTCGTTGCGCAATATCCACGTATCACGGGATGGTTTTTCAAAAGCTTTCACAGATGATTATCGTATCTAATGACGCGTGCGTTCTTTATAAACGGCCGGCTATAAAAGATTTCCCTCCGGATCATAATCCGGAACATAATGTTTATCGTTGCGACAGCGGCGTTAAACGATGTGCAACTGCAAAGGAAGTGGCAATTACCCATTTGAGAAGAAAAAAAAAAAGAAAGAAAAAAAATCGGAGGATGTGTGGGACGCGCGTCACAACGTTGTTTTCCGTTGATCGGGCGATTAATACGTCAGCGATATCAAAGCGCGAGCACGCTGAATCCCATTGACACGTTCGATAATCATCGTGATGGCGACGGTAGCGCAGCCGCGTGGATTTCGTGCTGAAATCTTACCAATTCGACTCAGCATCGACGCGCGGATATTGTCACGCGAGCGTTTTTCACACACGTTTCTCAACAGCCTATTAGAGTATTAGATCGTTGGATTAGAAATTGGCTGACGAAACTTTTTATGAATACATACAAGATTTACCACGAGCATCTGTGTCTCGCATCACAAAAATACGTAAATGATCAGTTACTCGTTATATCAATAATAAGCGAGTCGTCTTTGAAACTTAGTTCTTGCTGCTGTGTGTAACGTTCTTTTACTAATTTTTATATCTTTGCTTTGGATCCTTTCGTTTTAAATTTCGCGACACTTGCATCTCATTGCAGAGTGAAATTTCAAAATATTTTACACAACAGGCAGAGTATGTATATATAAAAGTTTGTTACGATAAGATGTTCAAATATTTGGCACAATGATCGCTCGTCCACGTATGATTTCTATTTCCTTTCTTCTCTTCAAAGAGAAACTCACCCTTCACCTTCGCTCGGCTTCAAAGGTAGACGAGCACCGAGCTCGATAGCGGATGCGAGGAAAGTCACGTACAAGTCGGCCGCGTCTTTCCACAACCTCTTTCTGAAAGCAAGCAGAGGGAAAAAGAAAGGGAAAGCTTAATCAGTCGCCTGACAGGATGTATTGGAAATATCAAGGCTCAAGTCTTTCCTTGAGTTTTATTGACAAACCTAAATATATCGAGAAGCACTTCGGTTCTGTTGCGGTCGAACATGTCCTCCACGTTTAAATTATCGATTTTTAAATGCACCTCGTACTTGGTCAGGTTTTCCTTCTCAAGGACGTTCATGTCCAGAACTTTATACCTGGTTTCGTAGGTATGCTTGTTCAGGCCTACTATCTCCAGCTGAAAATCGTCGGTAATTCTATTATGCTTTTGCCTCGAGCCCTATGCAAACAACTGTTTGGGCCTGTTTTTAGATTTCTTCCAATCTAGACAATGATCTTGAAAATCATATTGTCTTGCATATGGTTCAATTATACTTTACTGTTGGATTATATACAAAATGTCGTATCGGTGTTAATTTAGTATTATTATTTATAACTGATTCGTCCAAATAGTGATTGTCAATGAAACTGAATGGAAATTCTGATTGAAAGAAGAAAAAAGAAAAAAAAATAAAACAGATAAGACAATCAGTAGCAGCAAGAGTGTTATGTACGTGTCTGACGTTTCTCTGGGATGGATCACCTGAAAATATTTCCGATCCTTGGGTGCGACACCGTACAGGAAACCATGGTGATCTCTTTTGCTGTACGTGTAATGAATCCACGAAGGTAGATCAGGCGCGTTTAGCAGCGAGGGTTGATACGAGAACTGGTCGGATCGTACTGAAACAAGGAATGAACCGTAATTATTAGTTAGTCATTCGGAAATATCTGTAGGTTAAAGTACTCGTTGCCTCTGAATAATTTGATTCCGAGTAATCGCGCGCGACGTGTTCCTCGCCAACTTGGACAAACTTGTACCTTTCCAAGAAAAGCGCCTGATGGTTCCATGGTCCATAGGTTTAAAATTCAATCCAACGTTTGGTTATTTCTGCAACGTTTTCAAAGTCAAATGTGAACTATCGTTTTCTTTCATTATTCAAATTTATCACTAAACAATCAGTTCCCATTTAACAGAGTGTCTTAAAAAAATTTTTTACTTTTATGCAAAAGTTGTCAGAGTTTCTTAAAAGAATTTTATACTTTTATACAAAACACATGAAAATTTTATAAAAAATAAAACATATAAAAATTTTATACTTTTATACAAAAGTTGTCAGAGTTTCTTAAAAGAATTTTATACTTTTATAGAAAAGTTGTCAGAGTTTCTTAAAAGAATTTTATACTTTTATAGAAAAGGTGTCAGAGTTTCTTAAAAGAATTTTATACTTTTATGCAAAAGTTGTCAGAGTTTCTTAAAAGAATTTTATACTTTTATACGAAACACATGAAAATTTTATAAAAAATAAAACATAAAAATTTTATACTTTTATACAAATGTTGTCAGAGTTTCTTAAAAGAATTTTATATTTTTATAGAAAAGTTGTCAGAGTTTCTTAAAAGAATTTTATACTTTTATAGAAAAGGTGTCAGAGTTTCTTAAAAGAATTTTATACTTTTATACAAAAATTGTCAGAGTTTCTTAAAAAAGAAATTTAATCAGTTTCACTAATGAACCAAAAGTGCTCTACAGAGTCACTTTTACAATTGTCTCACATCAGTCAAGCTATCAAAATTCAACTACTAGAGACTAAAAATAGGCGAAACCACCGATTTTTGGATCACGTTTCCAAAATTCCTTGTCGCTATACTGTTTCTCGATGACGTTGCGTTAAAAGAATATCGGCACACACGTGACAACGTCAGCTGTGAGGCCGCAACACGGCGGTTCTCGGGACCGTGAATCCGATTGCTATTCGAAACGCTGTGCGAATGGCGCGCTTTAACTTTCAGCTGATGAATCGAGTTAACGGGTATATGACCGAAAACTGCCTACCGTCCGGCGTGACCCCGCTCTCTCGGGGCTCGGTTATTTCTGTATGCTCGTCGTTTCATGGCTCCTGCGCGTAACCGTATCGTTTCCGCGATACGAACGCAATACAAACGACATGCAAATGGTCTCTCATCGGTGTCATTGTTCGCGATCGAGTAACCCTTTTTTCCCTCCCTCTCTTCTTACCGTCGCCACTCCAGTCGAAAGTCTCCGGTCTGATCGGAATGACGAACACCTCGGTCATCAGGATGCTCTCGCCGTTCGCGAAGGCCGTCATCAACGAGAACGCTGCTACACACGACAGCATGGCCATATCTGAAAATAAAAACGATAAAAACCTGCTTATTACGATCCATTAAAGATCGAACAATGGAACGACGTGTAATAATAATTGTAAACGCGGCTCGATTAAACACGACGAAGGACGGATTAAGTTGAAAAAGAAATTGCAAATGAAACAACGTTGACTCTCGATGGATTGGAAACGAAAGCAAAACTGATTTCGAACTGCTTTTCCATTCGCGTGGATCGTATTGTTTTAAATTACAAGGAAGAAGAGAACGAAAGATCGGAATTAAAATTTAGAAGCGTGTGGTGAGACTCGTTAGAGTCTTTAGAGATGTAGGCGAAGCATCATCCGTATGTAGAAATATTATATGGTAAGGAAGTAACAATTGGTCGAAACAATTGATTCCCCACGTGATTATGTAGGTAACAGTCCCTTCCTGGAATGCTATTTTTCTCGACAGCCTGTGTTGGAATTTTCGTCAACTCATTGCAAAACTATTTCTTCTAAGTTAAAAATACGGGCTGATTTCGATCGTCGCACAATCTCGAAAATTGCTTTGCTTCGACGTCCAATGAAATCTTTTATACTGTTACAGGCTGAAAACGTTTTGTAACTTTGAGAGCAATTATATTTGCATCCGTGTTTATTAAAACGGTTTTGCTTGACGAGTGCTACATACTTTTTAAAATATCCTATACAATTAGTTGTGTATTACATTGTTACGCATCGTGTGTTAAATATGAGGATTATAAAACAAAAATATCAGTGGGTAACTTCATATTAATTCGTATTTTAAAACTGTATTTTATTCAATTTTGAAGCTTAAAATGTGTGACTTGTTTTGGTAATTACACTTTCAGTTATCATAAAACTTTCTCAATTTGTCACATATTTTTGTAGAACTTATTTATCTTTACATCTAACAGGTTGTTTTTTTTTTTTGTTTTCAATTACGCCACATTAAATTTCTCCTATATTCGTCATAAAAATGGCAATCATAAAAAGTCAAAAATATGCTTGTCATCATTTTGCCTTGTAATCTTTGCATAATATTCGTATACGAATCATCAGCGAGTTGAGCCAGTCAATTACTAGTCATAGAGTAGTATTCTCAGTTTTCTTATTAAAAGGTATTATATTCTTTTCAAGTTTACACTGCGCAAATTCAAAATCTCAACTTTGTACCATTATGATTCTCAAAGCCTTTTATTAATCATCGGTGACCGGATACCACAGCGAATTCTCCGAATTTGTCAATCCTAATCTTTCCCAATAATCACGCAATTATGATGGTCGACAGAGTCATCGATCCTCTCTCTCTCTCTCTCTCTCTCTCTCTCTCTCTCTCTCTATATATATATATATATATATATATATATATATATATAATCTCTTTAATTTTCTTTCTCCTTTCAACATCTGATAAATTTCCAAAGACAGTGGTGCGCGTAGAGGAAAGGAATTTTTGATTTCTCGAAAATATCGGGCCCGTTTGTTATCGGCTTCGAGGGACGCGAGTGTCTGCGATGAAAATAGACGCGATATAATTTCGTAGCCTGGGCGTACGACAAACGAAACTTGCAAAGATTCTCACAAGAGGCGAGGCACGCTGACGGCGCGGCAGATCGGCTTACGAGACGTAAACTGGCCGTCGTCTCCCCCGGTGGTGATGGCTCTAGCGGAACGGGCGATACGTACCGTCTGACGAGCAGGTTAACGCAATGCAAGTGCAACGTCAGGTCGAAAACCGAACCGTGCGTTGCCGCGCACACTGCGTTCGCTCTAACTCCCGATATTCGTATGATAATCGCTGAGAACACTACACGCCGAACGATAATTAACTGAACACTCTCTCGTCTTTCTCTCTCTCTCTCTCTCTCTCTCTCTCTCTCTCTCTCTCTCTCGCTCTCTCTGACATGGTTCCTTCGTGGTTAAACGCGCACGCTTCGCTGATTCGATCAACGGCAGCTCATAATTGGTTAGCTGTCTGCTCTTGTGTCCGAACAGCACTCGAGAAACCTTAAAAAGAAAAAGAAAGAAAGGAGAAAACTTTTTGGTAAAAATGGGAAACAAGGTGTAAACGTAAACGGAGCGTACGAGCGCGTGCGTTCGCCCTTCTCGTGCGCAGCTGGAAACATCGTTTCCGACGAACGTCTCTCAGGAGCGTACGTATCGTGTACGTCACTTCGCCAGCGCTTCACTCTCAAATCTTCCTCCCTGCCCCTCGATTTTTTCGTTGCCAAAAGATTCGTCGGGACGGAGCACGTTTTATCTTCGTTCGCGCGATAAAGATTCGTGCAAATAAAACGAGCCTGGCCAGCTCTGTCGTATCATTGAATTGCAGGTTCCCAACGACGGTCACGGCTCGCAGCATCGAGCCGCGCGCACGCGTAACCCTTATCTGAACTTCCGTTCCGTTGACTATCGCCGACGCTTTTAGCAATTCTCGATAACTCGACGCACGTAGCAGAGAGAAAGAGAAAGAGAAAGAGAGAGAGAGAATAAAAAACTGCCCAGAAAAAAAGAAAAACGTAACACCGAATAATCAGATCGCGTGCAACTTGAAGAGTTTTTAGAACTCGATCGTTTTTAATCACCGTTTCCAAGAAACTTTCGAGAGCTGCTCGATTGCGATCGATCGATTGTTCCGCCGTCGAAAATACAACGGCGTGAAACGCCGAGAGGTGTTCCTCATCGAACAAATCGACGAAACCGATCGTTTAAAAGGAATAATACCGTCGGTTATTAACCGTGAGGAAATATTCGACTCGGTCCGCGTATGATCGAGAATCGAGAATCCGGAATCGCGACGAGGTTCGATCAGTTTCGACTTTGGAAGCTTCTGAAGGGAAGCGTGTATATATCTCTCTTGTAAACGGGAGCAGCGTAGCGTAGCGTGAAGCGCAGAGGCCAAGATATCGAATCCGTGTGGAAGTGTGAAGCGTAGAAAATTAACGTTAACCGGGAGGGGGCCCGGCGTCGTCTCCACCCGGCGGAGAGTTTCACGTCCAACGTGCACGGCACTGCCTATTGACGTCTGCAGTAGGCGTGGCTTCGCTTTGGCCGATAGAGGGATATATTTACCGCACACACAACTTTTCCCTCTGGTGCGGCGAACGAGCCTCGCGTTATTCGATTAATAATGTGTATTTGCAGTGCGAGGTTTGATGCGACCGGTGGACGGTGCGAAACCGTGGCCACTCCTCGGCACAGGGGTTGACTCCTCCGGACACGCGGACCTTTCCTCGCCGGGGGTGACTTTCCATCCGGGCGTAACTACTCGGTCCAAGTGCTCTCGTGTCAACGGGGAATCGGGTTGGCCGAGACGAGTCGAGGTGCTCCGGGAGTCTTGCAACATTCTCTCAAGGCAGTGCAGCAACACTCGACACTCGTGTGTCGTCGTCGTCGTCGTCGATCCATCTCCTGACAGCCTTTCGCACCGATCTCTCCGTCTCTGTTCTACGTCGTTCACGTCGTCCTCCTCCTCCTCCTCCTCGTGATCGTTACTACGCCACCCGATATCCGTGGTCTTTCTCTCTTCGAGCGCAAACTTTCCCTTTTTGACACATTGAAGAATGGCGGGTAACGGCGTGCCAGTGTTATTGGTCACTGCGAATGTTGGCAGTATCTTCGAGGAGGTGAGTTCACAAGATTCTTTTCTCACGTCTCTGAATGATCGATCGACCGTGCCCCGCGATTTACCTTTCGAACGCGGCACGACCTCTTTCTTTCTTTCTTTCTTTCTTTCTTGCGTTTTCTTTTTTCTTCGCCAGTTCAGAGTCAGTTGGCGCGTATTTCGTACGACAATGCAATGCCAATTCTTGTTCGTTCTTCGCAAGCTACTCTTCCCTCATTCATCACTTTTTCCCCTTTTGTTTTTCTCGCTCCTGTTCAGTGTAACGCATCGCGATTTTGTCCATGATCCCGCAACGTAAGTTAGAACAATGCCAACGCGCGTAGAAACACGATAACAGTTTCGATGACAATTTTCCACAGCAGCGTGTTTCTCGTCAATCGCGCGAATTTAAATCGAATTACGCTCTCACCGTTTAAGAACGATGGCATCGTGTACGCGTTTTCATCGAGATTTACTATCAATACACATGTGTACAATGAACGATGATACGCTTTTAAATTTCTTTCGGTTCTTTTTCATCGATAGATGATAGAAATTACCATCTTCTGTTACTTGCTTTTTTTAAATTGAAATTTCGTTTGAAATTACGCAAGTGCGATATTTTTTTTTTTACAGCCTAACACGATGTTGAAAATTTGGACGGAAGAATTTTTATCTGTAAGTATATATTGCAGATAAGATGCGCTGTCATTGCGTAAATATAATGGGTATTTACATTACACGGAGAATGCTTTTCAGACTATACTGAGGCTGGATCCAAAATTTATTGCACTGCACTGCCAAGAAGTAGGTGGAAAAAATTATGAGCACAGCACCAGGCAGGTGGAAGACTTTGTTAGGTAATTTCTTTTTTTTCTTCTTTACTTTTCTAAAGCTTTGTCTACTGCACAGTCAGTAGTTATTATGTCGTATTAAGGATGGAAATAGATAGCCCAGAAAATCTTGTTAGAGTAAAGCTTCTTGAAAGGCTTCCATTGGCTGAACCCTGTAATCAAAGTAATGGAATAACAATTACAAGTTTGTACCGTAATATATTTGTCTATATATTAATATTATTATTTGTTTTATATGTGAAACATTTATGGAGCAGAGTGTAGTAGGAGGTATACACAAGCCTTTTAAAAACTATACGGAGACAAATAGGTTTCCCTGATCACGATATTGAATGATTTAACGCATAAGTGGCAGAAAGGGATAAAAATAGATGATCACGCGTGACTTTATGGTTGAGTGAGCCACTTCAAAAGATGAATTTATCGAATGATATTCATAGGGGAGCAATGTAAAAAAAGTGTTTGAAAATATAACAGATCTTTGAGACACTATGTAAAAAGTTCAGGATAGAGAAATCTTTATGTTCTTACAAAGCTTAATTTAGCTTTAATATAGTTATTTGTTGCAGGTTACTAATGTCATCAGGAGAATTAAGGCTATTTGACAAAATTAGAGTGTTCTTGGATGAGGATTATTCATCTGCTGAACATTTTACGGTAGGAGAATATAAAAATTATGCACATATAAAATGCATATGATTGTTAGTGATTAAATTAAACACAACTGGGTCAATTTTTCAGGCACTTGGAAATTTTTATTTTGTGCATGAATCTTTGAAAGAAGTTTTATTATGGGACTTCCAAGGTACAACATATTTGCCGCGTTAGTGTCACAGCAGCAGAGTGAATCGAAATAACTCAAGTTACTATTGTAATTTTAGAATGTACTTTTATACCAGTGAATGGAAAGGAGGTTCATTCTGGTAATATAGAAGCAGTCACGACCAAAGAAAAAGCAAAGTTCCCTCAGGAATTCTTTCCAGAATGTAAATGGTCCAGAAAAGGATTTCTGAGAACACGATGGAGTATTAGCGGAACAGTTTTTGATCTCATAAACATACATTTATTTCATGACGCCAGTAATTTCATTGCTATGGAAACAGTAAGTGATTATAGCTTTTATTGTGAGACAGCTTTGATGATTTATTTGCTCTCATAATATAATTTTCAGTTTCCATCTGTATACAGTAAGACGCGTAGAAGAGCGCTCGAGCATACATTAGATAGGTTTCATAACGATAAATACGCAAATGTACCATACTTTTTATTTGGAGACTTTAATTTTAGAACGGACACAGCCGGGGTAATCAAAGTAAGTATGAGAAAATTCGAAAATGATCCTGTTCTTGTACAAGTACAAAGGAATAAAAATAATCGATAAAACTTTCCTTTTACGCAGAAACTCACGGAAGATACTCAAGAAAGAAGGTTATCAAACAAAGGAAGTATTTCGAAATTGCAGTTTCACAATAAAGACGATGATCTCATATTAACATTAGGAAAAAAGGAGTTTTCTCATTACGAGCATCAGAATGTTTTTGTGCAAAATAGTGGAGAGTGGGTAAGTAATTCGTTGTTCGAACTTTACATTATATAATGTAACTTATAATATTGCATTGACGATTAGGAAGACCATAATGAAATTACCAATATTTATGTAGCTACGTGAATATGACAGAGAGCTGGAAGACTTTGATGGAAGATTATTTGAATTTTCAATTAAGTTCGTACCCAGTTATCCATTTGAGGAAGATATCAATGAAGGTTCGAATTATATGCAAACAAGAGTACCGGCTTGGTGCGATCGCGTTCTGCTGAGTCCTACTGCTAAAATGCTAGTCCAAGACGTATGAAATATCATTTATCCTTATTGTATTTTTTTCCTAAACGCGTGTCTTTTGGACAAACAATATTTCCACGTGATTACTATTCTTTTCCAGATATCATCGCCAGACGCTGTGGAATATGGAATAATTGGTCCAACAACATGTATGGGTGATCACAAGGTGAGAAAGTCTTTCTTTTTTCTAATGTAAGAAGATACTGGTTCGTTTTACTTATTATACTGGGTGAATATATTTACACACTTCCTAGTTATTATTCTGATGATTCATTCTTTTAATTATTATGGTGCAGCCTGTTTTTCTGGAGTTTCGAATGAATCTTTAAGCACTAAGGTACCTATCTATCAACTGTCTGCCTGTTTTTATCTTGGTTTTTCCATATATCCTCTATTTCTACTGGTATTTCATTCCTCTATTTATAACTAGAGGCTTGTCAGTGTAGTTTGTTCAGTATAGTATCACTCTTGAAAAAATCATTTTTTTTAACAATTCCCAAATTTATAATTGTACTTAGCCTTTCGAATACATTGTCATCAGAAAAAGTTAAGTGTATTACATTTGGTGATCGTAGGTAGCATTTTATTGCGTTTTCAAATGCATTTTCATCACAATTAAGAAAACTGTGCAATAAATTCGCTAAAGATGCCCCAGTGTTACGAAATTACAATCGAAACGTCGTGTACAATATCGAAGATCCATCCTTTATGTAGACAAAGTGAAATATTTTTCAGTGAGTTTTACCAAACGTTCAGCACCATATTTCCATAGTATCGTACTAAAAGTACTTTGTTATCGTATGCCCCTAAATTATATTAATATTAGTTAGACTTTTTATAGAGTCCTACCATACGAAGAATATCCCTCTCCATTTCTTCATAGAGATGCACGATATTACATAAGGATCGTCCATTTTTTCCCGTTTGCAGCCAGTCTACTTGAGGGCTAATCTCATTACGGACGAAGGTATGATAAACTGCTGCAGCTTGCCGAGTGCACCTGAGTTTTGCTTTCGAGTGCCAAGCAATTACGTGGAGTTGTTGTCCATGTTGCCTGATTACAGTAGTTACGTTAGCGGACGGGTCAGTTACACGGACCGTTCGGCTAACTTGTTGCACGCAGCACCTATTAAGCATGATCCTTACACTCCGGACAGCATGGACAGCCCGAGTCCAAATGCTATAATATCAGCCTCGAGTGATGTCCCAGACGTAGACGTAGATAACATGAACAGCGTGTCCACGTCGCAGTTCGCCCAGACGTCGAACTTAGCCAGACGTCTGAACAGAGCTGTATCGCCTGCTCTCCTGAAATCCAAGCTGGAGCTGATTGTTCAGAGCAAAAAGCAAGAGGCGATGGACGCGAGTCAAGACACGAGTGATATCAAAAGGAGCCCTAGCGATTGCTGCTTACATTCATGGCCGAACGACGACGACGAGTGTAAAAACGAGTGGGCCGCAAGAACGAACAGATGCAACAGCGATGTGTCTTGGCAGAGATCGCACCTCTTAACCGAGATATGGATACAGAGCAAAGGGCAACATTCGTTCGGTGATTTCATCAACCGTTTGTCCATGGACTCGACTCCGCCGAATGATGTCGAGGGTTTGCCGCCCGACTTGATCATACCAAGGATATCGATAATAAATGCCAGTAATTTCGAATCAAACGAGAGTTCCGTGTACTTGCACGACGACAAGTACAGCGATTATTCGGATAAGAAGCTAAGCACCTACTCGGACGACCAGACAAAGAGCTTGAGCGGCGAGGCGTTCAGTTCAGAAAAGTCGGATGAACTTTGCGATAAGACCGACGACGAGAGCAACAGACTGAGCTTAAATACGAAGAGAATAGAAATAAACGAAAGCATATATTTGCAGAACATAAGCGAGCTTATAGGCAAATCGGACAAGAATCCCTGTGCAACGATGGTTAGTACAAATCTTTTTAACGCGAGCGAGGAACGAATGCTCGAAGACAGAGAGAAACGATTGAATCAAGTTATAAATACATTAGACAGCACGGAGGATAATAATAGTAAAAATCAGCGGGCACTGACGGATGATAAGACAAGTATTAAAAGTAGAAGTATAATTTTGGAAACACCTCCGACAAACGAACGAACATCCGAACTGTCGCAAGTTATTACGGAAGCAGAACAAACAACAGTTCGCCACGAAAGGAACGAAACGGAAGACAAATTGGAAAACACGGAGACAGAGAAGATGAAATTTGAACAGGATACGTGCAACGAGACGAATGTTGAAGATTTTGAACAAGTAGAAATACCAAGATGTGATAGCAAATGTGAAATGATAATTTCAAAGCAGGTAACGAATAGCGATTTTTTACAGAGTCAAAGTAGCAGCGATAATGCATTGAAAGTATGTAAATCTGACGTAGAAAATTGTAAGGACGATGTTGTTGGAAAGGAGAATAAGTGTCAGAAATGTTGCTGCGTTATATCGTGAGAGGGAGTTTCACACATGTTCCTTGTTATAGTCATCGTTCTCGATTTTTCATCGAATAACAAGAACGAGATCGAAGAAGTCATTTATTAATAAGGTTCCACTCCGTAAGAGATAATAAGCAAGGAAAGAGCGGTGTTGTTTTTTTTTTCTTTTTTCGGTCACTTAAAATATCCTGCTGACGCTCTATCCGATAGCATCGATTTTCCATTGTACATGCATGTTTTCATGTTCAAAGTATCTTCTCTGCATGTGCATGATACTCTAATGTAACGTCGTATGACGTCAACTATCTTTCTAGAGTATATCCGAACGATAAAGTTACGTACTGTGTACTTTCATATTTTAGACGCGCAGTTGTGTATAAACAGTGTGTATCATTGTTGCGTAGTGGTACGTTACGTTATGATCTAGATTTTAACGAGTCAGAATACCTAGATGACTGTGTCAGTGTACGATCTGTTGAGCAGTGTTACCAGTATATGTAATAGATTCGTAAAACTCCCTGGTGATCACGTTATCCTATTTCGTTTATCAGATAAGTTCTTCAAATCGAGCATGTATCGAGCGTTGCTCGTTTACCTCGTAAGCCCTTGTTACAATGACGGTTTTTTTCTTTTTCTTTTTCGTTACGATCGCTTAACTTTCGACCGTCTCAATTTTGTCTCTTCGTTCGCGAAAATTCCACGTAGTATGCATTTTCATCGAGACCCGCGTACAAGAACATGTGCTTCCACGTTGCACCGTAACCCTTGCCAAATTCAATGTATCCTATACGATAGAATGTTAGAAACGTACGTGTAGACGTGACACGCACGTGGTCCATTATTTGGGCTCGACTGCCAAAGTTACTTTCGTTTTAGTTAATAGGAAAAAAGATATTAACTTATACAGTAAAAGTGTTAGTCGTACGATACGTAGTTTCCTTTACGTCACATGCAATTATTTAACATCTTCTCTGCTGATGAAACTAAGGTTCGTAACGTCTTTAAGAAAGATTAGTGCCAATTTTGTTTCAATATTATGTTTAATAATGTAAAATAATTTGCACACGAGTATACTGAACATATCTGCTTTCTGTCTTGCCGAGAAGAATTTTACACAATATGAGAAACAGTTATTTAAAACGCTCACACGTAGTAAAAAAAAAAAAAAATTTATTTTGCCAAACAAATTCCACACTTTTGGATCTTGATCGTAATAAATACCGCAGATTTGTTTTCCACTACGCTTACGATCTAGAAGAGACGTCTTATTGGTAATTATTATTTTCCTCCTCGCTTGTAAATATAATTTTATTTTTAATACAACCGAAAGATGCTTCTTTTATTTACAACCTCTGTTTTACGTGATTAAGTGTTACTGTTCTTTGCACGTTGCATCGCAATGCATTCTTAATACTTTGTTTCACATGGTAGAGCAGATCGAAGTAAAAATCGAAGAGAGACGTTCACGAACGAAGTAGTAACGACTGAAAGAAATCTAATGCATACGTAGTAGTTAATCTGTTTGAATCGTTGTGACTTCCCGCCATTTGCTTTTCTCGGAGCTAACTTCACGACGTTCCCGTAAGTTTGAAGGTTTATCTTGAAATCAAACTGTTAACTTCGATCGATTTCAAATTATTGATTGTTTGAATCTACCAAATTGAAGATCAATTACATGCGTTATATGTATTTAGAAAAAGATATACACGTGTTACCTTTATCTGCTCTGCTATATAACTGCGAGACCGGTTGGTCAGTGATTGATTCTTGGCCTGCAGACGTGACGAACGAGGAGTCCGAATCGGGTACGATGTCCAGCTTGAGCAGTCGTGAGATATTCAACAATAATAACGACAACCACAGCAACAACAATAACAACAGCGCGACCACCATCACGAGATATATCCACATTAAACACGCAGACTCGTCGGTTAAGATTTTTCGAGAAACAACCGTCTGATATACGAGTTTATTCATTCGCACGTAGACGTCGCTTTCAAACGCCTGTCTCGCGTTATGCGAAATAACGTTTCGTAAGTTTCACCGGCAAACATGACCCTCGCGCAGGGATCTCGTCGCTTTCGAAACGTTCGAATAGCAATCGTAGAAACGCGTACGCAGAAACGAACGAACATAGTTCATTCAGCACGATTTATCGGAAACTGAATACACGCCACAATTACGAAACGTTTCGCTGACGACGGACGAGCGACGACTGTCGCGAATGCCCGAGCGTGCACTCGATGCGAATTGTTTTTCGCGCGCGTATACGGGAAAGCTTCGGGCACGTTTACACGAAGCTACGCTATTGGTAATTTCGAAGCCATTAAAAGTTCGAAGTGCGTCCTGTTGTAACCTAGATAAATAACAAAGCGATAGTTAGAAGAGGAAACGATATAAAAGACGTGACTTTTTCGAGAATTGTTAATGCGGCGAAATTGTGTATCTCTGTCGGTACACGATATCGCGTGTGCGACAACTATTGTATTTTATTCGTTAAGTGTCTTGGTGTTCCTAATGCTACGTTCTTTCAAACAGTTCTTCCCAAGACTGCGTGTCTTGCAAATGATTTGTACAACTAGACGAGCAGATATATTCACGATAGAGAGAGGGAGAGAGAAAATGTTTCCGTGGAAGATCGTTTGATGTGATATTACCGTGGTACCTCACTTTGTTGATTTCCTTTGTTAGGGATCGCGAGAGCCGAGAGAAGAGTATTAAAGAAGAGCGCTACGATTGCTGCCAATATCGATTCGATTTTACTTTACACGATGTCATTCAATTCTGCATGTCTGTATCTCTTTGAATTCTGTTGTAAAGAGCTAACGAGAGTCATTTGCAATGGAGTAATTACGTAGAAAAGCGTGGAACAGTTTCCAGTTTCCAGTTGAAACTTTGCGTACAAATAACTCCATTGGCGATTCCAGTGCCCACGTCATTTTCTATTCATTCATATTGGCATCGAGTTTCCATCGATAAAAATCCCTCGTATCAAAGTATGCATATGTATAGCCGTTTTTCTCGTTTTTCTTTCTTTTCGTTTTCGTTGTTTTCCTCGCCACAGTGTTAAACAGCAATAAGAGCATTATTTTTAACACACGATTAACGAACAGACAATTGCTAATCTCTTGGTGCAATTTATTTGAAACGCTCGATTCACGATGGCATCTTAATCCGATCCAATTGGACTAAATTTGCGGGTACATTCCATTAGCGTAATCATTAGCTAGGGAAGTCAAAGCTTATGAAAAAAACCGTTGGAAGGTACTCGAACGTCGTTAATATATAGAGAATATGAAGTTTAGACGTGGTAGATCGTATGTATTCGCACACGACACATATCTGTACTCCTCTGCCGACAAACATACATACATACATACGATAAATGTACACTCGTCACGAGTCCCTTGCGGATGCTTGCCGCTACTTAAAAGTTCTTCAAGTCCTTCCACTGCCCCCTGGTTACGTCATTGGCGAATTCGCATGTTCGATGTTATATATAAAGATGTAGTAACACCATAGTGTCCATAAAGTATAATGGATTACGTTTGTCCGTTTCGTTTCCATTGTGCTTTGAATGCATTAACGCAAAAGCGAATGATTCAAACGTAACGCCATATTGTTGTAACATACTTCCTCGCGATCGAGATTCGGCAGAGCATCACTACGCCTCATTTTGCGCTATCAAGAACGGCTCTTGTCCATGGTCATTAGCCTCCAGAGAAGTAAAGAATACTTTGATATTTCTGATTCGATATAACAGCAATCTCCTTAAACAAAATATTCATCGTATAATACGATTCACATAAAATTATATCGTCGAAGAGTTGCATCTAATTAAATGATAAAGTTATAGATCTCGAGACAAAAGTTTTCGTAGAATCAATTTTCAACTAAAACGGGACAGATTATTTTTTTTTTATGATATTAGTTCAAAAATTGGGCAAGAATCGTTTTTCGTTAGTCTTTGGTCTCTTATCTCCTTCGCCTTTGGTACAAGCAAAGAATTAGTTATTTTATACGAAGGTTTACTATGTCTCTCGAGGAGAAGCCGAGACGTTTACCTACGACTGCTTTTAAATCCGTTCCGTCTTACATACAGTTTCGCATGTATAACGATAGTGATAAAAGTAAGCACGAATAACCATCGCAAGAATCGTAGAGGCTAATTGATACCTTGAATAAGTCCTCGCGCTTACTTAACGAAAAGTCGTATTGCCCGTTTGTTGATATACACTCGGCTACTATTATTTTAACTCTCCAATTCCTATATACTACAATACGAAATTATTATTTTACTGTCATATCATAGATTTATATCTTTATGGAATTAATTATGAATGTGGGATAATTCTAAATTTTAAAATTTTTTCATCTGATTTTTAAACTAAACGTGTATTTTTCTATCCGATCGTGTAAAGTACTACGTGTGGAGTATAAATAGAATATGGAACATGATACTTATTGATACTTATGGGAATTGGAGATTTAAATAGCATTTTCTCGAATGTTTTGGCGATTGTTATTTGAAATGTCTGTATTCGAAGTGTATGTCAATGATAATCGTAAGCCATTCCTTGAGAATTAGACGTAAGTTAGTTGACGATAAAACGTACAGTTCGATGATTGAAAATCTGATGAGGTACCTGATTTGACCAACGTATAGAAAGTGCAGTACAATTGTTTCTTGCACGTGTTTATCACGGAGAATTTCTGGATATTTCATAAGTTAATGAAGCGCTCGACTACCATCTGACTAATATTGTACTCTGTTCTGTGCAATACCTAGAAATATATAAAACGTCGAATTGTACGCTTTATTTGTAATGCAATAATTTAACTTGATGTATGTATTAACATGTATGTAAGATTAAGGATTTGACGCTTTTACCAGACTGGTTTTAGGATCTTCCGCGCGGGCAAGTATTTCGAGAAGATTTTTAAAAGGATTAGATGTCAGATACATTTAATTACCATGTCATCGAAAAAAAGCCGACGATTTATGTGCTTTTCTATATTTTCATAGTTTACGAGCTAGTTAAAAAAAGAAAAAAAGAGTTAGCAATGAAAATGGTAAAATTAATAAATAGGTGGGAAATTAGTCTTTGAAATGATCGATAAATGATGATTAATCGAGGTCAGATTCAAATACAAAATATGCTGTCGAAATTCTTGCTTGCTCCGATGTTTTATGAGCTGTTTTAAGAGGAACATTATTTCTTCCGTCTTCGACGGCAAGTAAACGTTGTACTTTTATAAATATGAATGTACTTATATTTTGTACTGGCAGTACCTTGCAAAAATATAATATGTTAAACAATGAGATTATATGTACATGTACGATGTGCGTTTCGAATAAACGTTATACGATAGGAATACTTTTAACTTTGAGAAGCGACCAAAATCTATTGACAAAATTAAATGGTGGTTATGTTGTTTTGTTAAGTCAAATGTATATTATATTGTGACATTTACTTCGTGTATTAGTATAGAACAAGAAAAATAAAATTATCGTTCTACAACATGGGTGTATTTTTTATTAAAAAAAAAAAATGTAATGTAAATTCAGCTAACTAAGAAAAATGTACTCTCTTTTTTTACATCTGAGAGTTAACTTAAAATGTGTATGGATTTATTTTATTATAAATGTGTAAATTTATTTCAAATACATTAACTTGCAGAGAACACTAGTTACAGAAAATATACAGAGATATGTAGTACTACTAAAGGTTTAGAAAGATGGAATATAAATCAAAGAAAGTAGCTGAGTGGGAAAAGTTTCATCAAACTGCAAGTAATTGTTTTATTTTACAGATTTTACCAACCTTTTTCAGTTTCTTAAATTCGTTTCAGGCACAAATTGTAGAATCGATCGAAGAAAACTTCGCGGTGGTTGAAAATACTGTAATGTACTGTTTCAAATATGTTTCTAGCGCGTTTACTTCTTGACTAACTTCAATCGTTTTACTTGATGTAGTTCCCCAACTCCCCGTTATTTAAACGTAGAATGCGCTACCAGAGCAAAGACGATCTCGTCTGTCTATAATATACATCGACTATGGTTGGCATGCCGTTGCTTGTAATATCATAATAGCGGAGGAGGAGACAAAGCCGGGAAAAGGAAAATATCCATAATTGTGTGATTTGTTGTTAATATTTAAAAAAAAAAAAAAAATTGAGAAATGAGTAAGGCACATCCACCAGAACTTAAAAAGTAAGTGTAATGAATCAATATCTGCACAATCTAGATAAAGGTTATAAGTTATGAATCTTAATTTTTGTACATTGTAAACATAGTAAGGCATATTAAAATTTTACTTTTTTTTTCTATTTTAGATATATGGACAAAAGATTATCATGTGAGTACAGTAATATAGATTATAGGATTATATTTATGCGCAATACTTTGTTATTAAAATCACATGTTTTTGTTTAGTAAAACTCAACGGAGGAAGACATGTCGTTGGGATTTTACGAGGTTTCGATCCATTTATGAACATGGTTATAGATGAAAGTATTGAAGAATGCAAAGATGGTACAAAAAACAATATTGGCATGGTGGTAAGTTAGCACACTCACTTTTTAGTAAGAATTAGATTTTTGTTGAATTAATGAAAGTATTTCATTATTTTAGGTAATACGTGGAAATAGTGTAATAATGTTAGAAGCGTTGGACAGGATATGAATTGAAATATAAAAAATACAAAAATATAATGTGCATTCTTAAGGAAATAACTAACTTTTTCTATCACACACGATATTAACATCATATTTATTCACTCCTTAAAATATAATTCATGATCATTATTTTCAGTTTAAAAAGAACTATTTTGAATAAATGGTTTTGATATAAAATAACGATTTATTCTTTAATCCTTTTATATAAATACAATATAACAGACAATTTTTATGACGCATTTTGCTCAGAATATATCATTATATATTTGACATAGCACTTTAGTGATTTTTGTAATTCTAAAAATAATCTTTTAAATATTCAAATGCTATTTCCACTATTTTGTACACTGAGTATCATGAATATCAAATGTAACGAAAATACTTTACCTTCAAAAAACATTGTATAGTTAAATAAAAGTATTTTATTATTTAACTATACAATTGCATTAAAATTGCATCCTTTATTGTCAATTAATTACGGTAAAACGAATTAATGAAACCAATATTGTTTATAATCAACATTTATTTCTCTGAATTGAGTGTACTTATTTATATAAGGAACATTAAAAATTTGAAGGCACATGATACTCATTTTTCTTAACAAGGAACTATATTTCTGTAAAATATTTTAGTCTATAACTTTATTAACATTCAGTGTTTAATTTGAAAAAAAATACCATATTTTACAGTTTAATGAAAGAAAGAATATATATTAACTTGAACTTACGTGAATGAATACTTTCAAGTGAACAGCTTATTGTGTAAATAAAAGGAACACAATATAACTTATATGTATTTACGTATCAGAAATTTATCTCTCTTTCCATATAAAATATTCTTTTTTAACAAATTTTCTAGTTCTAAAATATACACATAATTTTTCTTTTGTGCGTTTTCGATATGTGTATCACATCTTTGTCCACGTGCATTATCATGCATTTATTTAGTGTACAAAAACTTATTAATGTGCTAAAGGCTATACGTAATTAAATATGTAATTGAAAACGATAAATTTTTTGACAACGTGAAGAAAATTAAAGTGGAAAGATGATCACATATCACAGTTTGAAAGATTTCAATAATATACATATAATAACATCTAAATTTAATTTTCTATACATTCATCAATTTTTGCAATCGTTTTCATTTAAAAAATGCAATATTAAATTGTATAATAGATGTTTTTATAACATTGGTGAAAGTATTAAAAATATTTGCTTTATATGTTTCATAACTAAAATAAATATATATCAAGAAGTATTATTTCCTTATTTTGTCTTTTGTTGCACGATTTGAGACATACTGAATGATTGTTTTAAAATTAAAATAAACAATCACATAATGTAATATTAAAAAAGGAATACATGCGTTTGTATAATTTAACATAAAATTTGCTACTAAAAATTTAACATTTGATTAACTATAGTATTTAAGCACAATTTACACATATTTACATAAATTAACTTATTCAACATTGTAGAAAATGTATTTTCAATTTAGATAACTTTTTATCTCTTTCAATTCCAATAACAATTACTAATCTGAACTAATTTATACTTCGTGACACAGTTCTGCTTTGATATTTTTGACAATATCTTGATTGGGTATATTAACATATCCATTTGTTTTATCTTCTTTTCTTACTTCTTGTTGTAAGTCAAGGTTGATAACTTTCGTTTCTATAACATTAAAAGGAACTTTTACAATACCTGTTTCTGTATCTTTGTAATACTTTTGTCTGTAATATTTTAAATGGTCAATGGATACACATATAACATTACAATTTAAACACTTACGTGAACATGCAGAAGTTTGTCGATTACACGTACTAGGAACACTATCTTCACTTTTATGATGATTTGACATATGTCTTTTCATATCACATCTATTACTAAATGACTGTTTGCACATCTTGCAGGTAAATTGTTTTTTATTAATATGCTTAGCAACGTGCACTTTGAAATACCAATCGGTACTGAAGCTTTTAAGACAGTAGTCACATTTGAAATCTTTATTCTTATGTCTCCATTTCTTTTTTACCATTTTCGATTTCTTTTTCTTTTTTTGTGATGTTGTTTTCGAATCAGTTGCAGATTCAACCTTTGGCACAGGTGCTGAATATTGAACAGACTGTGGATTTGTTACAGTTAATGGTAGTGCTCTATTGTCTGCCATAATACAAAACTTTGGTATACCCTGTGTTTGGTGTAATAAGGATGGTTGTGTTATCAAATTAGTTATAGGTACAACGCGAATAGGTGTAAAAAATGGTTTAGGTTGAATGGGCGTTGTCACAATTTGCGATTGTGACAAGAGTAAGTCATTTATTGGCATTGGATGTGTATTAGTTTGTGTTGTAAACGTAAGAAGACGATTCTGAGATAAAGAATCTGTAGTGGTTGTTGTTATAAGTGATTTAGTTAAAGCTTCTGACAAGGCTAACTGAATGGGAGTAGATATACCATTTTCATTAGAACACTGTGCTTTACCAATAACTATACTTTGTTGTGGTATTACAATTGGTATATTGGTAGATAAAAATTCTCCAAAAACATTATTTACATTACTAGTTTGCGAAGTAGAGTCTGTTGTAGATATAGAATTTTTAGTAATTGTAATTGTTGTTGTTGTTGTTGTTGTTAGTGATGCTGATGGAAATAGTTGCCGTCGCCGCTGTTCCAGTTGTTGTAAGGAGACTGATTTTGGAGTAATGATTAACTCTTTGTTATTCTTTAGAGTTTCCATTGCAAGATTGTAGCCCGTAATAGGGTCTGTATAATCGTTTTTTTTTATTTTTGAAGCTTCAATTATTTGAATTTCTCGTTCTCTCATTCTTTCTTTTAATATTTGAGCACTACTTGTTTCATTATGCCTATATACATTTCTCCTTGTACAATTCCTGTGATGTATACGAGATCTTTGGGTCTTTAATGTAACACCACAAATATCGCAAGCTGATGATTGATTACATTTATTCAATATTATTATAGCTCTGCGACAACGATCATGATCAATGCTTAATGCATCACACATTTTATTTCTACAATGTTTTGAAACTGGTGCGTTTATTTCACTGTCTTCTATGTTGAAGGCTAACATTGGCGATGATCCATCACGATCTACATATTGTTGTACTATCACATCACATATAATATTCTCACAAGGTTCATAATGACCACAAGATTTCTTTTCTCTTTTAACAGGAACTAATGTAATTTCTGATTTACCTTGTTTTTTAGAGGGTAACAAATTTTCATCATCTATATTTTCTTCTTGATTTTTCTGTAAAGGTATTACTGATAACTCTGATTGTTTCGCTCTATTTATACTTGAATCTGTATCGTGCACTTTGTTTGTGGAAATCTTATTGTTGGAGGCAGATGTTGAATTTACTTTTATGGGTACCCTTTTAATAATAATATTTGGTTGATTGAACAACCTTCTCACTGGATCCGATTGTAACACCTACGACAAAATAAAATGAATTTTGATGCAAAAATGGACAGGTATTGTATAAGCTCAAATCAAACTCACATCAGTCAGAGTAGTGAAATCGGATGGACACGTTTTCGACGTGTTCATTGGATTGCAAGTAAATTTTAGTAACGAAGCATGGTCCATTTTCACCATATAAAAATATAAAAATTGCAATCTCTGCAAGTAAAGCACGATCAATCTCTTTCGCCGTGTAACAATTCCATAAAATTTTCATTACAACATTACGCGGCATAAGTGTGCATTTTGTTTTGCAACATACATGTGAAACTCTAGATAAACTACCAAACATTAAAAGCTCTTATAATTTCATGTACAAATTATTCAGCGAAATTTCTTCTAATATTCGATATATGTGGCTGTTAGGTTATCGGCTCTTTGACAAACAATAGCATACTCTAATGTAGATAGATGCATAATGTTTGGAGTGGCTCAGCAACATTTGGCAACGTAATACTCACAACTCCCTTTACATTATTGTCACTGACAGCGATCAATAAACGGGTAATTCAACACTCGTACAACTTGTAAAACGATCGCGTAAAATCAAATGCTACATTGTCACACATTGAGTATAGGAGAGCCTAATTTCTCTTAATAGGACGTCAATCTTGGTTCATTTGATAAACGTTTCGCATGAACGAGCGACAAAGAAAATGATATGTTTGAATTTCCTCGACACAATGATGTTTACAATGGAAAATGTATTGGCAAAATTTTTTCTTCGTAGACTATAGTCTGGTCAAACGAATCCTATTGGAGGGAAATGACACGAGGGGAACATGCCTCCCACTCGGCCCAACTTCGATTAACTTCTTGATATTTACGTCTTTTTTTTTTGTTTTCTTTCTCTTCTTTATACCTTGTAGATATGATCTTTTACTTTTAATCGATTCATTGAAAATTCAGATTTGAATTTTATTCGCGCCATTCATAATAGTATGTTGCTTCGCACCCTCGGAACCCCCTCAAAAAGAAAAATAACGATGTATCGAATTTTTGTTACTGTCAAAATTCAATCTTTGAATATGAGGAAGTATGAAGAAAATTGAATCAACGCATTATGAGATTATTATAATCACCTACCTCTTCGTTGGTCCGTCGTTAATGACAGATAAAACGTATGCATGGAATAAAGAATTTATTGTAACGTTACTGTGTATTAGGAAATGTACAAGTTATGAGACAACGTTTAAGTAATTACGATAACGTACATCTTGGCCCTTTGACACGTGGAACGTAACTTTTAATCTTTGGTATTGAACGGATGACTACAACGACGTATGTCAACTCAAGCTGTGGGTAGTCGTTTAACAAACGATTTAGACAAATCTGAACAAGAAATAAATCGTATTCCTGAAAATGATGATCTTGTCAACAAGTTGTTGGCCAAGTGTCCGTCGAAGGGCGTCACTTTCTACTTTTACGGTCGTATGTCGTGCAAAACGTCTGATTGTCTTTACACTGGAGCCATACATACGACATCATCGCGTGGAAAGAAGAAAAAGCGGTGAACGACTACAAACGATGCTCGAACAAACGATGATGATTATTGAAAAAGCTTCATTGAACTTAAGTTGCGGTCTCTAATGCTTCGTGGCGAACTGTACATAGGAACTGTAGGAAAATTAAACATCGCGAGCGACGTACGCAGCGAAAGATAGACTCTGTCGAAATAAATGCACAAGTACGCTAACAACTGTATCGTTCAATAAAACCTTTTTTTCCGTCGATTTTTTTTCTTTCTTTTTCTTGTTCCTTTTAATGTGTTTTTTTTTCCTTTTTTTTTTTTGCGCTTTACGACATATTGAACGAGACACCGTGAAGAAGCTAAATGCTGAGGTCGCATGTATGCGTTTAAAGGTAGTCCGCGAATTACAACTTAGCGAGCACGAAGGTACATTGTACAAAATGTCACTTACATCTATTATATTATAAACATATTTACATCGATCAGTCAAATAAATATTCCTTTTTTAGTCTTTGCGTGTCTAACGATGCTAAATAATTAGCCGATCGAACGCCAACTGTTCGACATTCGTTATCTCACTGCGTATGCAAAGAATTCGTGCGAAAGTAAAAGAACAACAATCGTGGTGGCGGCGGCGGTGGTGTTGCTGTTGTTGAACAAAATATCTCTACCGTTGTACTCTAGCGTACCATTTTTTCTTCTTCTTTTTTTTTCTTTTTTTTTTTTTTTTTAATTCTTATCGCACTCTGCCTCGATCTCCAACATAGCGTCAAAACTCTAGCAGACACTACCGTTTAGGCTCTCGCGTAGCTAGAATCGCGTCTAAATTTTGATTCGCCGAGGAATCACAAAGGTACGATCGCATTCACGAAAAATGAACTTTTTTTTAATCGACTATGCTTAGTTAGTCTTTGAAAAGAACTACTGTTCCATAGAGCGTTCTTTTTCTTCTTTTTTTCTCTGTTTTTTTTTTTTTCTTTTTTTACCCCTCTTCGATATGATTTTCCTTTCGAAACTAATGTTTGTTCTCTTTGAAAACTTGTTACACTCTCGAAGTTTCATAATGTTTTTTTCTTCCTTTCTTTCTTTTTTTTCTTCTTCGTTTCCCTTTTCCACGTGATACGATGTTATAAAATGATAGATTTGGTCGCATCTATAATCTGCTACTTATAATAAATGTGTACGGTACGATGTTTCTGTTATTACCTCTCGTTACATTGTATATCACAGAGTTCAATATAATTTCTTACGCGTTCCTTTTGCGGCATCGGGCGAAACTTTTTGAAAATAATTGTTGCTTATTCTGTTGCTTATTCTCTCTCTCTCTCTCTCTCTTTCTCTCTCGTTTACAAAATGCTCTTAAGATAAGTATTCCCGACGATTAATCGGTTTTCGCGTTACATCCGAACGTTACGATATAATGGATAATCTCTACAAAAAATATTAGAATTTTTAAGTAACTACTATTTACAGCGATAATATATATTGTGTGTCGCGCGTAACTCGCACGCAGTCGGTACAACCTAATTTCAGTATTCTGACAGTACAATACAAGTTTTGCGTGGCTTTCGATCAACCAGCCTCTGTCGTGTTCGGTCCCGAGCGAACGGTTGATCATTGTACTATTACAACTCCATCTCGCGCTTTCTCATTTTCTCGTCTTCCAAATAAAACAGCATCGTAGAAATATTTGAACAGAAGTTTCGTGCATTCCTCGCAGATCCGGATGATCTATAGACTAGAATATTTTAAATAGAACCCTATAAACTTCTTTTTCCTGCCGGTTTGGCCTACCTACTTGCTCAATCGAGGTAACGTTATCAGCGAAATTTCACAAGTCAACGGGTGTCAACACTAGCAATAAATACCTTTGCACAGCAAATCAACGACAAGTTGGCAATAACAATAAAACGGATCAAACTTTCCAAACGAATCCTCTAAATTTAAATCATCTAAATTCAAATCAAAAGATCACGGTTAAAAAGAAGAGACTATCATCTATACTTTAATATCAGCCGGCGGTTAAAAATCCCTGCACTAATCTATCACGCGTGACTTGTCAATTTACTAATATCGTTACTCGGTTACACATGTCGTTTGCGCAAGTGTGTCCCGGTCGTCTATTTTTTAACAGCCGACGTTTCAGTTTTGCAGGCCGTACGCTGCGTTTTGTGCACGCTGGCAATCGTCTTCGGCGCGTTGACGGTCTTGTTCGTCTCGAACTTCTGTTGAAGGGAGGCCACGTTGGATTTACTGCTCGCCGCTCTCTGCACCGTGTTCGTCTTCGCCGCCGGATCTTTCGCCTCCGTCTTGGGGCTTGGTTTCGGCTGCGAGGCCTTCGTGGCCGGCTCCTTCGCGGCCAACGACTTGCTCAGGCTCGCGTTGCCAGTCGGCGACTTCTTCTTCTCCGCGAGAAGACTGGCTCCTCTGGACGCAATGCTCGATGGTTTTATCGGGGTGGCGGGCGCTTTGGCGGTGGCGCTGCCTCGCGACAACGTCGGCGTCTTTTGAACGTTCCTCGACGGCTGATGGTTCGGCTTCGCGTTGTTTCCGACGACGTCCGGCGACTTTGTACTGATTTGATTCGAATTCGAACAGCTCGACACTAGGTCCGGGCTGTTGAACTTCCCCCCGTTATCCTTAGGACTACAAGGCACAGTTTTCAGAGATAATCTATTTACGTTCGCGTGAGAGTTCTGAGTCTCTGGGTTGTCGTCGCCGCTCCTCCCGTCCGAATTCTGCCCGGCCACGTTCTCCACGCTCGCGTTCGATCCCTGCTTCTTTGAACTACTGTCAGACTGCTGTTTCGACCTCGGCGCGGTCGACTCACCGGAACCTTGCCTGCTGGCGTTCGCGTCTTTCGCTTTGCTCGCGATGTTCGGCGGCGTCTTCGTTCTTCCGAGAGGCGGTTTCGCCGGCTCCTTCCCTTCGTTCGCCCCCTCGGCTCGCTGACTCGGCCGAACTTTCACCGACAGAACCGGTTTACGAGCCGCAGCAGCGTCCTCCGTCGTTTTCATCCCGAGTTCCTTCGACATCTCGTCGTTCAAATTCGCGTTCGTTGCACCGGGAGCAGACAGCGGCTTGTCCTTAGGCTTGCTCGCGTCGGCGACTTTCTCAGGCTCTTGCCGCGGCACGTTCAACGCGGATGGATTCAGGTAGCCGGAGCTGGTCGTCGAACTCGACGAGTTGAACTTGCCGGACGCCGAGTTGGAGTAAATGCTACCACCCGGCGACTTGTAGTGGCTCGAGTTCATGTAAGTGCCGAGGGAACCGTTGTAACCTGGCTCCTCCGCGGTGTTCTTCGACGCCATCTCGTTACCCTGCGCCTTCCTCGACAACGTGGCCGTCGAGTATATCGAGTCGAAGTTTCGGTTCGATATCTCGGACACGATCTCCGACAGAAGGCCCATCGACTCCAATCCGCCGGAATTGACGGCCGTGGAATCGACGCGTTTCGGCAATTTGTACTCGTTGTCCGTCTGCTTCTCCAGTTCCATTGTCTTTCTGCTCTTCTCGGGAAGAGTCTCCTCGATGACCGCGTATATATTGTCGTTGGTCGGCGACTCCTCGGCTATCTTGGCCAACGACGACGTGTCCGAGATTAGGTTCATGCAGTCGTCGTACGCGTTCTCCACGACTTTCTGCGGGTTCTTTATCTGCGGCGTCTGATATCCAGGCAGTCCGGGGATCTTTCCGCTTTCGTTGATCTTGTCGGTGGTTGCTGGGATTGGCGGTCCCGGTGGTGGAGCCGTCGGTCTTGTGCTCGCGGGAATGCTGGTGGGCCTCTTGACCGGTGTTGTCTGCCGCATCGAGCCGAACGTCTGAATCGCCGGCCTCGGTGTGATCTTGCTGTCTCTCATGGACTGTGCTCGCAGCACCACGTTTCTCCTCTCTGCCTCCGCCACAGGGATCACCGGGATAACCGGCGTGGGGATTTCAATC
This sequence comes from Tetragonisca angustula, assembly GCA_036937485.2. Lineage (NCBI taxonomy): Eukaryota > Metazoa > Arthropoda > Insecta > Hymenoptera > Apidae > Tetragonisca > Tetragonisca angustula. The sequence continues at coordinate 462,343 of JAWNGG020000175.1, read as the reverse complement.
TCCTTCTGAGGAATGGGATTCGAGATTTCCAGGTTCCTCAAGATCTCTTTGTCCATCACCTTGTTCGCCTTGTGATGGTGGATCCTCGGCAGGGAGTTTGTGTTCTTCTCGTCCTTCTGAGATACTTGCACACCCGTCTTCAAGATCCCGGAATTCGGCCGGAGCATCGAGGCGATTCTGTTCAAAGCGCTGCCCTTTTCTGGCTTCTTTTCGGCCTCCGGTATCAGCAGATTGGTCAGAGGCGTGCTGCTTGGTCTCTGAGGCTTCTGATGGTCGGCGGAGACAGGCGGTGCCGGTGCTGGTCTCGTTGGACCGTCTAGCACAGGCTTGCCAACGATTTTAGGAGCCACCAGTTCCACGGAGGTGCACGTGGTCGCGGCCAGTACCGGGCTGCTGATCAGAGGACGAGCTGTACATCCTGGGTTCAACGGTGGCAGAGTCGGCGCAGTCGACGACGACACCTCGTTGAAGCTGGTCGTGGAGTTGAGCAACGAGCTACGCGCTGGGTTACTCTTCGGCAGCGTCTTGATGTTAGTCTTAATAGCTACTGTCGGGATGGTGGGCGGAGGAGGCGCCGGCTTGCTCGGCTCGGGGCTCTTCGGCCGGCTTTTGATCGGCGTTATCGTGAAACCTTTGAACTGGCCGAACAAATTATTGTTGTAACGCTCGTCGGTGTCCGCTTTCGGCAACAGACTCGCGCACGCTGGATCCTGACTCAGACTAGAGTCGATCGTTTCGATGTTACGGGGCAAGGGACTGGAACGATCGATCGTTTTGATGGACAGTCCGTTGTGGCCGCGATCGGTCCTGAAAATTTCAAGCACAGTCGTAAGCTGGGGGGAATCCAGGTGTTCAAAGCACACGCCATCCACAGTCAACACCACAAACCACATGATTTCTGATCCGATCTCTAACAAGGTCTTACCCCCGTTACACAGTGCAATCCACATGCAGCATTTGCAACAAACGGAGAGACTCGTGCGCGACAAAACGCAGCCATTCAGACGCGGTGATCTCGTTCGAACGCATGCGGTGAACTTGCAGGGAAAGTTAGTCAAAGATTAAAGTGTTAGTAGCAAGCCCTCTGGATGAAGGAAGATTCTTGATTACATAAGAAACATCTGTAGATTCTGTGTGAAACACTACGTTTATTCAATAAACTTGTACAATTGATCCGTTCGGGATGTGTGAGCAATTTTTCGAGAACCACGGGAGGGTGGAACGACAACATTTTAAAAGTCGTGTTTTCTGCTTTCTTACAGAATCAGATCACCAATCGACGACTGATTTTCCACGATCAGATATTTCTTTTTTCAATTTGATACTTTGTGAATGTCAATTGTCAGGCAACTTTTTTGTGCAAAAGTTGTGCACGAGTATTTGTACTTTGTGAGTATTAATTTTGGAAAAAAAGTCAGAAAGACAAAAAAGGACTCGTCGTGCTTTCCTCGTGTGGTTTTTTCTTTTTTTCTTTTTTTTCATAATTCGAACGATTGCTCGCTAAAAATATAATCAAACTCTGTTTTATATATATATATATATATATAAGTGTTCGATTAGGAATCATTAAAATCATCGTACGTTAATACTGACTTTATCGACTCCATTGCAAACGAGACGTTCAATAATCTTAAAATGCAAAAAAAAAAGCCATCGAAAAAGAAACTCACACATGCTCATGCTTGTGTAACATTAATTTTCTATGCATGCTCTATGTGTCGCGGCTCTCAGCTTCCCCTTGCAACGTGATTTCGCTCGTTTAGGTATTCAATTGACTAAATAACGTGGCGATTAATTGGCCACGAATAACGCAAAGTTATTGCCTGTTTCACGTCGCCTGATTTGGTAGAGAGCCGTTCTCGTTCTATTTTGTTATCACTCACTTTTTCGACAATACTACACCACATGACGTAATATGCACACCTTAAATGCACTTACACGCAACAGTTTAAAATTATATTAAACGTAAATTGCTTGAGCATGAAATAATGAATGAGGATCAGGAGAGGGGCACGATAAGCGCTTATACTTTTCTTGACTTCCCAACTTTCTTCTGACAAATGCCATTAATTGAAGATGAAGATGACCTTGTTAGGTTCGAAGATAATGTAAACGTTGAAAAATAGTTGACAAGTTGATGAAGTTTTGTGAAAAGTGAAGATATACATATATATATAATTAAGACTAAGACTAAAGATATATAATTAAGACGAATAATATTTTTATATCATGCAAAGAGTATAATATATATTTTTCAAATTTTAACGAGTACGAAAGACGACTGAATGAAATGACGATCGAGATTGATCGACGAGGCATTAGAAAGGCAGGAAGTCTCTTGCTCATCGTGTTCCTTTCCTCTGAATAAGTTCGAGTGAATAAATAAATCACTTGCACGCGAAATACTCGCTTCGACGTCTACGTTACAAACGAAACGAAAATCATGTCTTTCTGCCAGATCATTTGTAAAAATATCATTTGGCGTGCTCTGTTTAAAAAAAAAAAAAAAACGTGCACACAGCAAACGTGCTAACGGCAGGACGTTTACTCGGGAGTTACGCGGTGCCCGGAGATTAAATACATTTAAATTCTATCATCGACAGAGTATTCGTGTTATTCGCGACCAACGTTATACAACTTAAAAAATCACAGCGTGCTTCTTAAGATCGTTTTGGCAACGACGAACGATTCAATTGAATTAACCGCCACCGTTATTTTCAACCCTGTACGCCATAATGCAAAGGTCATAGCGCTCTCTCTCTCTCTCTCTCTCTTTCTCTTTCTCGTCTGAAAATTTTACTGCGACCTTCGCACTAAAAGAACAAAAAAAAAAAAAAAAAAAAAAAAAAAAGAGATATTCTAAACTAACCCCATTGAGGGCCAAAAGTCGCAAGTTTGACGAGTTACTTCGTCACACCACACGTTTGACCACCAATAGGAGACGCTGTGAGGTGAAGGAGAAAAGTAAAGAAAAAATCGCCAGCGGGATGAAAGGAGACGGTTTTCAAATCTTTGGTTTCAAACTTTGAGCGGGTGCCGGCGGAGGTGGCGGTTTTTTGTTGTAAAAGGGAGCAGGCGGCTTGAAGGACGGCTTGTTATCGGGCACCAAGGGGTCACCAGTGCTCGGCGTAACGCCAGTGCCACTGCCACTCGGACTTTCGTTCAGATGCTCGAACTTCACCTCCGTTTTAACCGTCAGCCCCTTCACGTTCCTCGTCGGCTTTTTCTGCATCTGATGAATACGTTCCGCTATTCTCGCCCCTAATTCCGTCCTGATGGAATTTTTCCTCGGTTGGCCGTCAACGAACGAGGGCTGAGCAGTCTGACCGGAGTCAGAGGCGTCCGGTGGCGGTTTCCTACCGCTCTGATCCACGTTGCCGAGCAACATCGACTTTCTCATCGCGATGCTGTTGCTGCAGCTAATGGCGTCTGGGTTAGTGGTCGATATCAGATCGGCCTTCGTTATCTGAAGCTTCTCCTTCGCCGGGACATGGTCGCTGACCGTGAATATTCTGTCCGCGTTCCGCGAGCCGTCGCGCCGCGGCGAGAAGAACATGACGAACCTCTCGTAAACGTTTCTACCGAACCTTTTCCGACCACGAGGATTCGACCTACGAGCACCGCGCGACGCGAACGCATGCGGCTTGCATTTCTCTGTAACGCGGTCGAGATTGGATACGTACGTTGACATCATGCTCTTCTTCCAGTGTTGGCCAGGATTTCTCAAGTACCAGACGCCGAACGAGGACAGCGCGATCATCGGCACGATCCCCAAAAAGATGATGTACAGGGCCATTATGAAGTCGTTCCTCGCTGCAACCGACACACACGAAGACCAGAGAGGCGGGGAGATTAGTTTTGTCAGACTTTCGAACTCACATGGTTGGTTACGACGAGATTCACTTACCGTTTGGATCCTCCGCGGGCCCGCTGTCCTCGGAGCCACCCACGCCAGGTTGGGTGCAATCAGGTGGCCGGAAGCCGCGATTGCAATGACAATGGCCGAGACTGTTGCACACTCCGTTGCTTCCGCAATTATTAGGGCACGCTTTCCCTCCGGACACGGAAGCACGCAAATCGGCCACCGGCATACACTTTTGATTCACGCACATCTAAATAAATCGATCATCAGATGATTTCAACGTTAGAAATCGCATTGGCAGTGGCTCTTCCAGTGTCCATCGCTATCCGAACGCCTTTTTCATGCCAGGGTAATTTTGAAATATACAGTGAGTCGCGCTTTGAATGATTGTTATTTCTTGAAACTGCAGGTTACGGTATTCTTACGAAGGGAGACGTATGCTGGAATATGCTAAGCTTTCCAAATGATATAAACATTTCAATATAACAAAAACGTCTTGATCTTTATTGTGTTTGTGTCTTGTTCTATGTCTTGATTTAAAATGTGATCTTTAAGTACATTGTAACGAAATTGACGTCACAGGAGTATTCGTGCTGCATGAATGTCCCACCTATAAAATCAAACTATTTACATATTTAGATAGCCTTGGTGTCATATCTTGTTCGATTACATTGTTGTTACATTGGTATGCAGTATCGCTTCGCCAAAGTCAGACAGTGTTGGAAATGAGGCGAGAAAGTAGCGAGAGAAAAGTAATATATAAATTGCAACATGGGAGGCAATTGCGAATTTAGTTAATAAGAGTATATCGACGATACAGTGTAGAGTATAAAAATTTTAAACAAATGGAGACGTTATGAATAAGCAAAGGTGGTCCGAGGAAGCTAACGACTCGAGAAGAAAAAGCAATTATTAGAGAAGTAAAGAAAAATCCAAGGATAAGTGTCCCAAAATTGGCATCAATTGTCTTAAAATACTTTGATGGGCAAGTATTTGCAGAAACTTGCAGAATTTATAATATTGCATAATTGTATGTATTTTTATATTTCAACTTGTAAGGGTACGAATACTCTTGTGACGCCAATTTCGTCATAACGTACTTAAAATCACATTTTTGTTATATCGAGATGTTTCTTTTTATAGTAAAATATCCAGCATACATCTCTCCTTTCACAAGAATACCAAAGAACTTGCATTTCAAAGAAATAATTAACCACTGAAAGTGTGAAATTGGAGGAATACTTTTGAGACTCGCTCTAACTAATTGCAGTGAGAATCATTCTGTTAAACTAGCTTTACCGAGCTGAAAATTCCAAAGCTTTCTTGTTACCTTTCCAGGTGCGCACTTGGCACCGTCCGGCGCGAGGCCAGGATCTACCTGGTTCAGTCCCAAGTCAACAATAGCCGAGCGACAGGGTATGATCTTGCCTCCGTTGTTGATAAACGAATGACTGAGGATCGCCACGGACTCCATACCGAATTCGAGTCTTTCGTTCAGGTGCTTGCAGTGAAGCATTCCGCACAAAAGATTTCTAAAACACAAAAGGGTGCCAGGCCCCGTTATTACCTAGCTGACCAATCTGTCGCCGTCTCACTGTCTTTCTCTCTCTCTCTCTCTCTTTCTCCTTTACTCAAACTATCCAAAACTTTCTTTTCAATTTCCAATCTTTCCAAACTTAAGAACGATTCTGTTTTTTTCTTCCAGGGACCATCGAGGATAGGGATAAGGATAACGATCGTGCGTCTTACTCGTCGGTACACTTGACGTAGCTGGACTCGACGCGATTGTAACCGCAGTTGCCGTGCTTCGTGCCTTTGTTGTTCATCTCGTAGCACTGGGCGTCGGAGGAGGTGCCGGTGGGGCCCCACAGCAGCTTGCACTGGTCGTTGTGCGTCCTGCACGAGCCCTGGTAGCAAAACGCTTTCCCCATGCTGCACGATTCACCGTCCATCTTGAACACGTCGACCGGGCAGTACTCGCTCTGTCCGGTGCAGTACTCTGGCAGGTCGCACTCGTGCTCGGCGGTTCTGCACTCGGTGCCCGCCGTTTTCGGCCGGCAGGTTTTCAGATCGCAACACTCGCCAGTGGCGCAGCTCGCGTTGCTATGCAGCATGCAGGTGGTCACGTTGCAGCAGGGATTGTCGCAGTTCTCCTTCAGGCCGCAGTCGCACTGCTCGCCAGGTTCCACGAACCCGTTACCGCAGATCGGGCTATCGAACAGCTTCTGCGGTTTGTTCCTCAAACAATAATCCATGCCGTGCTCGAACGCCAATGCCAGATGCTCCAGAGAGCAAGTGGACCAGTGAGTCGGTCCCAGCGAACCGCTCGACGATGCCATGATACATCTGTAATCAGATGCAATCGAGCGTGTTTAAACCCCGGCCCCGTTTGGCTCCAGCGAAAATGACGGTGATCGTAATGACGCCATCCTGCGCGAATGCAGATCAACGGCACTCTGGTATCGCAGGCGAAAAAGGCCGTGGGACCGCGATGTTTGAAGATTAATACCTCTTGAGCGTATTTCCTCAGTTTCAAGCGTATTTAAGTAAAACAAAAAGGTTTTTTTTTTTTATATAAACTCTTTATCTATGCTTTTACGACGAGATACACGCTTCTAGAGCGGCCAACTGACTGCAATGGTTGAAATTTATAGAAGTCTTCTTTTGTTTCATCTCTCTCCGCACTCGTTGCCCGTAAACACACGCCGTTTAATTAAGACTTTCACTTCTAACAAAAGCAAATGATAAATTTGTATACTGTTACTTCTCAATAATTTCTATCCAGTGATATCATACCGACGAACTTAAAAAGAAAGGGACGAATCATTGTATACGGGTTTTTGGTCACTCGTTACGGTCCGCAATCAGTTGCCAGGGCAACTGGTTAAATGCAGCATATTTTCTAATTTTTCTTTTTGTCCATGACTGACAGAGTTCTTTTGCTCTTTGCGATTCAGCGCGTTCGAATTGCTTGTGGCCTTGGGAAGGAAGTCAACGCGAGCCACTCATTTTTAGTTTAAAACTAGGCTACATCTTTGAAACTACATCTCGAAAAACTATCTTTGAAGAAATTAAACATCTTTCATATCTCTGACGATTTGCGTATTCGAATTCTCGAAATTTTGGAAAGAAGGAAAATCTGATACAGTTTACAGTCGATCGGCGCCACAAGTCGAAAAGTAGCTGTTACAGACAACCAACTGTCTTTTTCTTGTTTTAGAATTTGCCCTTTTTTTTCCTCCTCGGAATAAATAATGTAACTGTCAGCAATAAAGCAATTCTCCGTCTGACGAGCGAAATTCACGTACGACGAAACGAACGTTCGTGCGCGGCTACGTTCACAGTATCCGTCCGGTTTTAATGAGTTAAGAAACGAGCGAGCCGAGCGGAGATAACAGCTGGTAATTCCTAAAATGGTAGCTTCCTCGATAACAGAGGCGTATCGCGTCCCAACGTGCCGTTCTGGCCAAATGAGCAACGCCCGTTAACAAAAAGCGAGACAAACTTACTTTTCCTCCGGGCACTCGCAATCAGCCGAGTCGTGCTCCATGCCGAAATTGTGACCCATTTCATGAGCCACAGTGGCTGCTACTAATCCTACGACATTCGAGTGATCCATTGAGACACCACCGGAGAATTCATACGTACATATTGGTCCCTTAAGTGCTTTACCAACCACGCCTCCCTCGAATGTGATTCGGCTACAAGTATTTGATATTTCCTTTTTATATTTTCATTAGCACATTGTAGGAAATACTGGTCAAAAGTTGGGGTACATTTGCATTTGTTAGCTTGATGTGTCGCTGTTGATTCATATTTTTTTGATCGTACTATGCAATGACAGATATATTATGCATATATAGCGTGCGTGTGTGTGTGTTGTTACAGTTACTGTAATAATACTATGATGTTAATATAACATTGTACTATAATATAATATGATATAATATAACAAAATACAATATAATATTATAATATAACATGATATGATATAATATTATACTATATATTATTATATTATACTGCAGTACAATGTTATACTATGTATTGTAATATTATATTATTATGTTATACTATCATATGATATAATACAATATAATATTATACTATATACTATTATATTATACTATAGTACAACGTTATACTATATATTATAATATCATACTATTATGTTATACTATAATATAGTACAATACACTAATATACTATAATATACATATAGATTATACTATATATATATACATATATATATATATATATATATATATATATATATGTATATGTGTAGCATGATACATTATTATAATATATATTATAGTATATGCATATGTATATACGCACATTTATTACAGTACATTCACAACATACCAAAATATTCCAGGCAAGGAAACTACGATTATGCAATAAATGTTATATTGTATGTATTATATATATATATTGTAAATATATATTGATATTAAAAGATCAATTTATTTCACACACACAAAACATGTACCCAAACTTTTTATGTGTATGTATATATATATATATTATATTTGATTTTATATTTTTGAAGGCAACTTTGGAAGAACATCGTTAACAGACATTTTCGTTTCTGACTTACGTCAACAGCTGGGCGTTATCGTTCGGCATGTCCTGGACTAGCTTCTCCCTCCTGTATCGAAGGAAATTCGAGAGGGTGGTGTCCCCATTTGGAGACAGCGTTATTTCATCCGCGTCAGACCAAACTTGCACCCCGACTAACGCGATGAATATGTTCAGTGGCATGTACAACTGAAACACAGATGGATCTTCGTTATATATACGTCTCCGAGATATATATATTATTTTAGGAAGGATGGGACGTTATCGTTTAGAAGTTAGAAATTGGAAGTATCGTTCCAGTTTCATCTCAAACTTGGCCAAAGTCGTGTTTCACTCGTTTCACGACGAGGAAATCTTTCGTCAGAACCGATCAGGTGTTGGAAGATATTTTTCTACGCAACGACGTTCGAAGGATGTGTGCATACTAACTGCATTAATAATGTTAGCGATGTCCTTGCAGTGTTGATACACCTTGTCCATGTTCTCGTCGAGGGCGATGTATTCCTTCTTATCGATCACGAGGACCAACTCCACGTATCGGGAATGCCTGTTCGCGTTGTAGGGCCCTCGAATCGCTTCAGCCGCTCTTTTATGCTAGAAGAAAAGGTTCAATTTGAATATAATCCCAACGACAATGCGACTATTTAGTCCTCGCTGCCTAATCTACCTGTCATCTTCAACGTTTCAAGAATGTTTTCACCGTAAAATTATTTATTATCGACGAACGATCTTTGTTTGGTTTTTCTCGAGCTCGACTTGACAAATGATGGAAAAATTGACAATTTTGTGTGAAGTAAACTTGAGGGTTAATTTTTCACGTATCATGCACTTCATACGAGTCTTCTTTCTCCTTTTTTTTTTAGTTAGACACGTGAGTTTTTTTACTTGTAATTCCTGACATCTTCGACTCGAGAGATTTACTTTTTCAAAGAGTATATACTTCACCCTTGGCGAGCCACAGATGAAAAAACGAATAGAGTTGAGAAGAAGGAATAGAATTGTTTCATTACAACCTTCGTTTCCGAGAAAATCGAATTTGAAAATTTATTAACATTATACTTGACTTTACGACGTCTGGATGCTCTGTGCGTAGAAATAAGTGAAAAATGTGCAAAATAAAATCTTTTTTCATTTTCAAGAAAACAGGCTTTATCATGCTTGATAAATCTTCAAACTCGATTCTCTCGAAAACGAAACATTTCGCACAAAAGTTCCATTTTAAGTTTCTCACTCATTTTCGCACGTAGAATAACACCTGTCAATTATTCTTTTCTGTCACGAGTGGAATTAGTTAAATTCAATTATATTCGGATAAATCTTCTTGAAAACGAAGGCTTTGATTTTATTCTTTCTCTTCATTTTTTTTTTTCAAGTAGCATCACCTCCTACTAATTACAAACACACATGTGAATATTTTTTTTGTTTCATTTTTTTCTTTTTCAAGTAGCATCACCTCCTACTCGGTTGTGCCACTAGTTATAAACACACGTATGAATGAAAAAAATTTTATTCCTTCTTTTTGATTTATTTCTTTTTTTTTCAAGTAGCATCACCTTCTACTAATTACAAACACACACGTGAATGAAAAAAATTTCATTCCTTCTTTTCGATTAATTTTTTTCTTTTTCAAGTAGCATCACCTCCTACTCGGTTGTGCCACTAGTTACAAACACACGTGTGAATGAAAAAAATTTTATTCTCTTTTTTCGATTTATTTCTTTTTTTCTCAAGTAGCATCACCTTCTACTAATTACAAACACACACGTGAACGAAAAAAATTTTATTCCTTCTTTTCGATTAATTTTTTTCTTTTTCAAGTAGCATCACCTCCTACTCGGTTGTACCACTAGTTACAAACACACGTGCGAATGAAAAAAAATTTTATTCTCTTTTTTCGATTTATTTCTTTTTTTCTCAAGTAGCATCACCTTCTACTAATTACAAACACACACGTGAACGAAAAAAATTTTATTCTTTCTTTTCGATTAATTTTTTTCTTTTTCAAGTAGCATCACCTCCTACTCGGTTGTGCCACTAGTTATAAACACACGTGTGAATGAAAAAAATTTTATTCCTTCTTTTCGATTTATTTCTTTTTTTCTCAAGTAGCATCACCTTCTACTAATTACAAACACACACGTGAATGAAAAAAATTTCATTCCTTCTTTTCGATTAATTTTTTTCTTTTTCAAGTAGCATCACCTCCTACTCGGTTGTGCCACTAGTTATAAACACACGTGCGAATGAAAAAAAATTTTATTCTCTTTTTTCGATTTATTTCTTTTTTTCTCAAGTAGCATCACCTTCTACTAATTACAAACACACACGTGAACGAAAAAAATTTTATTCTTTCTTTTCGATTCATTTCTTTTTTTTTTCAAGTAGCATCACCTCCTACACATGTGCGTTTCTTGGTGTCTTTCGATAAGCGATAGGAATACGTTTCAGACGGCGCAGGCATCTTACCCTCGTGGCTCTGTTGACGATGGCGCGGTGTTCGTGGCCGAGAACATGGTGCGGCGTTCCATCGTAACCTGTATCGAACAAAAAACCAAGATTCATCGTCTCGGCCGGATTCCCGGTAAAGTTAAGGACAAAGAGCGAAGCAAGGCGGCAGAATCTTGCTCCCACATTCGTTAGGGCCGTTAAGGGAAGACCAGTCTCAGCGAGACAGGTCCTCCAAGCCAGGAAAGGAGCGCTTGCGCTGCCAACGTACCAGGGTAAACGCGGATTCTAGGATCGAACTGGCCTCTCATCATCCACGGGACGACTTCCTATCATCTACAGCTAAAGAAGAACAAGAATGGAAAGACAGGGCTAGGCACGGACGATATTCGAGACACGTTTGTGAAATATTTTCGAAAATCCTTCCGGGATCTTGTCACTGACTAATGATACAGGTCAAGCGGACAATAGGTAACACGAAACTCTGTTCATACGAAAATGATTCTTTTCGCTTTTTAATCGTTTCATGTAACAAGAATTTCTGTTTGTTGAATTATCAAATTATTAAGTAACTCGTAGGGGTTGTGATTTAATCACTGATTGTGAAAAATTTATATATTTGTAATTAAAAATTTATATAATTGTAAGAAAAAATTTTTATATTCATAATGAATTTTTATATTCAAATTTCGTTAGAATGAAAGCAGTAGAATTTTGCTCATCCGAATCTACCGGGGGAGCGAAGATTTAAGGGGTCAGGACAGTTTGAAATTTTCAGAAAGTCGATGTTTTTTTTCTGTTTTTTTGTTTTAAATAGTTTGAAGCCTTAGAAATAAGATACAAAAGATCCTAGCGTTTGAAACGACTTACTTTGGGGTGTAATAATAAATACGCGGATACAGGATAATCGAATTTGTATCACTGTTTACAACTTTCAGCATTATTATAAAGTGTGAATCGTGTGATTCAAACATTACTTTCGGTGAATCGAATATTAGGGGACTTGGATTCGATTTAGTTGCGAATTGTAAGAACTGTAAGCCGCGATATATAAATAAAAAAAAGTAAGTAAAGGATACATATGAAAAATGACGTTCTGAAACTTTTAAACGCGTTTTTCTCGAAACTAGGTTTTTTAGAAACGGCGTACCGTGAAACTTGGTACGTATCTTTAGTGTAACATTTACTAGGGATTGACGATCGGACATTTTTTAATTTTTAACAATTTCGAAAAATATAAACAAAAGACGTAGGAATTTCTGGCATAAATTCGATACGTCAAAAACAAATAGCTGCTATTTTCATAATTTTCACAAAAATGAAAATGTTGGATCGTCAATCCCTAGAGAATATTGTTTACTTTCGAACTTTTGTTGCCTTTTTGTTGCAAAACTAATCCTGTTTGGCTGGAATCACGCACGCCGATAGGCAATGTGAAAGTATGCCGTTAAAAAGTTAAACAAGAGCCCTCGTTTTTTTTTCTTTTCTTATTTTAACGTTGCTTTTTATACTTTTTCAAACTGTGTCAAAATAAATCACAGAAGCTCATGTCAATACAAATATTTATTTTTAGGCCCGTCAAACTGTCCTGCCCCCTTAATACAACCGAGGTTCGCCAAAGCGAGCAGCTCAAGCAAAAGTTGAATCGAGCACAAATGGAAATTTTCGTCGCGACGAGTGGAATTGTGAACACGACGATAAAAAGAACCGAGATTTTGCCCATTTCACGTTCGTTCTTCCTCAAAGAATGTACTGATCGACAGTTACCGCAAGTGTGATTGGCAACAAGATCGCTGTGCTTGTAGACGTAATGCTCCGTGTCCAACGACTCGCCTTCGTCCGGGTGGATGTGGTGAAGGTTCTCGCCGTCGAAGACGACGCCGCGGAGCCCCCTGCACGTGGACAACGCCACCCAAGATCCAGGAACGTCGCGAACGCTGCCCTGATAGTGGCAGACTTCCTGCAAAACATCATTCAACAATTATAAAAAATATCATTGGACAGTTGGAGGCGTTTGGTGTCGTCCAACCTATGGCTGCTGCCGAGTTTCACTTTCAGCCGTCGTTTTCAAATGGACAATCGACTCGACGAGAATGCAAATGCGAGCGCAGACAGAACTCCTCCTGGCGGAAGGCGGGTGGGAGGGAGGGAGGAAACGAAGAGCAGAAAGGGATGGAAAGTTCACGGTAGGCAGTTACATTTCAGCGACGCGGGAAATAAAGGGGCGAGAAGTTCGAGAACTGCCACTCGCCTATCTAAGAAGGTCCCGGGATTCTCGGACGTGCAATGTTCAGCGGTGCATCCGACCGGTACAAATATAGTTGGCCCAGATTTCCCATTGGACCAGCCATTCTCTCTCTCTCTCTTTCTCGCTCTCTTTCGCTTTTCGAAAGCGGAAAGAATCCGCGTGATTCCAAGTGCAAACGTCATCGCGACGTACACACCGCGAGCAGAAAGAGAGAGATTTATCGGTCGATTATCGCCGGATGATTTTCTCTCGGAGATTCTTTCACGCGCGCGCGTAGACACGTGGCTGGAAAGGCGGATATTCCGTAAAAGCGAAATTTCCGCCTGGCTTGGAAACCGTAATTCGACGAAAGTTTCTTTTTGCAACGCGAGAGGCGGAGGAACGGGACAAGAACAAAGGGCAATAATTACTGGCGTTCCGAGTGCGAAACCTCTGAAGAGCGTTCTAACTAGTTGGATTCGCAGAATTTCCCCTATTTAAACGACCGAAATTAGCTCGTCCGTTTGGTCGCGACTGCAAGAGCAAATAAAGTGAACGGTGAAAGAGACAGAGAGAGAGAGAGAGAGAGAGAGAGAGAGAGAGAGGGGCGAGGAATGGCAACTGGACGTGCCAATTCATTTATTCAATTGCGTAAAATGTGAAACCAGCGAAAACATAGCGCGGCAACAAACTCACCGCGACATTCACGTCCTACCGATGTTTCGTGCTTGTCCATTAATCGTAAATAACGCGACACGGTCAGAAAGAAGAAACAAAAAAGAGAGAGAGAGAGAGAGAGAGAGAGAGAGAGAGAGAGAGAGAAGGAAATTTATATCAATGCCAGGTGTTTGAATCGTTAAAAAAAATGGTCGACAGCCATTTTTCTTCCTTTCAGCGCGTCGTTATATCGAGGGAAGGCCGTTATTTTCCTCGCGTGATTCACGAGGTGAACGCGATCCTAACGGGTCTCGCAGAATTACGGCTCTCCTCGAAATGAACGAATAGGGAACTTATCTCGAGAGAGAGAGAGAGAGAGAGAGAACGTTTCTTTTCCTTCCCACAACGAACATTTTTACAACGCGCTGTTCCCCAAGCGAAAATTTTCGCGCGACTCGAGAGGCAACGTTCTCTCATGGGTGTCCTACCTAACGAAAGTATCATTGAAAAACTGTTACCGCGAGGTAAAACGTAGTTTCGTGACAATTTCAGTCACAATGTTAGCTTCCCTCAAATTCGCATTTTCTGAAAATGGCTGACGAAATGTTTTCAGTTCCAGTTCATCGATTTTCGCCGAAATACACTTTCCGCGGTGTTGACAACACGGCTATCGATAACAATAGTTGAGCTGATCGATAATAATAATATTTTCAGCCCCGAAAACGCGAGACAAATCGCCTCGAAATTAAACTTTAACCTCCAGCGCTAGTAACTGGTTCGCGGACCATAACGAGTGACCAAACCGTATAGAATAATTCGTCTTTTTTTTGAATTCATCGGTATACCACTGGATAGAAATTAATACTAATTAATAATAAATTAATGCCAATAATACTAAGAAGCAATAAATTTATCATTTGTTTCGCCTGGGTTATATTTCAATATACTTAAAACTGAGAAAACACGAAACAAATCGCCTTGAAATTAAACTTTAACCTCCAGCGCTAGTAACTGGTTCGCGGACCATAACGAGTGACCAAATTGTATAAGATAATTCGTCTTCTCTTTGAATTCATCGGTATATCGCTGGGTAGAAATTACTATGAAGCAATAAATTTATTATTCGTTTTCCCTATATTTCAGTAGACTTAAAACACGAGAATACACGAAACAAATCGACTTGAAATTAAACTTTAACCTCTTGCGCTAGTAACTGGTTCGCGGACCATAACGAGTGGCCAAACCGTATGTAATAAATCGTCTTCTTTTCGAATTCATCAGTATATCGCTGGATAGAGATTACCAAGAAGTAATAAATTTATTATTTGTAACTTAAAACTGAGAAAATATTTTGGGCGAAATATTCTCGACGTGCTCGAAGAGGTTAAAGCGTGATATTATTATAGAATGACGAAGAATTCGGATCGATCGATTTGGAAAGTAATTGTCTTCTCATTTTTAAAACGAGTTCCTTTGCGTCAGGTGCCAGAAATATGCATTTGTAAGCTTTTCCTTTTACAGAAAGTCAATACCAACAATCGGTCAATACCAACAAGACGCAAAACTCCGAGTCTCCTCCAAAGAGCTGAGGAAGAAAGTACGCAAGTCTCGTTCTCAAAAGAAGAAAAATCCCGAAATAAACGTCCAGAGTGGTAGCGTAAACTGTAGCCTGAGAAGGCGTTTCTAAACATGATTTTTCAAACAGTCCAATCGAAGATTGGTCGAAGTCGGCAATCGTTAAATAAAGATAAAAGCGTGGCCAACGTTTCGGTTGGCCACGGTTATGTCGCGCCACGCTGCTCGTCAACGTTATTCAAGAGTGATCGATACTCTCGAAACGTCCGTGACCGTTTATACTCTATACCAGAGCGTCCTGTTGGACAGCAGTGAGTCACTGTTATCGATTTCAACGTTCTCTGCACCTGTGCACTTGGCCGTCGAATTTCGTTTCCAGCATCGTTCCTCGAGAAAATTTCACGCACACAATAATATCCGCTCTTAATGTCGCGTCCGTAGAACCTGCAGAGTTTTTTCAAGCCGATTCAAGTCGCGTCGAAGAGATCTGATTAATCGCTTCCAGTTTCCATCGAGCAGAAACTAGTTTCCACAGCCCTGACCCTCGACTTGCATACTCACTCGCAATCCCCAGAGGAGGTTTTTTCGCGTCGCGATTACTTTTAGTTGGAAATTATCTCGATATCGTTGCACCGTGTCATATCGGATAAAAATATTGAAAATTTTCAACTTTTCTTTAATAACGATCAAATTATTCATATCAGACATCATTGGCGTTGTTGCATCAGACGACAATAGCTCTCCTGCGATATGTTTTTTCATGCGAGGCGAGGATTGCGCCTGGCAACTGATTGCGGACCATAACGAGTGACCAAAACCGTATACGATAACTCGTCGCTTTCTTTTCGAACACGTCGGCATGATATAGAATAAGTAACTATAGAAATAGTTATTAGATATAGTAACTAGTTAATTATAGAAGTGGTAACTACTGTGGTATAGTATAGTATAGTAACTATAGAAATAGTTATTAGATATAATATACTATAGAAATTATTGAGATGTAATAAATTTATTATTCGTTTTGCCTGGGTTATACTTAAATATACTTAAAATTGAGGAGATGTTGCAATTTTGGGACAAAAAATTCGTGGCACTTCATTCCAGCGCAAGAGATTAATCATCATAAAAATGAATCGTCGTGGATTTTAATTAAAATTCGTTTAGCGCTAGTTCATCTTCGTACGATTTCATTTCTCTCTCGTTAAAGAAAAATAAATTATTTCGCTTTATTGAAAATACATTCTTCAAAATGTGCGGGAGAGAAATCGCAGGTTGTTTGGTTATTATAATCCGGGAAATATTATTGTACAATGTACAATTTCTGACCGCCGAATTAAGAAATTTTACTTTTTCAACCTCAATGCTATATTATATAGATACATGCACATATGTACATGCTCTGTCACATATATAAAGAAAAAAACGTTCTCGATTTTACTGTTATTAATAGACTGCGGATTTTCATGCAGATTCACATTTTTGTGAATAAAATTTGGGAGAAAGAAGATAGACAGAAAATTGTTTTCTTTATTCTCTATTATACAGAGAATTGCAATTTGGATGTTTTATATTCTTTTGCATGTTACATGCATTCCATTTTGCACCTTCAAGTTTGTTATAAATGCATAAAAATCTGCAGTAATTATAAAATATGCAGACAATCGTATACGTGTAACAATATTTGTTTGTGCAACTCCTCGACTGTGTAAATTCGGAGCGTCAAATTAACGATGCAGAGCAAATTGAAAAGAACACGAAACAAAGGAAAGAAACGCAAATTATTCATGTCTGTCATTATTGAACTTTGCTATCATAATAAAATTCACCTCCAATTTCATTAAAAAAAAAGAAAAAAAAAAAAGAAAAAATCAGGAATATTAACTTTCTCCGATCTCAATTCGGTGATCAGAAAGCGTGTTACTGCAGGAAAACTACAAAAGGTAGAATTGTACTTACGACTTTCGCGGGCGTCTGGACCTTGTACGTGCCTTGGTGCTGATGACGCTGCTGATACCCGACCGGAATTAGATCAGCGTTCAATCTCAGGTCCAGGACACGCTTCACGCCGTCTAGCTCGAAGCCCACCGTCAGTACGTCAGCGTGTTCTACGTCCTGGAAGCAGAAAAAAAAGGCAAGGTTAACCCTCTGGCCACGCACGTCGAGAATTTTTCTGTCCCAAAATTGCAATTTTTGCTCAGTTTCAAATATATTGTTTCAAAATTGCAATATTTCCTCAGATTAAAGTATACTGTCCAAAAATTGCAATATTTCCTCAGTTTGAAGTATATAGTTTCAGAATTGTAATACTTCCTCAGTTTGAAGTATATTGTTTCAAAATTGCAATATTTCCTTAGTTTTAAATATATTGTTCCAAAATTGCAATATTTTCTCAGTTTTAAGTATATTGTTTCAAAATTGCAATATTTTTTCAGTTTTAAGTATATTGTCTCAAAATTGCAATATTTCCTCAATTTTAGGTATATTGTCCCAAAATTGCAATATTTCCACAGTTTTAAATATATTGTCCCAAAATTGCAATATTTCCCCAGTTTTAAATATATTGTCCCAAAATTGCAATATTTTCTTAATTTTAAGTATATTCTTCCAAAACTGCAATATTTTCTGTTTTAAGTATATTGTTTCAAAATTGCAATATTTTCTCGGTTTTAAGTATATTGTCCCAAAATTGCAATATTTCCTCAGTTTTTAGTAAACTGCTTCAAAATTGCAATATTTTCTTAATTTTAAGTATACTGTTCCAAAATTGCAATATTTCCTCAGTTTTAAGTATATTGTTCCAAAACTGCAATTTTTGCTCAGTTTTAAGTATATTGTTTCAAAATTGCAATATTCTCTCAGTTTTAAGTATGTTGTCTCAAAATTGCAATATTTCCTCAGTTTTAAGTATATTGTCCCAAAATTGCAATATTTCCTCAGTTTTTAGTAAACTGCTTCAAAATTGCAATATTTCCTCGGTTTTAAATATATTGTCCCAAAATTGCAATATTTTGTTAATTTTAAGTATACTGTCCCGAAATTGCAATATTTCCTCAGTTTGAAGTATATTGTTCCAAAATGTTTCCTCAGTTTTAAATATACTGTCCCAAAATTGCAATATTTCCTCAGTTTTTAGTATACTGTCCCAAAATTGCAATATCTCCTCAGTTTTAAGTATATCGTTCCAAAATAGCAATATTTCCTCAGTTTGAAGCATACTGTCCCAAAAATTGCAATATTTCCTCAGTTTAAACGGTTCGGTCACTCGTTATGGTCCGCAATCAGTTGCCAAGCGCAAGAGGTTGAACGTTAAGCGGGGGAATGTCGCAGCAGAAGCATGGTGGTTTTCCTGTCGCGTAACTGCGCGTTTCCGCGCGAACGTCCGATAAAACTTCCTCGAATCGGTATCCGAATGCATTATAATCGTTCCGAAGCTCGGCATTATGCACCTGTTGCGCGGCGCAACCGTCGAAGCGCCGACGTCGGGATCAAGATAAAAGAAGAAACACGTCGCGATCCGCGTGGAAATCGAATCCGACGTGGAAACCGAGCCAACGTGCCAATTAGCTTCGATTTCTGACCAGTTTACCTAACCTGAAAATACCCTCCCTCCTTCCCTTCCTCTGTTAACGATCCTTAGATTCAACGATCCGACAATAAAACGCTGTTGCTTGGGCGTTCCGCGTGCCAGTTTGCTCTACGAGAAGAATTTCTATAAACCTGTACACAGCATGATTGCACTTGTAACGACAAATCCTCTGTGCATTATTTCTTTGTTGGTATTAACATCGTGGCGTATTAACAGAGAGATTTTTAAAAATTTCTTTGAAATTTTCTTTTAGCAGATGATTGGTATACTATCGTGTGTAAATATTTGAAAGCATCTGAATTAATGTGGATTTATGAGAAATAGAATTTATGAACGGCGAATCTTTTTAATTTAATTGTGTCATGTAGTAATTGTCGATTAGTATTACATATGTATAAGTGACAATTGAAGATAGAACATTAATTGAGACATCTTTTATTAAAGTTAAATGATTCTTTAAGTATATTTTTAAGTAGTTGTTTAGTTATTTATTTAGTTAAGTGATTTTGTAAATATATTTTTCAGTATATTAAGTATATCAAGTGATTTTTTAAATATATTTTTAATATATATTGATAAGTATATACTTTTATTTAATATATTAATTAAATAATAATTATAATATTTAATAAACTATGATTATTATTTAATATAAAGTAGGTTAATATTTTTATTAACATATTAATAAGTATATATTTTCAAGTGCATTAAGTTACGATTTCTCAAGTATATTCGTTCAATGTTTTTTTTTTTTTAAGCTAAACTTCGAAAAGTTTTTATACAAACTTTACGACAGCGTCAGCTATTTATTGACAATGGAATATGGAATTTAAGCGAGTATATTTGCATCAAACTACATTCGACCACACCTCAGAGTACGACGCAGGAAATTAATACTAGAAATATGTTCATTGGACGTAACTGTGAAAACGGAACGAAAAATATCAATATACGTTTCGATATAGAATTGCACCAGCTGCTCGGTTATTTATTCACCAAAGTGTAATTAAAGTCTTCCATACCAGAATTAACGAGCAGGAGATAAAAAACACGCGCGGAATGGAATTCCCAGACTCCCCTAATTTGATATTAAATTTCATTTATTCAAACGGAATTCAAAAATACCGCCAGGCTGTTTCAATATCTATTATGAAATTACCATGCTTTTTAACGTAACTCCGAGTTGTCATAAAAATGAGATTAAAAATTCATCAAGCATGCCCGGGCTTCCTACGTGATTCCAGATTGAACAGGAATTATTAATCGGAGATTATACCGCGCGCGAATGATGAAACGCGGAGTGAAACTTTTTTTTCCGCGAGAGAAATTAAATTCAAACATTTATCAAGCGTGTGTACAGCAATTGTTATAATTCCAAGCTTAAACATTCCAAACTCCGTTCTCTCGAAAGGATCGTATTCGAAAGGATCTCTTCTAACGATCTATTTCCTTCTATTTTACCACATATTTTCACGTGCTCGCGTACTCTGCAGATTTTATTGAAATAAGATTATTGGAAACGTGGCTCTAAAGTAATTCAATTCCCATCGAAACTCTTTTTTATTCCTTCCATATATATATATATATATATATATATATATATACTTTATGGTTTACGATATATCGGGATTTTCCATATTCTGACTGCATTGCGTTTGATCGAAAGAAAATTTCGCACGCGCTTTCGAATATTTTAGTGCTGCTCGAATATTGATTGAATATCAGATATATTCACGAGCGTTAAACGTCGGACGTTTTATCCTCGTCTCTTGTTTTTTTTTTTTTTTTTTTTTTAAACCTTTCACGCAATTTTTTCACGGACGATTCTCGGTCGGAGGTCAGCCGAAAAGTCGACCCCTTAGAAATTTATATTCTCTCCAGAGCGACGGGACTGAAAAATTCCGGCTGGACAGGGCAGACGAAAATGAATTTACGAATCTTGTTTGCACCCTCCCTCGCTTGAATCCATCGCATGTTTAATTCATAGGAAATGCGTCCCAGCGCCGGCAACGCTGTTTCTCACTGAACAGGAAATATCTGGATGCCTGCTATCTTCGTATCCAAGAAACGTCGCTACGGTGACGTTCTACGGTAGATAAAACGGAAGTAGTTAACATTGTATAAGGAAACAGAACCGAGGGATCGAAAATGTTTCGAACCAGAGAATCGAACAAGGGAGTACCATCTTGATGTGCCCATATAGAAGTGTATCAAATAAGACAAAAGAAACTTGAATATATACGTCTAATTTTGTAATAATTTCCACTTGTCTGTCTTCTCATTTACCTTTGTAATGAATGTTTGAAATTATAAAGGGACTTTATGAATACCCTAGTATATTCAGCTATGTACGTAATTCTAATCGCGAGCTGGTGAAAATTCCACGCTCTGTGTCTGAAACGATGTATGAAAAATACATATATATACGTATCTGTATACTGTGAGATTCAGAAACAGCTATTTCATTCTATCACACTTCATTGCATTTAAAAATATAACACACTTAATCCCAAATTTAGATAAAGCAGACAGCTGATATAGTTTCCTTGCAAAAACAAAATGACTAATATTTTTTTCCCTATTTTAACCTTTGTTTAGGCTATTTATATTCCATCACACTTCATTGTATTTAAAAATGTAACACACTTAATCCCAAATTTAGATAAAGTAGACAGTTGATATAGTTTCCTTACAAAAAAAAATGACTAATATTTTTTTCTCTATTTTAACCTTTGTTTATACTATTTATATTCCATCACACTTCATTGTATTTAAAAATGTAACACATTTAATCCCAAATTTAGATAAAGTAGACAGCTGATATAGTTTCCTTGCAAAAAAAAATGACTAATATTTTTTTCTCTATTTTAACCTTTGTTTAGACTATTTATATTCCATCACACTTCATTGTATTTAAAAATGTAACACACTTAATCCCAAATTTAGATAAAGTAGACAGCTGATATAGTTTCCTTACAAAAAAAAATGACTAATATTTTTTCTCCTATTTTAACCTTTATTTAGGCTATTTCATCCTATCACACTTCATTGTATTTAAAAATATAACATACTTAATTCCAAATTTTGATAAAGTAGACAGTTGATATAGTTTACTTGCAAAAAAAAATGCCTAGTATTTTTCCCCCTATTTTAACCTTTGTTTAGGCTATTTCATTCTATCACACTTCATTGTATTTAAAAATGTGACACACTTAATCCCAAATTTTAATAAAGTAAATTTTAATAAAGTTAATATAGTTCCTTTACAAAAAAAAAGAAAATTACTAATATTTTTTTCCCTACTTTAACCTTTGCTTAGGTCGAATCCCCTTCCATTTTGCAGCATGATGTGCAAACGAAAACCCTCCGCCAGGTCAGTTCTACGTTTCGGATATTTCGTGCACGGTCAGGGGGATGTTGCCTGGATCGGAGATAGATAGATCCACGGGATTCTCCCCAGTGCGGATTCTATCATCTATCGTTGGACAGTTAGCAATCCATACCTGGCCAGCTGCCAATCCGGCAAACGTTTCTCGATATTCCGATTGCCCTACCGCCATGACCCGTTGCTCGTTCGATATCGAAAAACTAATGTGCAAAGCGGCTACCGGGTTCTTTTCTTCGATTCTCACCGGTCCAGCTCGGCCCCTTTCTCCACCGACTCGTTAGCAAGTAAAACTAATAACGCTTCGACTGATTTTCACAATGCCACTGTTGCTTTGCGCGATTCTGGCTGCATTTATTCGAAATTCAAACGTTCGAATAACAACTGCTAGGGAATGTATTAAAGGTGTCCATAAAGTCTCTTTGCAATTTCAAGAATTTATTACAAAGGCAAATGAAGGTACAGACAAGTGGAAATTATTACAAACTGAAAGGTGTATATTTAAGTTTTTTTTTTCTGCCTCATTTTTAATACACCTCTATACGAAGCACATCAAGACGATACTCGATTTCTTGTCATGTTCGCTGTAGCATACCAATCGTCAATGGTGGCAATGGCATCACTTGCCTTTGTAATAAATTTTTTGAAATTGCAAAGAGACTTCATGGACACCCTGTACGACGATATAAAGATTTCGAAAAAGAGGAGTAACGTATGCACAGTGAGGAACAAATAGTTGTTTGTACAGCTGGTTCATCGTAGGGACAGGAAATGGATGGACAAAAGAAAGTTGGCTTTCAATTGACAGAGAATATAAATATCATACTTTTATAGAACAGAATTATACTTGACAAGAGCAATGAACAAATGCAATACTGTTGCAAAATTGTTACAATAAATTTTCAAAATGTCCTTCATCTTGCGCTAGGCAATGGTTCAATGATTCTGTTCAAATTTCATTTTCTTTACTTTTCTTTTCGTAAAAATACACACACTTCGTTCGAGTGTATAGTTTATCGGTTGAAAAAAAAAAATTTCGTATTTCCGGTAACAGATGGCTTTACTCGAAAAATTCGATTAACAGTACGTAGTACGTACTGTTGGGGGGAGGAGAGGAAAAAAAGTTCCACCCCTGGGAGAGATTGCGAAAGCTCGTCAAGAGAGTAAATCACTCTCCGGCGATTTGGAAATAGGTAAAGTTTGCGAATCCTTCGCAAGTAATTGGAAAAATGAAAAAATTCCGTTACCTTCGAATGGTATGAATGGTAGCTTTTCATTTCGCCTCGAAAGTTTCTCTCTCAGGGGGGACAGAAAAGAAAGAAAATTGTTTCGCTGCAAAATGGCCAAGTTATTTACTACGACAACAGCCAATTTCTTTCGAGTTTCGTACAATCTAATTGGAATTCGAAGGACAAAAAATATTAATTAACATTTCATTGCCAGTCGCCAGTAGAAGCAGAATTCAGCGATGCAAATTAACTAAAAGTTAATTAACAATTGAAATATTGCGTTAATGTAACGTTCGTTTTGTAACTTTTAATTGGACGTGGCTGAATCATTGGGGACAATACAGCAAGCTATTTTTGAATGTAATGTAATTGAATTTCTGTCGTGAGAGAACGTAAAAGGTGGAAATAAAATCAAACGTTGTAAATTTTAATAATCTAACAGTAATCGCTGTAATTGTTTCTATGATTGTAGCTATGAATCAGATCGAGAATAGGGAAAATCCCTAATTAATAATTTAATAATTATATTAAATATAATAATTCATTTTTTATATATTTTAATATAAAAATTTATGTTATTAAGATTAATTTAAATTTCACGTACAATTAATAAATTTAATATAATTATTATTTAAAAATAATTATATTAAATTTATTAACTTTGGGTGAAATTTAAATTAATCCTAATAACATAAATTTTCATATTAAAATATATAAAAATTAAATAATAAACTAGGATTAGACAGCCTGTTATATTAATTTAAGAATAAAACTTTTATAATTAAATGTCGAAATCATTAAAATAAAGATTCAATCATTTTAGGGAAATTCGTCGTTTAATTTGACAATCCACGACAAGATATACTTAAATTTACGTATTGTTCTTATAATTTACAAGTAAAAATTAATTATGGGAAAAATTTCTATAAAATAACAAAATGGTCCCTCTCTCATTCCTCCGTCTTTCTTTCGAACCTCCGTCTCCACGAAATGTGTGCTCCATAACGTTATCCTTGATTGCATTCTCGTTTTGCGTGGAAACGCGGAAGATCTCGCGAACGATCCTTTTTCCAAAGTATATTTCTGCCACGATGAGCGCCGTTCCCTCCCATTGTTTCCACCTCAAATGACGTTCCTCCACCGTAGGTACATACTTCGTTTAACCACCCAGCGTTCAACCGCCGACCAACCAGTTGACTTTCACGTCCGTGAATTTTACGCGAGGTTTGCGTGCAAGCCAAGATTTTATCCATCGACGTAAATTCTGCTGAATCCGTTTCGCCTCTGTTCAATTTTCGAAACGACGATGGGGCTTCGTAGAACGCGCGTGTGATTTGCAGAGACAGCGCGCCTCGATCGTTTAAATACGCTAATGACCCGCAAAGCTACGCGATTTTAATCACGCCGCGTGGCTCGTTTGTTCGATTGCCGTGAAGGAATCGTTACGATATATTTGTTCGTCGATCGTTTGGAATTAAGCGCCTGGGGGTGGGGGTGGAGGTGAGTATATTACCGTTTTATCCTGATTTATCGGTAGTTGACCATTGGAAAAAGAGGACACCGAGCCAATTCTCGTACTTTCATATTTTCAGGTCACTGTTTAAGTTGTACAGGGTGGCTAAAATTTGAAGGGTTTGAAGAAGTCATGACTTTTATATTAATTATATATAAATATAATAAATATATTGTAATATATTTGACTATAATATATTAAGAGTATAGTATAACATATTAATATATTATAATATAATAATATATATTAATATAATATATTAATAGTGTGAGTATAATATAAATCTATAAGTATAACATATTAATGGTATAGTATAGTATAAGTATACTATATTAATAGTATAGTATAGTATAGTATAGTATATTAATAGTATAGTATAGTATAGTATATTAATAGTATAGTATAGTATACTATATTAATAGTATAGTATAGTATAAGTATACTATATTAATAGTATAGTACAGTATAGTATACTATATAGTGTAAATGTAATATATTAATAGTATAGTATAGTATAAGTACAATACATTAATTATATTTCCAAATAAAATAATAAAAAATTCAAAAAAACGTGTTCGTAAATTTTTGTTTCATATCATTCTTTCAGTGACCACCCTGCACTTGAAAATATAATACTTTAAAAATAACCCTCCGCCAACATTATTCCACACGGAATGCGAGAATTTCATTGTTTAATTTCGCGAATTGTGCGCTTTTACTGCAAAAGTTTTGGCTAAAGTTTCATTCGTACGTTATACTGAGAGACTGTAGACAGATGCGTCAGAATTTTTCCAGACGTTTCAGAATACTCGAAACTAAAAATGAAAAATCAAGCGAGGGAACGAAAGATCTACAATGCTGGACACGCTAGTGGGAAAACTATATTGCCAGTGGATATGTCATAAATATCAAAATAAATTAAAAAATAATTTCAGATTGAAACATACGAAAATGCAGCACGCATAATATGCGAAAATATAAACGACAAAAATACTCGAAGGTGAAACTAATCTCTATGCGTGTTCTGTTTTCTCGCGTTTATGTGTATTTTTATCGACGACAATAAAATTTAGTCATTACGTGGGACTAAAAAGCCTTTTCATTCGACTCCTCGTTTTATTGCTATAAAATGAGGCATTGAGAGCAAATGTGAAACTGAGCCATTATTTATTCTGAACACGAGTTTATAGCGTTCATTTGTTTCAATAAGCTATTTATACCAATAAGTCGTAATTACCAATGAACTCTGTATATTATTATCGTAGAAGAGTGGAGGAATTAATTCTTTTTTTCGCCGTATCAAGCCCAGATGACACAGTATTACGAGATTATGTTATTGCACTGAATGTTTTAGACTCACGTTTATTTTAAACAGCAAATTACTCAATTTGTTGAATATTGGGGTTGCTCCACTTTCGCTCTTTATATCTCGAATAAAATGTTTGGCGTATAAAGACCTCTGGCTGTGACGTAACGTAGAAGATTCTATCAATCTTTAGCTCTACTGATCGACACATAAATTACACAAATAATTTAATTTAATTTATAATTTAGCATACTAATCTAAATACATCGTAGTATATATACATTATATATAAAAACAAAAAACACATGTAAAGATAAAAGAAAATATCTGGCAAACAAAGTGGCATTTTATGAAAATAATGAAATAGAAAGTGAATTGTATTCAGAATGAAAGAAAAAGTAAATTTTATTCAAAAATTTCCTACGACATTTCATTACTGGACTTTGAATATTTATACAACCTATTCTAGACAGAAAATTACTTTTCCTTGCTAAATGTTATGAAAAGTATTTTGAATATTTTATACATCCGTTTTGTGCATTTTCAAGCGAGGAACACACAAAGAACGTTGAGAAACGAAAAAAAAAAGAAAAAACCGAAGCTCGCCAGTATAAAATTTCAACAAAAGATGGAAAATGTAGAACAGCGATAAATAAAACAAAAAAAAAAAAAACATGTCCATTTATAATCAAAGAACTAAAAGTTCGTCGTTCATCGACCTTTAGACGTTTTTCATTCTTTCACTCGACAACGTATTTATATATAATGGCCGAGTAAGCGTATCCGCTGTACAACAAACCTAAAATTTATTGCGCCAAATTTCCGAAATAACCTGAACGTGAGAGGTGGCAATTACCGTGCACGTACAATCCTGAACGTGGTTACCAAACTGAAAGCACAAGAGGTCAGAGAGAGGGTTAACCTCTTGCGCTAGTAATTGGTTCGCGAACCATAACGAGTGACCAAATCGTATACAATAATTCGTCTTCTCTCTGAAGTCATTGGCATATCACTAGATAGAAATTACTAAGAGGTAATAAATTTATTATTTGTTTTGTCTGGGTTATATTTTTATATTTATATATTTTACATTTCAATATTTTTACATTTATATATTTTATTATTTTTATATTTTATATTTATATATTTTATTATTTTTATGTTTTATATTTCAATATTCTTATATTTATATATTTTATTATTTTAACACTTTATATTTCAATACGTTTATACATTTTATTACTTTATTACATTTTGTATTTCAATATTTTTATATTTATATATCTTATTATTTTTGCATTTTATATTTCAACATTTTTATATTTATATTTTTTATATCTCAACATACTCAAGACTGAAAAAATACTGCAATATTTGGACCAAATATTCTCGACGGGATTAACGTTACGATCAACTAATTAAAATAATTCCAACACACGAACCCACGGCCGGTCAATTGCTAATTGTTACAACGTGCAATAATCCACGTGCGAAAGACACGATTAATTGTTCGAATTGGCGGGCTTTCTTGGATATCTCGTCGGTTCTAACGAGCTTGCGGCGAGTACAATGTACATAACGTAACGTTACAGTGGGGCCCCCTTTGTGGCCTGCTGCACAGGATGAAAGGCATCTTTTAATCTCGGCACGGCGCGCGACTAGGTTAGAAGAACACAGAGGAATAAGGAAACTGGCGTTTCCGCATCCTAGCGGCTTCTGATACTGGCAAAGGGGCCGCGTCTCGCCTCTGGTAATGATTAACGTAATCTACCAGGAAATCCCCCCCCTACCCGCCCCCCGGGCCTTGCTGTTCCTCCGCCACTTTTGAAGCCTCTTCGCGGCCACGAGGCTATTCAATTGTCAGAGAGAACCTGTTCATGTTCGCGCAGCATATATGAATAATTACCCGCGCGAAAGAAGATGTTTGCAGTTAGGGTACAATTGAGTGTAACTGCGAGTGACTATGTCGCACGTACCAACCAGCTTCGAACCAGTTTATTACTTACTACCGGTTCAAGGTGGATTGGCACGCTTGTTCGTTAATATCAGGACATTTATAAGGGGGTTTAGATAAATTTTCATCCATGCTACACTAATCTACCGTCTTTGTATTTCGAAAGTTAATATTTCGCATATTTTTTTTTTTTTTACCATGTCATACGTGCAACGATAGATGCGTTCATTCTCTTTAATACAATGTATCAAAAGATTTACGTGTGTATGCCACAGATAGTTTTTAATCAGTAGTATATGCATGAAAGTCTGTTCAAAGTCTTGGTACATTTTTATTTTTAATATTCAGTGCTTGTCGTGGGCTATCGTGTATGCATATTTTATAATACAATATATCAACAGAGTCTTTATCATATAAAGTACGTTTTATATTTCTTGTATTTAATTATATTGTACGTATTGTATTTATTGTAAACGCAATTCATATTGTATTGTAATAATTTATATTGTATATTAATCACTGTAATTAATTCATATCGCATATTGATTGTACAATTTATATTCGTATTTTTATTATACGGATATGGTACTTGTCCTAGAGATTCCTGTGCATACAGTGGCTCACGGAAGTTCTCGACAAATACGAAATAGATATAATATAAAATATAATATAATATAATAAAATATAAATATAATATAAAATATACTAATAAAAATACAAGATATAATATAAATAGATAGATATTACGATTGCTACTATAAATCGATAACTATCACGAAAGAGTTTTCGTTTAATATTATTTAAAGAAGGGCGTGCCACTTTTACGAACCACTGAAATGTCGTTTATTTAATTGATCTTTAACTGTGTTTCGCTGTCAGTTCCCATTAGAAGAACACACAATCACCGCGTTATCTCTCAGAATTCTCGTCGATCAATCATTTTCCAGATAATCTAGATTAATGAACGCAGTTTGCACGAAATCAGCAGATGCCTCGATACTTTACCAGCGAGGATGTACTCGCTCAATTAGCAGATAACGAATTTTCTATCAGCGCCAACATCTCGGATGAAGACGTTAGTTGCCCAGAAGAACTACTCCATTTTCCTCTACGGTTGGGAGAACTCGCGAACCGTATAAAGGGAATCTACACGATCTCTCTTTCTTTGCCTCTTTGCTTCCTCCACCATTCTTCCTCGTACGCTGCATCGTCGATGAGATCATCGAAGCTCGATAAACCGACCGTGAATGCACCGCGAGTTAACCAAAGAGCATCCTTTGTCTCGACACTTGGCGGCTATCGATACCGGCTTATATTTTGATCATTCTTCGAAATTCAACCGTTGTAGATGTCCTAAATTTACCTGACTGGACTAACGTACTTCATCCAGACACAGTCTATGGGCAAATTCGATCGAAATTAAATCTTAACTGACTTGCGCTGGCAACCGATTGCGGACCGTAACGAGTGACCAAACCGTTCACAGTAATTCGTCGCTTTCTTTTTGAGCTCGTCGGTACGATATCGATTATGTGGATGGAAATGATTGAGAGGCAACAAATTTATTACTCGTTTTGCCTGTTTTGTTTTGTTTGCAGTATACTTAAACTGAGAGGACATTATATTCGTATTTTTGTAATACTTGGATGTAGTACTTGTGAAATAATATACTCGATATACGTAAAATTGAGGAAAATAGTGCAATTTTGCAACGAAAATTTCTCGACAAGCTATTTGAAAAAACCACGCGTTGGCGTAAATCGCGAAAAAAATACCAAGCAACACGATAAAAGTCGATAAAGTAGAAACTGTCTGTTTACGCATGTGGTTTCATCGGAAGGAAAATAATTAGAAGAGGAAGCTTCGAAGTGACGACAGCCATAATCGTCTCTCATACACTAAAAACGATTAAGACTGTCGAATCCTAGTCCAGACCTTGAAGACGAGGCACAGATCGATACTTGCTTGTAACTTGTTTCCGCGGATCGTCCGCTAGCGAAAGCTATCAAGCCCGGGGGGGCCAAGTTTCAGACGCCGCAAAATTCAATTGCACGAATGTGGAACAAACGGTTGAACGTCGAAATATCCAGGACACTGAGATATCAACAAAGATGGAAGCAAAGATGGAAACTGCGTCCAATTTGGCAAAGACACATTGTCAGACCAGGCCTCAACTTCGACTCGCTACGTCTCGTCGTAGTCAATTACCCGCCAACAGCTATTATCGCCGATAATTATCGCCACGAAATAGAAATCTCCGCCGCGGTGAAAGCAGGATAAACGGGCCCTAAGTCGTCGGCCCGTTTCTCCGTTACGATGCGCCACATAATCAGCAAACTTGTTGCTCGAGTTTCATCTCGCCGGTCCACCGCGATTCTTCCACACTCTTGCGTGGTATTGCGCGGAGCGAGGCTTGCGTATTTCCTACGCGGCAGGAAATTAGATTCGTCGCCGCGGACAGACGCGCTGATAGCGTTTCATTCTTCCCCGTGATAAGGAGAAACGAGGTCAATTGCCTGGCTTCGTTGACGCCGCGAGATCGCTGCTGCCTTTAGGGCAACGTTAGCATTAGGCAACACAGAGGAACGATTCGTCTAATGCCTCGTCGGAGTCGTTTCCTCAATTTCCACCCGTTTTCTCCTCTCTGTCTTCTTCCTTCTTTCTAACCGAAACGACTTTCGACCACTTTGAGTCTGCGAGAGCAACTCTTGCCGGGGACGTTGGCTTTCTCCATTGAAACGATCGTTTCCGTTGCGAATGGACGAATCTCACTGTTTCTACGGTTCTACAATGGAATTCTATGTGTTGCAAATGGGGAAAATTGTATCGTATCTAGAATTAGGGTGGTCACTGAAACACTGAAGGGTTCGAAAAATTCAGAAGAGAAAGAAAAAAAAATTTTAGTTCAAATAAATATATTATGTAATTAATAATTAATAAATATATTATAATATATTAATAGTATAGTAAAAGTATAACATATTAATATAATAATATACTATATTATAATATAATAATAATGATATACTATTAATACATTATACACTATTAATATAGTATAATATATTAATTATATTTCCAAATAAAATAATAAAAAGTTTAAAAAACATGTGTTTGTAAAAGTTATTTTTGTTTTGTGTTATTCACCCTCTATTTCGATGGCCATTGAAAAACTGAAAGGTTTGAAAAATTTATACAAAAAAATTTTAATTCAAATGAATATATTATAATATATTTATAAGTATAAATATATTATAATATATTCTAATATATTTATAAGTATACTATATTATAATATAATAATAATAATATGCTATTGATACATCAATAGCATAGTATAGTATAAGTATAATATATTAATTATATTTCCAAATAAAATAAAAAATTTTAAAAACATGCATTTATAAAAATTATTTTTGTTTCGTGTCATTCAGACCACCCTGTATTTCGATGGCCACTATATGTTTCTATTTTATCGTAAACGAATTTTCCTTATGAAACAATATTTTCTACTATGAATGTTTTTTAGAGACGTTCGAACTCGACAATTCTCGAGCTCCTCACCCTCCCCTTGTGTTGCAAAGACATCTTTGTAGAGAAACGAACTCAAGTTTCAGAACACAATTAACGAAACAGATTATGACTTTTCTCTGTGAAATTGCAAAAATTGAAAGTGTCGATCCTTCTTGTCACGATCGAACGATCCTTAATTTTTCGGTCATTTGCAACCAATTCGTAACGCACGAGGAGTTAAACGGAATACGGCTAACAGTCGTGTTTGCGTATCATGCCATTTATTTATCTCGACTGTCTATGCTAATGTTTCCAAACTGGCGGCAAACAGCAAGGCAACGTGCATCCAAGTAGTAGCAATTCTCTCTCTCTCTCTCTCTCTCTCTGGCAGGAACATCGGTCAAACTTTGCTCCTGCTATTGACTGTGTTTACCTTCAGCCGCGCGTATCGTTCTGCTCGACGAGAAACACCGGAATCGCGTGTAACGTCGAATCCGCTGGAACTCTCGAACCGTGCGGTGCACGTGGATGTTTCGATCAACCAGACACTCCCGGACTTCCGCTCTAACCATCCTCTCGCGCCGGCTTTACCCTTGTTTCTTTCCTCTTTATCCACGAATCGTTTTACAAATTCCGCGCGCGACCAGCTGTTCCGCTCCCCCGCGCGAGATTAATCGCGTAACAGGTCCGAAAAGTTGAAGTCAAAACTCACTTTCGTGTCGTGCGGCCGATATTTTGTTGGAAAGGAAGCGGGAAGCAAGTTTTGATAATTTTTGCTTATTGTCAGTCTAATTGAAGCGGATTCGTACCTTTATTTATATAAAATACAGGACGTTTTTCGTCTTTATTTTATTTTATTCGTTATTTAATTCTTACTTCTAATCAACTGTCCAGCGATATCGCATTTATTTTTAACTCGTTTCACTTTATTCGCATTCAATTGATTTCCAATCGGCTACTAGCATCCGTGTCTATTTTATTTCTGATCTAATTCATTTTATTCGTATTTAATTTATTTCTAATCAGCTTCTAGTGACATCGTATTTTTTACTTTCATCCCATTTTACTTTATTCGTATTTAATTTATTTCTAATCAGCTACTAGTAATATCGTATTTATTTTTATCCTATTATTTTATCTTATTTTAGTCGTATTTAATTTAGTTCCAATCAGCTACTAGTAATATCATCAGTTGTCAAAGAAGCGTATTGAGAATCTGACGTCTTTTGTTTCTCAGCAGTGGCGAACAAAGACATCATGATCGACGTCCATACGAGTGTGACAACGTATCGTCCGTTTAATTTCCTCTCTTTTCAAATGAAACGTTTACGTATGAAAATTTTGAACATTACGCAGAATGAATGTAATATGAAATATAGGAACTGCAGTGCTGCTCTCTTGGGAAACATGAGAATATAAATCACTTACGAATACATTCAGTCTACAGAATCATAAAGCATAATCTCTTTGTTTACATATGTTATCTCTATATTTGCTATATTATTGTCTCTATATTTGCTATGTTATTGTCTCTATATTTGCTATATTATTGTCTCTATATTTGCTATATTATTGTCTCTATATTTTCTATATTATTGTCTCTATATTTTCTATATTATTGTCTCTATATTTTCTATATTAATGTCTCTATATCTGCTATATTATTGTCTCTATATCTGCTATATTATTGTCTCTATATCTGCTACATTATTGTCTCTGTATCTGCTACATTATTGTCTCTATATCTACTACATTATTGTCTCTGTATCTGCTACATTATTGTCTCTATATTTTCTATATTATTGTCTCTATATTTTCTATATTAATGTCTCTATATCTGCTATATTATTGTCTCTATATCTGCTATATTATTGTCTCTATATCTGCTACATTATTGTCTCTGTATCTGCTACATTATTGTCTCTATATCTACTACATTATTGTCTCTGTATCTGCTACATTATTGTCTCTATATTTTCTACATTATTGTCTCTATATCTGCTACATTATTGTCTCTATATCTGCCTTATTATTGTCTCTATATCCGCTATATTATTGTCTCTATATCCGC
Source organism: Tetragonisca angustula (assembly GCA_036937485.2). NCBI lineage: Eukaryota > Metazoa > Arthropoda > Insecta > Hymenoptera > Apidae > Tetragonisca > Tetragonisca angustula. The sequence goes on along the minus strand of JAWNGG020000175.1, from coordinate 428,433 downwards.
TATATTATTGTCTCTATATCTGCTATATTATTGTCTCTATATTGGCTATATATTTAATCTCTATATTACTATATATGCATTCTACGCTTGTTTGAGGTTTGCTTCAAACATTCCGATTCTTCGCCACCCCCGTCCGTAGAAAATTTATCATTCGATCGAGACGATTATTTCGGTCGAGACTCGGGCAGGGAAACCACCCTTTCCTCGCGTGTAACTCGCGTCAAAAATACTTTCTGAGGGGACGCCTCGTTTATTTTGTTCCTCGGCGCATCTCGCGCGAAGAGGATTCATCGGTTCAAAAATAACCACGGTAACAAAACACTTCCTCGGAAACGTCCATCCCGGAGCCAGTGATCCAGAACTCCGTGACGGAGTTCGCGATGGGAAGTATCGCGAGTATCTCTCCTCCGGTAAAACGGCATATGTCATCGACTACGAAAATACTGCTCGTCCATCTCTCGAGAGACGGCCACGCGACAGGTAGGTCGCACAGTTAATGCTGCTGTGCCTTGCGTTCCGTATTCGCGGCGCGGCGCGACATTTGCATCGAAATTGTTGCACCGTCAAGACGCCCGCGTGCCTGGCATTTCAAGCGCAGCGTCTGCTGATTCCACGCCGATTTCTACTTTTACTTTGCTTTGCGCTGAAAAAAGCGCGCGATAATTCACGGCGAGATTGTTGCCGGTAAGGTTCGATGCAGACCAGTGACTTTTCTCGCGCGGACTCGCTCCAACTACCATGTTTATTGAGATGCGCTAACATACAGCGGGTGAAAAAAGTGTACATTGGCACAGTAGATGTTATGCCAATTGAGCACTAATTTTGTACGAACAATTGCAAATTAAAAGGTTTTCTCGTAGAAAACATCAAACGAGAGTGTCAAATTTTCTGAGGGAAGGAAAAGCTACTGTTTATTTAAATTTGCAAACAGGTGCCAATCTTATTTGTTCCTAAATTATATAGAGTGGCAAAGATATGTTTTTTTTTTTTTTTCAATTTTTAAGTAGAATGTATGTGTTGGAAGTCAGATTTCTGAAGAAAAGGAAAGCTACTGTTTATTTAAATTTGCAAACAGGTGCCAATCTTGTTTGTTCCTAGATTATATAAAGTGGCAAATATATATATATATATATATATAAAATATATTATTTTCAAGTTTTTGTTGTATTATTTTATATATATAATATATTATTTTCAAACAGAACGTATGTGTTGGAGGTATAATAATAACTGGAAATTTAGTGTTTGGCACCTATATTTTTTATTAATATTGCGAAAGAAAATTCCAAAGGTTTACTTAATATAGTTTTGTAACGTTCTGTAATTTGATGAAATTTCGGAAAATCGATACCTATTAATCTACAATTTGTTCAACTCTATTAAATAATAATTAATTTTATTATGCCAAATCGCTGCCCGATCTTTCAATCAAGCTAGAGTATATTAAACTCTGTACGAATTATTAACTTGATATGTACTACGAACGCATAATAGAATTTGATTAAAATTCATTAGAAAGTGTAGTGCATATGCGAATAGTCTTTGCAACCCACTGTACTGTAGCGTGGCGATAAAATAATGCTTGCTATTATTATGATAATAATTGTGCTTATTGGAATGTAAATAGAGTGATTTCACAACTGCGGCGCGGCTGAAAAGGAAATGATATACATTAAGGTTCGTTATTATTCGCACGATACACTTTTACTATTGAATCTATTACAATGGACTGTTGGTAGCAGACATGAAATGTTCTTAGATACAAGTTATGCCTAATAAATTTGTAAACTGGATGTAATTTATATTCCCGTTTCTGACATAACTAAAAAAGTAGTACTACTGTTTCCATATTTCATATTACATTCACTCTGCGCAATGTTCATAATTTTCTATAAAAATCCGCAGTCTGTTTAAAAGACACACACACACTGAATTGTGTCAACTAAATATCTCGTTTAAAGGATTAAATATATATATATACACACACACAGACTATATACATCCTGTTGTATAAAATATGTGTTATAATTGTAGATAATATAACGAATAAATAATGAATAATACATGGACCAACTAAATAGGATCAACAAGAATATCCAAAAAAACAAATGCAGGTTTAATTAAAAAATTTAAATTTAATTTAATTTCAAAGAATTGCCTGAATTAAAATTTTCTATTTAATTTAGAAAAATACAATAACGACGTTATTTATCCAAGGTGAGAAAAATATATATCCGGCATCACATTTGTCTCTTAAGATACTACAATTTTGCAGTATTTTTGTACGACAGAAAATCGCGGAGACATTCAGCTGGTCCATCCCGTATATTACAAACAAACGAATCGCGTCATTTAGCGAAACCACACAATGGAGTGCAACTTACGTTCTCTTTGGTCGAGGAGATCTGCCGCCTGGTCCTGCCGTGATAAACACGTGGTCTAACCAACGTGTGCCTGCTGAAATCTGGCGACGGTCCTGCAACAGAGACGATTGCTTTCGTTAGAGAAAAACGTTTTCGAGAGTCGTTCGTTTCCTTTCTTTCTTCCTTTTTTTGTCCACGTGGACTTCAATTCGAGCGGAGAGGGAAATCGATTTCACGTCTCTGTACACTCAGGTGAAACAGGGAGGAGTTTTAGTTTAGGGGCAAGCAGCGTTGTTGCTATGAAACTTGCCTGCGTTTCGATGTTAATTACATCGAGAGACAGATGTAATAAAAAAGAGGGAGAGAGAGAGAGAAGTCTTTGACATCCAATCGAACAACAAACAAGCTCGTTGGTCTCTAGGTTGGCCAACTTTAGTCCAATTTTCACAAACGCGGCCGAGACTTCGCTTCCGTTTTCCCGAACCATCGACCGCATCAACCTCGACCGTCCATCCTCTTTGCTCGACAGAACTCAGCGGATGCAGCGCAGAAAGGAAAGTTCATGTTTATCCGACTTGATAATTGGCCGATAGATAACCAGCCATGTACTTATTGTTCGTGAATATTCGAGCACCCGGCGTAAATTTGATCGGAAAGATTTATGTATGCTTGTACTTTGAAAGTTGCAGGAACAGTGTATTTTTAAATTTCTCTGCTGTGGCTGATCGAATATTCAAAAAATATATAAAAATACATAGAAGGTATTTGTAAAGTTTCGACAAAAATATATCTATATACACCTAATAATTATTTTAATAATAAATTAACGATAATTAATAATTACTTTAATTATTAATAATTAAAATAGTTTTAAAAAATTATTAATAATTTAAAAAATAATTAGAAAAATTATTAATATTTGAACGATTAACAATAATTAAAATAGTATAAAAAATTATTGGTAATTAATATTCAAACGATTAACAATAATTATTAATAATTAAAATAGTATAAAAAATTATTGGTAATTAATATTCAAACGACCAATAATAATTATTCTAATATCTAAGAATTTAATAACCATTTGAAAAGAAAGGCGCGAAGCTTCTTTTTACATCGGTAAACGGAAATGCAGTGCCACTCTCTGCGTTATGCAGTCTGACATACCTTTCAGCGAGCGCACGCGAATCAACAATAATTTTCGTTACCTTTCGATCGTGACCGATTTTCTGATATATCTCGTACTCTCGCAATTATACGTTTCTCTTTCCCGTACGCACGCATCCCACCGAACCGATAGACCGAAAATGCATTTAATTTAGGCTAGTCCAATTGGGTCGACAACGACGCGAACCCAATGCCATAATTACTTCCCAATTGTCTAACGGATTTAAAGCTATCCAGCCGACTGTTACGGCATTCGATTTGTCGTTAATTTCCTGTTGACGTTCAGCAGGAAATCAAAACCGGTTACGGTGTTAACTGGTCGAATACCGTGCGAATTCCGACGAGTCGATAATCGCCAGCCGAGTGATTCATCCTGACGCCTGGTGCGTCACCAGGACGTTCGTTTCTTTCTGGCTAGCAGTGCATTTGACGAACTACTCGTTCGTACGCTGCTGCCATTCCACAATTAAACACTTGGAGAGCTTAGAGATTGACAGGATGCATTTCAATCCTTTGGAATTCCATGGCGTCCTAATGGAAAAACTTCAACATTTTTATCCTCTATAAATTTTAAATCTCACGAAGTGCACGCGAGACAGGATTTTTCGTTAAGATCTCATTTAAAAATCAATCGACTATGCTTGCACGGTCAATTATACCGCAGCCGTTTAAATTTTGAATAATTATTTACACGAGAGAAAAAATATAAATATCCGAGACCGCACGTACAATAAATCAATTTTTCTAGGCTTTAAATTAAAGTACAAATCCTTAAATATCTCGATAAACTTTCTCGTATGTAACAGACAATTGACTATTCATTGTTGAATATTTCGTATATATTAAATATCTCGTGATTTCATAATTATCGTTTTTTTTTTTTTTTTTTCAAAATTTCATCAATACTTTCTACACAGGTACACAGTCTCGTTGCAATGAAGCTTCAATATGTCTCACGTAACACGCATGACGTATCCACGAACAAAAGATCGACAAATTGTTCAGATCTGCACTCGTACATTTCTCGCTTGTATAAAAATTGAAAATTTCTGAACCACGGCACAGTTATAATAACTGTACAACGATATTGGCGCGAGTTATAAAGCTCCGGTGGCGCGATGATTTTCAACTGGCATTACGCGCCATGATCCGCGTTATATGAATTTAATTACGACCGCAGGATGCGGCCTCGGCGCGAAATACTCGCGACAGGGCAGTGTCGCCAGAATTTAATATTCGTCAGAGACCGAACGCGTTACGCGGATCGCAGCGAACGACCAGGCGACAAGGCCAATCCTAGTAGAATGTAATTATCGCGAAAACGTTTATTAGACCATATTTGACTGATTTGTGGATATAGTTTTACTCCGATCGTTAATAATCTCCAAACGCGGACGGCAGCTCTTTGCTCAGCGCCAACTTTCGTCTGCGGAGATCCGCCGCAATTTAATTACATCAGTGATACTTTGCGAAATTACGATTTATCAGTGAGTCCTTCAATCCCCTCCTAGAGCGTAGAATGGATCGATTTTACAAGTTGGCACGACAGTTGGCATTCGCGATCTCGATTAAAATTTGTTGACTTTCGTGTAATTGCTACATTTCGCTGCGAGCTCTCCAAGATTCTCTTTATTTTATTTCATTTTATTCGCGATTATTTTTATTATTATCCAGGATTCTTATTATTATTACTCACGATTGTTATTATTATTATTAACGATTACTGTCATTATTTGCAATTACTATTATTATTATTTACGATTAGTAATATTACTATTTACGATTGTTATTATTATTATATACGGTTATTATTATTATTATTTACAATTACTGTCATTATTTATAATTACTATTATTATTATTTTGCAATTATTAATGTTATTATTTACGATTACTGTCATTACTTACAATTACTATTCTTTACGATTACTATTACTATTATTTACGATTACTGTCATTATTTACAATTACTATTATTAACGATTACTAATATTACTATTCACGACTGTTATTATTATTATTTATGATTATTATTATTATTATTTACGATTACTGTCATTATTTACAATTACTATCATTAACGATTATTAATATTACTATTCACGACTGTTATTATTATTATTTATGATTATTGTTATTATTATTTACGATTACTGTTATTATTCACAATTACTATTATTATTATTATTTACGATTACTGTCATTATTTACAATAACTATTCTTTACGATTACTATTACTATTATTTACGATTACTGTCATTATTTACAATTACTATTATTAACGATTACTAATATTACTATTCACGACTGTTATTATTATTATTTATGATTATTATTATTATCATTATTTACAATTTCTATTATTATTATTTACGACTGCTAATATTATTATTTACGATTATTGTTACGAAATAAACAGGACAGAAGGAAACCTGTTCACAAGATCATTTTGCAACACACAACAGCACCGCGATAACTTGACATGTAATTTGTAAAATTATAAAAATTTCGTACGAGCGAGATCTACGACGCGTGATTTGTAAATTCACCAACTTACAGCGGCAGAAGCTGCCAAAAAATAAAAAATACAAAAAAAAACAGAGGAAAGAGAAAGGAGGAGAAAAGTTAAAAGTTCTTGGAGCATCGTTTGCGTCAATGGATAAAGTTGCCATCGAAAGGGCCATGGTTCCGCGCGTTACATTTGGCCCATCTTTTTGCCAGTCGTTCTTTCTCACCCTGGTCACCCTTGACGTCAATTTCGTTCCCATAAACGGCCGCACATGTGCGCGTGTTTACGGCGGTTCCGCTCGCGGTATCGCGTCGGCTGAACACGGCGGCGGTTTTAAACGACCAATCAAAATTCCGCTCTGACCTACTTCCTTTTCGATCAATGACACTCCAGCCTCCGCAGGACTTCGTTGTTACATCGATCCTGTGCTCGATCGCCTTTCCGTTTTAATCCGAGGCCAGAGAGAACAGTTGTTTTCCTTTTTCTTTTTTTTTTTTTTTTCGAATTTTTCGAACAAACTTCGGCGAGGAAGAGCAGAGTTTCATTTAGATGGAAAAACAACGATCGCGGGAGTTTCGAAGAATGGAATCATTGGAAAATTTTCCACGCCAGTTGACCGACGTGGAAAATTTGCACCAGCGGGAGCAAAAGTTTCGTTCGTAGATCATTTGCGAAAAGTTGCAAAAATCTACGAGTGTTGCAATTTTTTTTTTCTGGGGCTAATAGATGGAAATTGTTTTGAAATTTTTCGAACGAAGTTATTGAAAAATATCAATTGTTAGGTGCTGCGATAGAGAATGACGATTGACGTGGAAAATTTGCACCAGCGGGAGTAAAAGTTTCGTTCTTAGATCATTTGCGAAAAGTTGCAAAAATCTACGAGTGTTACAATTTCTTTTTTTTTTTCTGAGGCTGGATGGAATTGTTTTGAAATGTTTCGAACGAAATTATTGAAAAATATCAATTGTTAGGTGCTGCGATAAAGAATGACGATTGACGTGGAAAATTTGCACCAGCGGGAGTAAAAGTTTCGTTCTTAGATCATTTGCGAAAAGTTGCAAAAATCTACGAGTGTTGCAATTTTTTTGGGGCTAATAGATGGAAATTGTTTTGAAATTTTTCGAACGAAGTTATTGAAAAATATCAATTGTTAGGTGCTGCGATAGAGAATGACAACTGACGTGGAAAATTTGCACCAGCGAGGGTAAAAGTTTCGTTCTTACATTAAAAATCTACGAGGATAAAGTTTTTTTTTTTTTTATTTTTGACTAATGGATGAAAATTGTTTCGAAATGTCTCGAATAAAATTATTGAAAAATATCCGGCAGTGAATGACGACCGACGTGGAAAATTTGCACCAGCGAGATTAAAAGTTTCGTTCTTGGATCATTTGCAAAAATCTACGAGTGTTAAAGACTTTACTGACTACTGGGTGGAAATTGTTTTTCGACGATAATCCAATACGATGAAAAATCATTTTATCATCGTCAACGAAGCTAGCGAAGTTACTAGTGACAATAGTTTTATCATCGATACTGATTGTAAACCAGTAAATCGAAGAATTTTAATCAATTAAGATAGTTATATCCAATGGAAAATCATTTCTTTCGCCTGACTCTGTTCCCCCGAGTTTCCAGGTTTTAACCTCTTGGCGCTGGTTCGCGGACCATAACGAGCGACCGAACCGTATACAATAATTCGTCGCTTTCTTCTTCTTTTGAACTCATCGCTATGATGATATCACTGGACAGAAATTATTAAGAACTAATAAACTTATTATTTCTTTTACGTTTAAATACTTAGAGAACTGAGAAAATGTTGCAATTTGGGACAAAAAAAATTCTCGACGCGCGTGGCACGTGCATTCCAGCGCAAGAGATTAAGACAACGTTACAAAGTAATCTAAATAAACGATCGAGTTTATAGTAAATATTCCCGTGTATTTCCAAAATCTTGTCCAGACGTTGCAGTTCTGCTGCAAACGTTCGGCTTCGTTAAGGATCTGGCTCAAAATTAAATATTCAGATTGGATTCGGCTAATTAAATATTTAAACTACAAAAATGGATGTATACTATAAATCTGATCGATTAAATGGTTCACTTGGCCAGTTGCGCTGGCGACTGGTTCGCGGACCATAACGAGCGACCGAACCGTCCTTATACAACTCGTCGGTATGACATAGAACAAGTAACTTGTGGTTAATTATAATGGAAATAGTAACCATTATAGTATAGTATAGTACTATACACAATAGGTCGATTGACCCCTTCGGGAAGTGGTAGCAAGATCGACCTGTCACAGTCGTCATTCAGTGATCTGAAAATATTTAATCTCGGTAAACAGTGCTTAAAAAGAGGTCGCCCCGTCTCTCTCGAATATCTAGTAAAATTTCTTCGACTGTCGGGTAATTCGACCAAGTCTCTCTCTCTCTCTCTCTCTCGTTCGCGGATGCAAATTACGGTTGCTCGGTTAAATCCGAGCTAACTGAATTCCTTGATAAATTCCAGCCGTCGTGGAAACTTTGTCGGGCGAAGAAACGTCAGTTATTTCCGCGAGTCGAGATTCACCGGGAGTTTGTCAATGTTCCTCGAGGATTCCTTGTCGGGGAAGGGGATGAGATATTTCGGCTAGGCTGCGGTAAAAATAGGAGCGACATCCTTCTCCTACGATGGACGTTTAACTTTGCACCGATCGTAAGGTCATTGGACGAATCAAACTGATTCGACGTTGCATTATCCAAAAAAAAAAAAATGCACAGTCAGCATTCAACGTTTCAAAGAGGAATTCTCATTTTTGCAAACATAATAATTAACGGTTATAACAACAGTATAATAATTAATAGTCGCGATAAATAATTTATTTATCACAAAGGGCAATCTTCGAGGAAAATTTTAATTTCACTTCAAATAAAGAAGGATTCGTTGTTGGGTGAGAAAAGTCCTTCGAAGAAGCTACTTACATAAGAAAAATTAAGAAAACTTTCGAGAAAGAAGTCTAACTTTTTATTTGGTGCCAATTGACTCCTCCGGACACGGTGTGCTTATTTCACAACTCTCGAAGAAATCTCTCGCTTCTGCGCACCACGAAAGAATCGACAAAAGATTGCGAAGCTGTACAATACAGTTATACGTCGTGTTCGCGGTTTCTGTTCCTTTATTCCTCCCGTTTTCCAACACACACGGCGAGGGAAACCGTGAACGAACGAAACACGAGCCGCGAAGAACGGGCAAAAGAGCCTAAGCGATAATTACAGTTTATTTAATACCTACGCAGGCAGGCAACCTACGCTCGTACTCGACAGAATCGACAGAATCGCGAGCCAAGCCCCCCCTTTTCCTGTGCAACTCCCATTGGCTTTGAAACGCAAATTTCTTTCTTTCGTTCCTTTTCTTTTCTTTTCTTTCTCTTTTTTTTTGCGAGCCTTTGAGAAGCCCGATCGAAACGAATCGAGTGCAGGCCGGCTCGATCAAGGCCGAATACTTGGCGCACGAAACCGAGGTCCCTCCCTCCTGATCGATGCTTCCCGAGGATATTTTTAGTGCCGCAGACTCTCTGTACACGGGGAATCGAGCTTCCGTTTAAAGAGGAAGTCTGTCTCTCGTCTTTAACCTCTTGCGTTGGAATTGACATTGGCCACGCGCGTCGAGAATTTTTGCCCCCCCCAAATTGCAACAGTTTTAAGTATATTTAAATGTAATCCAGGCAAAACAAATGATAATTTTATTACTTTTGAATAATTTCTCTGTGATATCATCGACGAGTTTCAAAGGAAAAGGAAAGCGACGAATTGTTTTACACGGTTCGGTCGCTCGTTATGGTCCGCGAACCAGTCGCCAGCGCAAGGGGTTGAAATAGATAATATTTTGAACAAACTATCGATCTTCAGCATACGAAATACTATCGAATACTATCAAATAGCATTGAATTAATATTTTAAACAAACTATCCGTTTTAGGATCTATGAGATGTATAGATCGAAATAATTAATCTCTTGCACTGGAATGACGTGTCGCGCGCGTCGAGAACTTTTTGTCTCAAAATTGCAACATTTTCTCAGTTTTAAGTATATTTAAATGTAACCCAGACAAAACAAATGATAAGTTTATTACTTCTGGATAATTTCTATCCAAGTGATATCATCATCGACGAGTTCAAAGGAAAAGGAAAGCGACGAATTGTTTTACACGGTTCGGTCGCTCGTTATGGTCCGCGAATCAGTCGCCAGCGCAAGGGATTTAACATCAAGTCGCAGACTCGGGTCAAAGTTGCAGAAAACAAAGTGAAAATGTGCGTGCAACAATTTCAGTATAATAAAACGGTGATTCTGTAGCAGTATAATCGGTTGGTAACCGAGCACTAATCACGGTTTTGAAATACACTGTGCGAAGCGTGCAAAAATTCGTGTTTCTTAATGCACGTGTCTTCTCACACTTGCGCACGTGAAATAACTTTTGAATTACGCGTCCAATGAAAAGTTGTTTAATACGAAAGTATCATATGGTTTCAAGGGCGGCCAAAGTATACCGTGTCAATTTTTTTGTGGGTCAATTTCCAAGGTCATCTTTACTTTTTTTCAATTTTAACAATCTTTTTTTTTTCGTCGTAAATCGGTTTATGTTAAATATTAAATTCCATAAATTAAGTAAAAAATCAAGGTATCACGTGTGTCCTAAACCGAATGGAGATATTTTATGATAAAATGATCATCAACGTCCATGGAACATTGACGTGTGGCAAGCAAATGGTTCATGCAGATTTCATCCACGAGACAAATTACATACATTTTATATCATTGTAATGCGTAATTTCGATCGATGGAATTCAATCTTGCGTTTCAAATGCGACTAAAGTAGCATTTTGCAAGAAGAAACACTTGTATATAAATTGGACTGGATCCTCACAACGTGGTTTTGGTGATATGCGTTTCATTTTTGTCGCGCGCTTGGAATTCCTCTCAATTGGAATCTCATTTTAAACTGAACGACATAATTTTATTCTCCATTCTGAAGAAACAGCCTCAGAAATAACTCTGCATCTGCAGGGAAAATTCTAACGATCGAGAATGATTATTAAAGAAATTACAACATTCATCTAATATTGAAAAATATTGAACTCATCAATTTGTTCAACATATTTTCCAAACTTTTCCACTTTACCCGTGCAAATATTTTCGTGCGACTCTGAGTACAGAGATACGTAAACTAGGAATGCGAGTTAAAATATTTGCCGACAGTAAATCATAAAGAAAATTTATGATTTAATAAAATAAGTTCGAAAATTAATTTTCGACCGGTTGTGCGTCCTGGAATTTTTTAGTTAAAAATTTTTCTTAATTTTTTTAATATTTTTTAATCTTTTTGCTAAAATTCCACTTTGAGGAGCTCCGTTATAGATGTCCCACCTTAATCATTCGAGATTTCTCTATTTCATCTAGCAGTTGTTGAGAAGAGACGTTGTTCAAGAGCTGTACACGCATACGTATATTTATATACAGCAGAGATCATTTAATTGCTGAGAATATTCGCGTTAATGTGAACGTGTCATAATTGTACGAGCTCTCGAGAGAAATTCGGGTTAACGACACAGGCCTAGAGCGAATGAAACGGGTCGGATTAAAAATATTTCGTAGTCGCTTCGAGAGCATTCGTCGGCTCGATTGATCTGCTCGTTGCACGGAAAGAAATCAAACGATAAGAATCTTCGAATTAATCTCGTTCGATATTTAAAAGAAAGAAAATAAATAATAAGTATAGTTTTGTTGATTTTCATGACCATCATGTTATATTAAACTGGCTCGAGATAAGCTTTGGTAGATGCAAACAACGAGAAAACGTTTCTAATTTGACGAAAGTTCTTTCAAATCTCAGAAAAGATTCATCGAACGTGTCCATTATGAAATTATGAATTAACGCGTTTGAATTCCACAGATTAAAACCTCCTTCGCGTTCAAGAGATGCTCCTTATCCTCTTGTCAATTATAATTGAAGAGTTCCTTACATCGCTCAAACATTTCTCTTCAACAGAAATGCTCTTTTTCCATTTCAATAAATTCTTGCAGTTGCGTCAAGGTAGGCAGACTGTGATAATAAAAGCGACGATAAAAGAAAGGAAAAGAAAGGGAAATAAATTGTCAGTGTCAAAAATATTTCAACAGCGAAACCTTCGGTTTCAGTAGGAAATAAATGAAAAAATCGCAGGATCGGAGAGAGTTGTCAGAGTAGAAGAGACCGTGCATCGTCCAAAGTTTCTACTTGTAGCTTTCTTTCCCCTCTCTGGTTTCTTGATCGAGAAGAGCAGAGAAGAGAGCTGGATGAAAGTTTGAGAGACTCTGCCGGCGTTAACGATGTCCGTTGTGAAACGATGTCGACGTGGACGGTCGCGATCGGCGAGGGAGGCGTCGAGAATGAGGGAATTAGCGACGGTCAATTAGGTCGTCGTTAATTCGGCGTACGACGTGCGTGCGTGCGTGCGTGCATGCGTACGTCAGGACATATGCGAAGGCGGATCTGCATTTCGTGTGTGTTCTCATGGCTACGATCCCCGATTTCACATGTGTCACGCGGTCCAGAGTTGGGCATTATTCGAATAAAATTTGATTCGAATAACACGTCGAATCAATTCTTCGAATAAAATTTTATTTGTATAATATTTCGAATAAATTCTTTGAATAAAATTTTATTAGTATAACATTTCAAATAAATTCTTTGAATAAGATTTTATTTGAATAACATTTCGAATCAATTCCTCGAATAAAATTTTATTTGTATAAGATTTCGAATCAATTCTTCGAATAAAATTTTATTAGTATAACATTTCAAATAAATCCTTTGAATAAGATTTTATTTGAACAACATTTCGAATAAATTCTTTGAATAAAATTTTATTTGTATAATATTTCGAATAAATTCTTTGAATAAAATTTTATTTGTATAATATTTCGAATAAATTCTTTGAATAAGATTTTATTTGTATAAGATTTCGAATAAAATTTTATTTGTATAATATTTCGAATAAAATTTTATGCGTATAACATTTCGAATAAATTCTTTGAATTAAAATTTTATTCGAATAAATTTTTCGAATACAATTTTATAATATTGCTATCATTTTGCTAAAATAATGTAAAGAATAAGAGCCAGGAGTACTTTTTTCACAATGTCGGTTTGTTTAATAAATTTGCTTACTAAACTCGATCGAGTAAAGCACAATATGTTTCAGCGGATGTCTCACGTGGTTATTAATCATTGAATTTCAATTTTCTACGATTATTCGAATTGCAAAACAAAATTTGTGTTTTGTCACACGCGTTTCATTCTGATCAGTCATTGAATTAGACAGAAAATTTAATTTTACACGATTGTTCGATCGAATTTGCAAAGCATAATTTGTAGCTCAATGTTTCACGCGGTTCTTATTATATTTGAATTAGAAATTTCGATGTTGCACAGTTATTTAATTTATTTAATTATTTCGCGTAATTTAATTTCGTGCTTGAGTTTTTGATCCTTATCTCCTTCCAACAGTAATGAAATCAACAAAACAATCAATAATAAAATCTTACTTCACTTATTTTTACTTGCTTTCAAAGAGACACTATATTGAACAAATGTATCAAAAGATACGCGCTTACGGATGAATGTATTTTTGATTCGTTACACGCTCCTCGTTCGCTGCTAAAATTTCACATTTCTGGAAAATTTCGGAAGCACCCGAAGGAGTAATTCGTTAATTCATTATCACGAGAATGAGAATGATATCCCTTGTGTTTGAGCATGCTGAACTTTTTAATTTCGCGTGGAAAATGTTGAATAAAATAATAAGAATGCAAAGTTTATCGTACCACGGTGCGTACGAGGCACACTGGGCAGGATATGAACTCTAATGAACGCAGAGGGAGGAAACATAAATTGAGTTGCTTTCTGAAAAAAAAAAAAAAAAAAAGAGAGAACAGTCCATAGGTTTAATAGGTGTCGAGTGTATTTTCTACTCGACGAAACGTTCATTTACATTGTAAATACAAATACGAGAAAGTTCAAAAATAAAACCGAAAGCTCGCCTAATTTGCCACATTTTCCTCGTGAAAAATTCCGCGTCGCAAAGTCTCTTTAACCAAATCAAAATTCATACACGGTAGGCTTCTATCTAACTATCAGAATTCACTCGCATCTCTTGTTTTCCCTCAAATGAAAAAAAAAAAAAGATAGATTTTAAAAAAATTTCCAGCAACGCTGATTCGATAACAGAAAATTATACACCGTTGCAACGTTTCGCCGCAAGACAATAATTCCAACGGAGAGAATGGAATTTATACGCCATGGTTTTCGGTTCGTACAATTTCATTTCATGGTTGTAAGCGAGTTATGCCAGCTTGATCGAAATATCGGATATCGGTGGGCCGGTTCGACTTGCAGATTCACAGTCGTGAAACTGCTGATACTGATATGTTCTCGCTCGTGTTTTTTCTCTCTCTTTTCTTTCTTTCTTTCTTTTCTTCTTCTTCTTCTTCTTTTTCGCGGAGCAATGAAGTATCTACGAGGAACGTTACAGTCGACGCATGCTCCCGCAGCTAGACGCTTTCGAATTAATTGCTACGTGAATGAAGGAAGACGGGCCTAGTGAATGGACCAATCAGAGCCCCATTTCTGCACTGGTTCACCGATCCCCGTCTGTGCTCGTTAGTCAATTAAACTTCGCAATTATAGTCGGTATAGGAGGTTCGGCTGGCAAATGCATGTGACGCGTGACTCACAACGGATGTTACAAACCGCTCGATATTTTACCCTTATCTCGTAAATAACGCGATAATTACGTCGTTCACGTTTCTACGTAGAACGTCAGTGTTTGTTAGTATACACAGCTAACAAATATTTGAATTTGATACGATGACGAATTCCAGCACTTTTGATTATCCGTTTTTGTGAGATCGACAGACACTTTCCTTAATCAGTTGCAACTGATTGCGGACCATAACGAGTGACCGTATAACGATAACTCGTCGCTTTCTTTTTGAACATTGTCGGCATGATATAGAATAAGTAACTATAGAAATAGTTATTAGACATAGTAACTAATTAATTATAGGAATGGTAACTATTCTGGTATAGTATAGTATAGTAATTACTATGGTATAGTAACTATAGAAATAGTTATTAGATATAATAACTATAGAAATTATTGAGAGGTAATAAATTTATTATTCGTTATACTTAAATATATTTAAAATTGAGAAGATGTTGCAATTTTAGGACAAAAAGTTCGTGGCACTTCATTTCAGCGCAAGAGGTTAATTATCATAAAAATGAATCGTCGTGGATTTTAATTAAAATTCGTTTAGCGCTAGTTCATCTTCGTACGATTTCATTTCTCTCGCGTTAAAGAAAAATAAATTATTTCGCTTTATTGAAAATACATTCTTCAAAATGTGCGGGAGAGAAATCGCAGGTTGTTTGGTTATTATAATCCGGGAAATATTATTGTACAATGTACAATTTCTGACCACCGAATTAAGAAATTTTACTTTTTCAACCTCAATGCTATATTATATAGATACATGCACATATGTACATGCTCTGTCACATATATAAAGAAAAAAACGTTCTCGATTTTACTGTTATTAATAGACTGCGGATTTTCATGCAGATTCACATTTTTATGAATAAAATTTGGGAGAAAGAAGATAGACAGAAAATTGTTTTCTTTATTCCCTATTATACAGAGAATTGCAATTTGGATGTTTTATATTCTTTTGCATGTTACATGCATTCCATTTTGCACCTTCAAGTTTGTTATAAATGCATAAAAATCTGCAGTAATTATAAAATATGCAGACAACCGTGTAACAATATTTATTCGTGCAACTGTCCTCGACTGTGTAAATGTCCAGACCGTGACAAAGAGGTTAATAAAACGTCTCATTTTCTAACGAGACTCGAAACTACTCGCCAATGGAGTCGAATACTTTACACGATACACGCAAAACCAAACGTTTTTCCACTCTACCTATTTCACCGCATCGTTCGCTTCATAAAACTGATTCACTGTTTCGAAATGGAGTTTCTCCCCCTCTGTCTATTCACTCGCCTCTTCCCAGCGAATCGAAATTAAATCTGTATTCCGCGTCTGGCGATATCAGACTGGCGATAAGAGGGCACACACTGCGTCTCGCGTTTAAATCCCCAGGCGTATCCGCGACAGCGCCGTTTCACCCGTCAATTGACATTAATTATCATGGCTTAGACGCCAAGAACGCCAACGCCAAAGGCAATTCTTCCTCTTTTTTCTTTTCTTCTTCTTCTTCTCTTTTTCACGTTCAATCGGAAGCCGCGCTTCGAATCGAGCTTCGATGGCTTCGCGCGTCGAATTTCACCATTCCTCGGCCCTTTCCCGCGCGAGTCGAAGCGCGTTTTCCAGCCGCATTTACCGGATTAATTTGCGCCCGAGGAACGCGAGCATGAAATCGATTTATCGTCCAATTCCTCCCCTATCCTCCGACCACCCTCCGCAACCATGCGACGACCACTCGCCTACTTCAGCCACGACCGACGCATCTCTTCCTTCCGCCGTGACTCGCGAATGGAATTTCAACTCGGTGGTCCGAGGCACATCTACCTCCCCCCTCTATCCCCCCTCTCTTTTCTCGTCGTTTTTAATTCACTAATTCCTTTGTCCCGTAATCCCCTTTGCAAGCTTTCTGCCCTCCGCTGGAAATCTCCTGCAACATCGAGATCCCCTTTCCGCGACGTTCTTTTTTTTTCAGTCTTTTTCTTTTTGGCCTTTGTTCTTTATCCTCTGGATACGGCAATTAGTTCGCTAACAATGCTTCGTCGATGTTTCGCGTTTTTGTATTCCCCCCCTCTCTCTCTCTCTCTATCTATCTATCTCTCTATGTTTATCTTCTATTGCGACGTTAGGACAAATTGATTTCAATACAGAAAGAGAAAGAATGTAAATGAAATAGTGGCACTTGGCAATTTCAGGTTAGTGGCGAGACGAGATTTCTAAAAAATAATGTTTCAGAGTCAAGTTCTTTACTCTCGCGAAGGCTATCTAAGTCTGTGTGTCTCAGACTATCTTAGATAAGGATTCTGTTGTTATAACAATGAAATTATTTCAAATTCTTCTGAACATAGCCGACGTGCTATGAAAATTCTTTGAAATATCGTCGCTAACTGAAACAATTACATCTCAAAAATTTTTATGAATAATCAGTAGCATCGTGAGCACCGATGAATCGCGAATTTGACTTTAATAATATATTACAACTATTATATACTTCAGACTTTGAATAAATTGTTAAAATTACCATTCGTCAGTTCTACGATAACCTCAAATTAATTCTAAAATCGATCTGGATCAAATGGATATATAATATACAACTATTTGTAATATAGTTTAGTTTGAATAAATTATTAAAATTATCATTCGTCGATCCTACGAGTACCTAAAATTAATTCTTAAATCAATATAGATCAAATGTATATAAAATATATAATATATTTATAACAATTATAATTATATTACAAATACTATACTATACTATATTATAATTTTAATATAATATAATATATTTGAATAAATTATTAAAATTGTCATTCGTCGATTCTACGAGTACCTCAGATTAATTCTTAAATCAATCTAGATCAAATGTATATAAAATATATATTTATAATACAATTATAATTATATTACAAATACTATACTATGCTATACCATAATTTTAATATAATATAATATATTTTAATTTGAATAAATTATTAAAATTATCATTCGTCGATTGTACGAGTATCTAAAATTTCTAAATCAATATAGATCAAATGTATATATAATATATAACATATTTATAATATAATTACAATTATATTATAAATACTATACTATACTATACCATAATTTTAATTTGAATAAATTATTAAAATTGTCATTCGTCGATTCTACGAGTACCTCAGATTAATTCTTAAATCAATCTAGATCAAATGTATATAAAATATATATTTATAATACAATTATAATTATATTACAAATACTATACTATGCTATACCATAATTTTAATATAATATAATATATTTTAATTTGAATAAATTATTAAAATTATCATTCGTCGATTGTACGAGTATCTAAAATTTCTAAATCAATATAGATCAAACGTATATATAATATATAACATATTTATAATATAATTACAATTATATTATAAATACTATACTATACTATACCATAATTTTAATTTGAATAAATTATTAAAATTGTCATTCGTCGATTCTACGAGTACCTCAGATTAATTCTTAAATCAATCTAGATCAAATGTATATAAAATATATATTTATAATACAATTATAATTATATTACAAATACTATACTATGCTATACCATAATTTTAATATAATATAATATATTTTAATTTGAATAAATTATTAAAATTGTCATTCGTCGATTCTACAAGTATCTCAAATTAATTCTTAAATCAATTTAGATCAAACGGATATATAATACATAACTATTTATAATACACTTTAGTTTGAATGAATTGTTAAAATTATCATTCGCCAATTCTACGATAATCTCGGATTAATTCTTCAAGAAATCTAAACCAAATGGATACGCTAATAACTGGGTAACACGCATTCGCGTAAAAGAAAAGAGATTCTCGTCGAGGAAGATCTTTGCACGGAAGCTTTTCGATTTCCTGCCTCGCTCGCATTACACGCTCTAACGAACGCAAGCGTGCAGTAAGAGATTCGAAAGCTCGACGTTCATCGTTTACTGTTCGCCGACTGCATTTGAATTTTTCGAGCTACGACGACCGCCAGTATCGATTCATCGAAAAAAACTCCTCTCTCCCCCCGGATCTTGGGATCCGCTCCGCAGAGAGCTTTGAGAATCCCAGAATAATTTCGTTCGTCGAATATTCGTTCTCGTTTCACTTTGTTCACCTTTGTCCGGTATCCATCGCAAACGAATTTTCCTTTCCTTTTTTTTTTTTCTCCCTCCCCCTACCTTTTTATTCCATCTCGTTCCACCTTTCGCCGATGAAATTACAGTCTCGAATAGTCTCCTTTCCTTTCGGAGAGAAAAAGAGAGAACGCGCGCGCGTGTATGTATGTATGTACGTTCGTATAAATCCGCGTGCCAAGATTAATCGCGTGTTCGTTCGGGCAGATTTACGCGCGCTTTGACGGAGGTCCACTCTCCGCTGTTGAACCGACGGCTGGGTTGGACTCGTTCGTCGAGGATTGATTTCGCCGAAATCAACTCTTGTAGCTATTGGCCAGCTTCGGGGAAGCAAATGAAGGGGCTGCTCGGTGATAAGGAGCCAGCACCGAGTCGTGTAAATCAGAGAAAGTTACACTGAAAGTTCAGTGTTTCTTGAAACATGATGTGTACTATAATTTAGAGTTTAGATAAATTATATGTTATTGTTAAATTATTGTTATTTAGATATAGTTATATATATATATATATATTATATATAATAGTTAGTGTGTGTATGTGTATATACATATATATACACAGGGTGGCCACTGAAAGACCGAATGATATAAAACAAAAAATAACTTTTACAAACAGGTTTTGTTAATTTTTTATTATTGTATTTGGAAATATAATTAATATAATCAACCTACAAAAAAGGAAAATAAAAAAGACTGAAAATGAACAAGTTACGACTTTTTCAAACCCTTCAGTTTTTCAGTGGCCACTCTGTATATGTACATTTTCATAACAGTGACATAGTGTCACTAAGATAAATCTGACATTTTCATAACAGTAACACAGTGTTATTAAGATAATCTAACAATATGTATATGGTATATGAAAAACTATTATGATATAATTTATCTAAACTCTAAATTATAGAATACATTGTGCAGCACTTACAGCACGTACAGCACTTTAAACTTTAAATTATTACACTATATAATTATTTAAATTAGCATATTATAGATATTAACGTAACATTTTTTTCTCGTAAACGGTAGATGTTATGCAAAAATGAAAGAAGACAAAGTCGTACTGTCTTTTTCAAACGCAATGTACAAACGATTCTAGTCATACATATAGTTCTTTGAGAACTGAAGGTTTAAGACTACTATGTTACTACAAGTATAAGTAATAATTATAAAAACTACTATATAACATAATAATAATAATAATAATATCAATAATATAATATAATATAACTTATGAATGTGAAATCCCTATCTCCCCTTCTCATCGTCTGGACAGTCTCACAATCATTCTTTTTAGAAACTGTCCTTTACACAATTTCTTTCAAGATCACTATCATACCCAACCTATATAAATATATAAAATAAATCATAACGTAAGCATTTCTTGATCCGTACCTACATACTTTATTCAATCTCACTGTTTTTAAATGTTTGTTCAATTTTATTGTTTGAATTAATTTTTGTAAAACACAGAAAGCAAGATCAGACATCTGCGCAAATCGTCAGAAGCTAGGCTAGAAATTTCACACAACCGAGATGTCAAAGTTGCGTCGTTTAACTTTTTGGAAAATTTAACTGAGTGTAGCTCAGTATCGAAGGGCAAAAGGGTTCGAAATGACCGCATCGATCAGTCACAGGTGAGTACCTGTGTTCGCAGTCGTGCTCTCTCGTGTGAATTCGCGCCGAAGAGGCAGGTCGGGCGAATAAATTTTCCCTGCCTGGGGCAGAAAACCGGGAGAGACGTCTGCGGCGCATCCAATCAACCAGGTTGTTCAAGTTCGTCAACGTAGTTCGGGTTAATTGCCGTAAATAGGCGTCAAGTGGTGGTTTCGCGTCTTCGGTTTAACCGTGGTTCGAACCCATTCCTCCCTTTTTTCCACCCCGTTTCTTTCTCGTCTCTGGCATTGTTATCACGTTCGTCCCACTCGAAAGCCTTAGGACACTTTTATTTCTAATATTCGGCACTTATCGCGAATTATCGCACGTACATATTTCATAATACGATATAATACAATATTTAATAATTAATATTAATATTACAATAATTATTATAATTAATATAATAATAATATAATTAGAATAAAAATACAATCAGTACAAAACATACTTTATACAATAAAGAATCTGTTTGTATAATATTATTGTATAATTATTGTAATATTAATATTACTATTAATTAATATTATACTATTATACAATAATTATACAATAATATTATAATATTAATATAATATTATTGTATAATTATTGTATAATATTGTATAATATAGTATAATATTGTATAATTATTGTATAATAGTATAATATTACTGTGTAATTACTGTAATATTAATATAATTAATTATACAATAATATTGTACAAACAGATCCTTTATTATATAAAGTATGTCTTGTACTGATTGTATTTTTTAATTTAAAATTGAATGTAAATAAATGTACTTTGTATTTAATTTAATTTCATCATACGTTTGCATTGTGATGTAGCAATACAATATACGAACATATTAACATATTAATTTCTGTTGTATAAAACGCATTTCATATTTATTGTATATTTAATTGTCATAGTATTATAATAATATTATATTTAATATTATAATTATATTATATTATAACAATTAAATATAATTATATATTGCTTCAATTTCGTTTTCAATTTTATAATTAATAATAACTGTATACTACCTATTGTGCATATATATTATATATATATATATATATATAAAATTTTGTATCGCAAATATTGCATTTATTGCACACAATTTATACCCATTGCGCCATTTCTGTCAAAATACAAATATATAGCAGTTGACCTAAGATACATGTATCACGTGTCTGCCATCCGTGCCAAGGTTCGGTCATAGTTAACGCAGATTCATCCCCTTTTTCGTACCATCGGTTCGCCCCGTGCGTCGAACGTCCCCCCGTATGAATTCCAGTCTTACAAATTACTTGTTTCCCGGCGACGACATCACGGAAAGCAGAGTACCACGGAAATATTGGGAATCGGGTCGGCGACGCGCGCGCAGCGATCTCTTTCGACAAATCGTCTCGGCGGTTCTCGCGCTGGCAGACGCGTGTAAGTAAGTGGAGCTCGCGTCGATATTTCTGATGCTCGACGGGAGCAGGGCAGACGCGATGTTTTCCTATGCCAGAAATAACATCGCGTTTCTCTTCTCTCCACGTCTCCTGCCCCTTCCTTTTTTCTTTCCGCCCCTTTCCTCCCCTCTATGCCCCCCTTTTTATTCGCGCGCCGGTTGATTCTCGCGGCGCGCGTCAACGGAAGCGGATTTCTTAACGAATGAAATAATAAGGAGAAGCAATCCGCTCGAATGAAAGGATCTCCGCCTGCAATTTGTCTGTTAATGGATAATACATAAAGTGTCATTACAATTTCAAAAATTGTCACAACACGAGAACAATCACGAATGACTCAGGCAAGAGGGAGGAGGAGGAGAGGTGATTAATCGATATGGTGATTAGGCGTCGTTAAATCTCGCGACACTGTCGTCGACGATCCTTACGAAAGTTTCGAGGATGCGGCTAGCGGTCATTAGCGGGATAAGAGAGCGCCGATGTCTCATTTCGAATAATAGGTTTTCGATAACAAGAACGAGAACGAGAACGATTGCTCTTCGTTCGTACGGGCCGCGGTGTAATTATTTTCGATTTCGACAGCGGTTGCGTCTCCTTCCAGTGATTTATCGAGCGGTTCGCTGGGAAAAACGCGACCCGAATTGGACCACTGTGTATCTACTACGTATTCGCTGACATTTTCGTCATAACAATTAATTCAATATTATTATTCGATTAATTTTGTTATATAAAAAGTTTATTGGGATAAACTATAAATTTATTTATACAATATTGTAATTTCATTTTTAGAATTGTCAATTTAGTATTAATTAACGATAGAAAAATTTTTTATAATTTATTAATCTATTTTACAAATTATTGTAAATTTGTAAAATTTACTATATATATATATATATATATAATTATTAAAAGAAAATTTTTTAATTTTTAAAATAATAAACAAAGTAATAAATATATGTATAATAAATTAAATACACGTATATATATATATATATATATATATATATATATATATATATATAGAATTAGGCAAAATAAATATATTCACCTGTTTATCAAGACACATGTCTTATTGAAACGTAAGAACTGATCTGTAGAAGATTGATAGATCGATATGTAAAATTAGAAACGTAGATTCGTAAGAGACAGAGCTCTCGACAACTACATCTTTCGTCGAGATTTATTGATTTTAACATCGCCATGTGACTAAAACGATTGGCTCCAGCTACTTGAACACGTAAGAAACAAAATAATTGAGATGTCACAGTGAAATTACTTTCTACTCGCGCCGCTATTAAAATACTAACTAAACACAGTGTGCGATGTAAAAATCGCGGAAATCAACAAAATAAACTCGCCACACTCGTCGCGACGTTCGTGAAAAATTTTCACCTAGTATCAATTTCCCACGTTTATAAACGTGACGCCGTCTGTCAAAGGACTGTGTCGATAAACCTGCTTTCACAGGGCGGAAAAATCGCGGACCGAATGAAAAACCCGGCTTGATAATTTGATATAATTTAATAATCAAGCCAAGCCAGGCGACTCGATATTTAATTTACGTATTACTTTTCAACGAAACGGGTTTCAAGCCCGGCTCGATCGATGATCATGGAAACCGTGCTTGATTAAACAAACAACGCCGTTGTACACGCTTTTGAACGTTGATAGAAAACGAGAGAAACGTGATTTTTCGTTCGAAATTTTTCCTCCGGTGGTATTTAAAAAAAAAAAAAAGGAAACCAAGAAAAAGAGAAGGGAGGAAGAGATTGAAAAAAAAGGTAAAGAGGGGAGGACACGATAATAAAGATGAGACGAAAGAGAGAGAGAGAGCTCTATCGTGCCAGAGGGAAGAGTTATTTCAATTACGGTTGAAGCGTCGTTTACGAGATTAACCTCTTGCGCTGAAATGACGTATCGCGCACGATGCAACATTTTCTCAGTTTCAAGTATATTCAAATGCAACCCGGGCGAAACAAATGACAAGTTCATTACTTCTTAGTAATTTCTATCCAGCGATACACCGATGAATTTAAAAAGAAAACGAGTTATTATACGACGGTTTGGTCGCTCGTTATGGTCCGTAAGCGCTAAAAAGTTGAAACGTTGATGATGTGCGATGGAAATTTTATTACTCAATGGGTCAGCTAGCACTTTGGACTGCTTTCTCGTTTGTAACGTTCTTAAAATTAATTTAAATTAACAATTAAGTAGTTAAAATTAACAAACTTTCATGGAGAACGAAATGTACGTGCCAGTGTTGAAAATCATTCTCATTTTATTATATTTTTGCGTGCGAAGCGAAATAGTTTATTTTCCTTCAACTAAGAGAGAAATAAAATCGTACGAAGATAAACTATCGCTGGACGAATTTTGATTAAAATCCACGACGATTCATTTTTGCCACGCACGTCGAGAATTTTTCGCCCGAAATTGCAACATTCTCTCACAGTTTCAAGTGTAATTTAAACCCAGGCAAAACAATGACAAGTTTATCACTTCTTGGTAATTTCCATCCGGTGACATCGTGCCGACGAGTTGAAACGAAAAAGAAAGCGACGAATTATTTTACACGGTTCGGTCGCTCGTTATGGTCCGCAGTTGCCGGCGCAAAAGAGGTTTAAGGAAGAGTTCGCGCAAGGACGACGCTAAAAAGGCTAATTAGCAAAAGAGTGCGGGAGAGAGGGGCAAGTCCTGCAGGATCCCCTCGAAAAAGAAAAAGAGAGAGAGAGAGAGAGCTCTTATGCGTTCAGGACGCGTAGTAGCGAGCGCGGGAGCGATGACACACGCCCAATATAAAACGCGCGATGGTGGTACGCGCAAGCACGCACGTTCACGCACACGTACGCGTATATATAGAGCCGGGATACGAAGTCGGGATCCCTCTCCCGACTTTTGCTCGCTCTTTCTTCAGCCCCGTCCCGACTTTCTTCTTCTTCTACGTGAGTGCGTTACACTTCGTGGAACCGCCTCGAGGTTACCGAATGGGGAACCGGCCCCTCAACGCAACGCAACGCAACAATTTTGGGGATACGAATCGACTGGAACGTAACTCCTAACTCCTATCTTTCACTCCTCTCTCTCTCTCTCTCTTTCTGACTGCGTGGAATTCTACGAAAACCACCCGGTTTCCAGTGAATTCCCGTTACGCGCCCCTCTCTTCCTCCTCCAGTTCTCCAGAGAGACTCCTCTCCCCTTGCAAGCAAAACACCAGACACGAATTTCACCGAAATTTGGTGCAGCGACGGATCCACGCTGGTTTTACGTGAAAGAATAAATTTTCGAAAAAAGGAGGAATAAATTTTCCTCGATTCATCGTTCTCGAGAAAATTTACTAACTCTTTTAGATTCTACGCAAGAGGGTAGAATGATTAATAGAAGAGTAATATAAGTAAGTAAAAAATGTGGAATAAAATTTTTTCATTTTTAAGACAATAAACTGAGTATGTCTGAGCCTTGGTGCACGCGTGGCTGATAAATTTTCAAACGGAGCATCTTACAGAAAAATTTCATTCACATACGTTTCTTACGTATTTTCGCACGGAGAATCATCTCCTGTCAATTATTTTTTCGTGTCTATCAATCAGCCAAGTTCAAGCACAGCTGATGAGATTTTCCAACTCGATTTTCGCGAAAATCGACTCTCCTTTACTTTGTTTTGTCAATATCGGTACACGTTCATATCGATTACACAATGCCTGAACTCATTATTGAAAATGAAATTTTCTAGCTCCGTCGTCAGACTCATTACCGATCATCTCGATTTGTTTTTAGACTCGATCGAGACTACTGCAACAAGAAAGCAGCACCACTTTCGAGTAACTTTGACGAACCAACAAAAGAGCAATTAAAAATATTGTCTCAAACGTCCTATAAATTTGTAATCAACTGATACCGACTCCTTTTTACCACTGCGCAAGTGGAAGATCATTTTTTTTTCTTCTTAGTAGGATACGTAACAAGAAAATGTATGAAAAATGAAAGTCGAGTTCCTCTCGTCGAGAACCCAAATATACAGGGTGTTTCGTAACTTGTGGGAGCTGATTGTACGCCTAAAAATAATGGAAAAACGTCATATAAATATATGTCCTATCTGTCTTTGTTTATGAGATATAATGAATTTTATAAACAGAGCAAACAAGTAAGCTAGTTTTACCAGGGATGGTATATTCAACTTTCATTATAATCATAATTGGGATGAAGAAAACCCACATGTTATTGCGCATTCAAAACATCAACACCAGTTTAGTTTAAACGTATGAACAGGAATAATTGATAAATTTTTAACTGGATCTTTTTCTCTTGATGGGGAGCTAACAGGCACAAAGTACGTTGATTTTCTGAGCACGCGTTTACACGAAATATCAGAGCAAGTTCCAGTCGATATTAGACTTCGTACGCGGTTTATGCACGATGGAGCTTCGCCGTGTTTTAGCCGAGTGGCTAGGCAATTTTTAAATCGACACTTTGCAAATAAATGGATCGGTCGTGGAGGTCCTATTGCACGGCCTGCTCGTTCTCCGGATTTGAATCCATTAGATTTTCATTTGTGGTGACATTTAAAATCTATTGTATACGCAACGTCGATTGAAAATGCTGAAATACTACGAAATGGAATAGAGCAAGGCTTCCGACAAATTCGAGAAACACCAGGAACGATAGAGAGAATGACAAGACGCGTGCAGGCTTGTCTTCAAATGCAAGGTGGTCATTTTCTTTTGTAAAAGTAATTAAATAATTTAAATATATTTATAGATAGAAACCAATCTGACTTACGTCGATTTGAACTCAAATCATGTAAGATTTTAAGAGTCGAACAGACTTGATTATGAAACTTCTACATTTAAAATTTATCTTAATTCAACATCGAGGTCGCAATCGTTTTTTTCTATATGATCTATAAAAAAAAAATATAACGTTGTTACCCCTAAGGTAATTTAATCTAATAATTATAAATTATAAATCAAAATTAAAACAGAAAACTCATTGTATATCATAAACGAAGGCAGATAGGACATATATTTGTATGACTTTTTTTTCATTATTTTTAGGCGTTTTTCATTATTTAATCAGCTCCCGAAGTGGGTGCCCCACGAGTTACGAAACACCCTGCATAATTGCAGACCGATATCAAACGAAGAGGTATGAAAAAGCAGAAGCCTTGGCCGGCAACGAATAACGATCAATTACACGCGATGCGGGCTAACTCGGAGCTAAATCACTAATAGGTGCTTGTTGATGCTCCGCTGGGAATCAAAACGAAAACCACGATCAACGATCTCTGAATTTCTCCTGGATAAATTTCACAATACTGCTTAATGATGACAGTTTATCACCATCTTCTATATATATATATATCGACGGTTGACTGACGAGGGAAACTGAAATTCAACAAACCAGTTGCCAGACTGCGGCTACAACAGTCAGAGTGATGTAACATATTTTCGTTTTCAATGTAACGAAAATTGGCTCACACGAAGTGGACGTAAAATCAATTTATCGGGCCAAGTACCTTCCGATTTCGTAGAAACGTAATGGAGTGTAATTCTGCGTTTACGAGTGAATTTACTGCGATGATTTACTCGCGCGTACCTTACCGAAAAGCGATTGTCGATAAGCGGCAGCCTAAATGCGAAGTTTTGCTCTCCACCTAGCGCGTTGATAAAAGAAAATACCGTAATACAAGCATCGCAACCGTCCGCTGAATCATGCTTGCACGCAACACAACGCAAGGAGAAAAACGAGAAAAGGAGAGACAAAAGCGCGTCTTCAGCCATCTTTAATCCTCCACTTCCCGTGGAAGCGCGCGCCCACGTCACATTTTATTTACCTCATAACGCGAAGAAACGAACGGCTCGTAAATTCTGCTACAGCGAATAATATCAATTCCTAACGTAACTGACAGATCCTTTGATCTGTCGGTAATGTTCGTCTTTCAATTTTCACAGCGCCTCATCTCTTCGCCTTCTTCGCTGACGTGGCCAATAAATTTGTGATTTGCAGTGACGGGCAAGTACGATGGAAAAGTATGTTCACGATAAGATAAACCTCGAGGACAAATATTAAAAAATTCAAAGAACATCGAAGCAGAAACATACATTGTATGTGCGCATGTATGTAGGTACATTCTATCGGAACAAGCGTCGCATGTGAAATTTTCCTTTCGATGAAGACAACTTTCAAATTTTTCTTTTTCTTTTCAATAATTGTCAAGTCAATTTAATTCAATAATAGTACTGTAGGTTCCTGAATTGAACGTAACTTCGAGTCTTAATAATAAACACAAGTTAATGTCACCCATTCGTGCTGATTGTCACTTCTTGTCGAAATTTTCATTTCTTTGCCTTCAAGATCATTCGAAGGTATGCTAGGTCGTTGAATTCGTCTAGATACGAGCTACAGTACTGTTAAGTCGAAAATACAAAGTGCCATTTTAAAAAACGAAGGTGACCTTGACGATTATCGAAAAAAAAAAAAAAAATTCTTTTGCACTATAAAAAAATAAAAATTCTGTTGTATAGCCAATCGAAAACTGATCGACTTTTGTTGAAAACATTTTTTTGTCAGATTATCGCGAGTACTTGAAGCATCGTGAAAAGTGTTGCGTGGGACACCCTGTATATATATACACACACACACACACACACACACACACACATATATCGAAGAAAGACACGATGTCCATATTCTCAGAAGCTTTCCGTGTCTATGAGATTCCATATCGATCCGTGAAAAAACCGTTCTTTCTCCGACTCGTGTCGCAATATTTCCGACAATACTTCTTGCGTTCGTTTAATTAGCCAAGCTCTGTTCCGTCGATTCTTACGATGTATAAAAAAAACAAGCAGGAAGATAAACCCTCGCGGTAGCCGACACTGGGTCACCTTTGACCCAGAACTTGAGCGTAGCGAAAAAGCAAAATATTTCAAAGGCAGATATTTCTGGAAATTTTGGCTGAAGTCAAATATAAAAATAATATAAATATTTATATAAATTTAAATTTAAATATTTAGATAAAAATAATATATATAAAATTTAAATATTTAGACAAAAATAATATATATAAAATTTAAATATTTAGATAAAAATAATATATATAAAATTTAGACAAAATAATATATATAGAATTTAAATATTTAGATAAAAATAATTTAAACATTATTAGGTAACATCCTGTACCAAAAAATTGGGTGCAAAGCAGGTAGAGCAAAAATTCAGCTATGGGTTAAAGGTGACCCAGCGTCGGCTCATTTAAGTCGGCTACCCGAGGGTTAATATCCCGTCGATCGATCTCGATTTTTATTTTATTAGCGTCCTAGAAGAATTCGCATGATCAGCCAGAAATCGCAGTGATTCGTGAGGTTCGCGATTCCTTATATCTTTCACACATCGCCACAGCTCGTCGAGAGCTTTCATCTTGCGCTCGATTACCTAGCTTTTCTTTTTTCCCCCTCTCTCGATTTCTCGTGAAAATCGTCCCGGAAGCGTTTCCATTTGACGCACGATCTTTCGCCAGCGATTTTTGAGCACGTACACGCTCGGCGGGCACGTGACGCGAAAAGTTCTCGATCGACCGATATTGAAAACGTGCAGCCGAGGTTAAAAAGAATTGTTGGCTTCCAGAAGCTACGGGAAGTTTCACGGAAACCGTCAGCAGATGCTGGTACTGGCGTGGAAACTCGCGGTTAACGAAGAACCCCGTAGAAAAGGAAACGTCGATCGCGAGCAGAAATTGCGACACGTCGATTGAACGAGCGAATTAAAGATCGTGCAGTGAAACAAAGTAGAGTAGCTATCGTTGTGTAAACTCGTTGTTATGGGAGGGTGAAAAGAACATCCGTTTCATTGTTTCATCAAGAAATAAACTCTATTGCGTTCAATATTTCTTTCGCTGTTGCAAATAACTTTTAACCGAATGATAATTGTTATTATTTGATAGATAATTATCAAATAATAATTTAAACATTTAATAAATGATTATTTAAATAACGCTAATTTTAAATAATAATTCAATCACGTACACCGTTATTGTATACGGTTCGGTCACTCGTTACGGTCCGCAATCGGCTGCCAGCGCAAGTGGTTGAATGTGTTAGATGAAATTACGGAGCACTCGTCCGATGCGATTCGAGTAAAATGGCACGCAGGAAAAAAAGGCGAACGCAGCAGGAAAATCGCGTAGGAGTGAAAAGAAAAAGAAAAAATACGCTTCGGAAAACGACGCCAATTGCCAATGACTCGGCGACGTCTTCGCGACGGTATAAATCGCACGAACGCGTACCGTATATGGAGGAGCCTCGCCAACACAACATCGAAACATTTGCCTCGATCGTGATAATTAACGCGAGTCGTCGCGACGCGTTACTCGCGTGTTAATCAACGAAACTCCCGGGAGAGAAAGAGAGAGAGAAAGTTTTCACAGCGGAGGACACCGTCTCGCGAGCCCGCTTATTTACGACGACTTTAATTAAACCGCGCGCTTCTTGCGAGCATCCCTTAATGACGACGGCGGAGACGTAATTACGGCGACGCTCGCGAATCCAGTGCATCCACGCCAGGCGAAAATACGGCCGCCACGACGCGAGACGTTTGCACGCGACGATGGAGTAGCCGATGGACGACGTTAACCGGATTTCAACATCGCCGAGGGCGATAAGCCCCGTGTGGGAGGGGGAGGAGAGAGGAGAAGAGAGTATCCTTCGAGTCACGCAAAAGACAATGCACTTATCGCGACGTTCGACCGTGGCAGGTGCAACTTCTCGGCGAGCGAGAAAAAAAAGAAAAAAGACGAGTTGACGCGAGAAGCGAAAACGCAAACTTGACTGCAGCAGCTTGCAGGCTTTGCAAATTTCGTTCCACGTCTTTGAAAGTGAAATTCGTTCGAACGGAATCGGATCACTTGCGTAGAGTAGAGAACAGCGCTGGAATGAGAACATTTGGCCCATAATTGCAATATTTTCTCAGTTTCAAGTATATTGAGATACAAGCCAGGCGAAACAGTAATAAAATAACAAACTCGTTACTCCCTGGTCATTTCTATCCAGCGACATACCGACGAATTCAAAGAGAAGACGAATCATTGTATACGGTTTTGGTCACTCGTTATGGTCCGTGAATCAATTGCTGACGCAAGAGGTTAAATGTATTGAAATAGAACCCAGGCGAAATAAATAATTAAATTGATTACGTCTTACTAATTTCTATCCAGTGATATACCGATGAATTCGAAAAGGAAACGAGTTATTACATGACGGTTTGGTCACTCGTTATGGTTCGTGTACCAATTACTAACGCAAGAGGTTAAAACGTTTCTGTGTTAAACGTTCTGCGTTGACGTTACGCGTGGAAATTTCATTACTCAATGGTCAGCCAGCACTTTGGACTTCTTTCTCGTTCGTAATGTATTAAAATTAATTTAAATCAACAATTAATTAATTAAAATTAACAAACTTTCATGGAGATCGAGATATACGTGTCAATGTTAAAATCACTGTCATTTTATTATATTCTTGTGTATGAAACTCGCAAGGTAATCTCGCTTAATTTCCCTTTCTTCGAAACTAAAGATAGTTAAAAAAAAAAAAAAACCATCAAATGCAATGCATCATTCGAAACGATATTACAGTGAAAAAATTCTTTAAATTGGCCAATTTCTTGATTGCTACGCGAAGGTTGCCAAGAGCGTGTAATTTTAATTTCCCAACCACTAAACTCATGTTCCCTTTTATATACCTACGTGCAAAACTTACTCTCGCAAACACCAGGCAAGAAACATCTTGAACTTATACAAATAATTTATTATATATTCATTATATATAAATAATTTATCGCCTTCGATTCGTTCTTATAGTTAGACACACGCTTGCTGTCGATCACGTGGCTCGCAATTGAAAGATTCGAAAGGATGTAAATTCGCGAAACTCGGTCCGAGAAACTTCCGTTCGCGTATTCGTCGATTCCGCTTCATCACGATGTCCGATAGAACAGAACGCGGCGCTAGAAAAATACGACAACCATGCGACGAACGCGATATCGTTGACCCGAGATTACGCGTCCCTTTATCGTGTCGTTTACCCACCGGAAGTAATGTCTTACTCGAACGCGCGTCGCAAACGTCGCCATACTCGTTGTTTTCTGTTACGTACGAAACGATCGTGCCCGTTGGCAAATCGCGTGGAAGAACTTCCGCGTTCGTGGAAGAACGACGACTGCGCGGGGAGAAGTTGAGAAATTGCAACGAGAGAAAAAGAGAGAGAGAGAGAGAGAGAGAGAGAGAGCTAGCATAGGAGAGGGCAAGAGGTCAAGCGGAAGCACCCTTGTAGAAGGTAAGACGCAGACACACGTATGTAAGACCCGTGCGTAAGCCGGTCGACATCGATCGACTAAGAGACTCGCAACCCCTACGCGACTTATCGCGTCGTTCTCGTGTTCACTTCGAGGACTTACGTGTGACGCTTACATTAGTTAGGGGAAAAATTGGACACGACGCGCGGCGCGTTAGAATGACTGCTCGACGGTGAAACGATGGTCATTTCTATTATCTCTTCGTTTATTTAATTATTTCATTCTTCGCTTTTCTAAGACAACGCTGTCGAATTTTATCTTCTTGGGATGAAAATAGTTTCTTTCAAGAGCACCATCATTTCTATTGTCCATTGGTTTATTTAATTATTTCATTCTTCATTTGAGACTTTTCTAAGACAATGAGTGTTGTCGAATTCCATTTTCTTGGGATGAAAATAGTTTCTTTCATGAGCACCATCATTTTTATTGCCCCTTGGTTTATTTAATTATTTCATTCATCATTTGATACTTTTCTAAGACAACGAGTGTTGTCGAATTCTATTTTCTTGGGATGAAAATAGTTTCTTTCAAGAGCACCATCATTTCTATTGTCCATTGGTTTATTTAATTATTTCATTCTTCATTTGAGACTTTTCTAAGATAACGAGTGTTGTCGAATTCTATTTTCTTGGGATGAAAATAGTTTCTTTCATGAGCACCATCATTTTTATTGCCCCTTGGTTTATTTAATTATTTCATTCATCATTTGATACTTTTCTAAGGCAACGAGTGTTGTCGAATTCTATTTTCTTGGGATGAAAATAGTTTCTTTCAAGAGCACCATCATTTCTATTGTCCATTGGTTTATTTAATTATTTCATTCTTCATTTGAGACTTTTCTAAGATAACGAGTGTTGTCGAATTCTATTTTCTTGAGATGAAAATAGTTTCTTTCATGAGCACCATCATTTTTATTGCCCCTTGGTTTATTTAATTATTTCATTCATCATTTGATACTTTTCTAAGGCAACGAGTGTTGTCGAATTCTATTTTCTTGGGATGAAAATAGTTTCTTTCAAGAGCACGATCATTTCTATTGTCCATTGGTTTATTTAATTATTTCATTCTTCATTTGAGACTTTTCTAAGATAACGAGTGTTGTCGAATTCTATTTTCTTGGGATGAAAATAGTTTCTTTCATGAGCACCATCATTTTTATTGTCCCTGGGTTTATTTAATTATTTCATTCTTCATTTGAGACTTTTCTAAGACAATGAGTGTTGTCGAATTCTATTTTCTTGGGATGAAAATAGTTTCTTTCATGAGCACCATCATTTCTATTGTCCCTTGGTTTATTTAATTATTTCATTCTTCATTTGAGACTTTTCTAAGATAACGAGTGTTGTCGAATTCCATTTTCTTGGGATGAAAATAGTTTTTTTCATGAGCACGATCATTTTTATTGCCCCTTGGTTTATTTAATTATTTCATTCATCATTTGATACTTTTCTAAGACAACGAGTGTTGTCGAATTCTATTTTCTTGGGATGAAAATAGTTTCTTTCAAGAGCACCATCATTTCTATTGTCCATTGGTTTATTTAATTATTTCATTCTTCATTTGAGACTTTTCTAAGATAACGAGTGTTGTCGAATTCTATTTTCTTGGGATGAAAATAGTTTCTTTCATGAGCACCATCATTTCTATTGTCCCATGGTTTATTTAATTATTTCATTCTTCATTTGAGACTTTTCTAAGATAACGAGTGTTATCGAATTCTATTTTCTTGGGATGAAAATAGTTTCTTTCATGAGCACCATCATTTTTATTGCCCCTTGGTTTATTTAATTATTTCATTCATCATTTGATACTTTTCTAAGACAACGAGTGTTGTCGAATTCTATTTTCTTGGGATGAAAATAGTTTCTTTCATGAGCACCATCATTTCTATTGTCCCTTGGTTTATTTAATTATTTCATTCTTCATTTGAGACTTTTCTAAGACAACACGTGTTGTCAAATTTTATTTTATTTTATTTTTTTTTTTTTTTTTTGAATAAAAATAATTTCAGAGAAACACGATCATTTCCATTATCCCTCAGTTTATTTAATTAAGCCGTGTTTCACGCGATACATACTTCGTGACACTTCTAAAGCAACGCACACATTGGCGACATTCTATTTTTTTTTTCAGCACAAAAATAGTATTTCCTTCGTTATTGGATTTTATAAAATTTAGAGAAATTAAAATATAATATTTACAA
The DNA here is from genome assembly GCA_036937485.2 of Tetragonisca angustula. Classification (NCBI taxonomy): domain Eukaryota; kingdom Metazoa; phylum Arthropoda; class Insecta; order Hymenoptera; family Apidae; genus Tetragonisca; species Tetragonisca angustula. The sequence continues at coordinate 393,804 of JAWNGG020000175.1, read as the reverse complement.
CTGCATCGTTGCTTGATCTTTGACATGTTCAATTGAAATACATTCAATTTTCATCGTGTAAAATTTGTCTTAATTTCATCGGTAAACGGAAATGATTGAAAATCCAGATCAATCGTACACAAACGCAACGTGGAGTATTGTAAAAAAAAGAAAGGAAAATGAAATAAGAAACAAAAAAAAAAAAAGAAGCGTAAATATCAAACGTTCCTCTTCCGATACTTCGATCATGAAGCGTCTCATCAGTCTCCGTTATCTCTGTTATGCTTTTGATCTTCTCGCAATTACAAATTCCAACAGCGGAGAGCCATTTTCGATTTATCGCCACCGTGGCGAAATCGCTTTGCCAGGTTTCCCCACTTCGATTCCATAACGCGTGCAAATCGCATAAAAAGAGAGAGAGAGAGAGAGAGAGAGAGAGAAAGACACTAGGAAGAACGTGGTGTTCGAACAATTGCACTCGTTACCACCGAGTACAATTTCTAACGCCTTTTAGCTTGCATTCCGCGATGACCGACATTCTCGCGCGAGTCACGACGCGTGGACGCGCCGATGTTCCTCGGCTTCGCCGCGACTCTAGACGCTTTACTCTCGTTTTATTGCGACTGTGTACCGTTAGGAGAAGCGCGTGGAATCGATGTCGTGGCAATACCTCGCCGGTCGCTACCTCGAAACGTACATATTATACGTGTAACCCGACAAACCGTGCGCCCGTTTGCGTGCACGTCCAGTCGGACGATGGAAAGTCGATAAAACACGTCGGGCGAAGCCAACGAACCTGGGCCAGGGGCACCCATGAGTCACAGGACCCCGGTCTCTCTCTCTCCGGCCTAACGTTATTAAGTGGATTTTTACATCGGCCGAATTTCAGCCAGCTGGGCCACGTTGTTGAGTAAGTCGGGACGCAAGTAAGAAAAGGGGCAATTCGCGAACAAGCTCTTCCCACGGAACGAAACTGGCACGTTCTACAGCTGGCGTGAAAGACAGCAAAAACGTGGAATGGAAGTAAGTAAAACGCTTCGTCAGAAAGTTGAAAACAATGAGGAACCGTGAAAACTACCGAGGAAACAAGTTGTTGCGACAGAAAACGCATCACCGCGGAGCAGTGATCTTCGCGATTTGTAACGAGCAATTGTTCGTTGCGTTCGAAAATCTAGGACTTGATCAACTCTACGTGATTAATGTAATCAGATGAATGTATCAACAGTGCAATTCATGTCAAATTTAATACCACAACTTAACGTTAATATTACATTGTAGTTAATGTTAAAATTGTAATTGTACGTGTATTTATAATTTTTATGTAATTGAGATTGTTATTTTACTTGATTTTCGTGGATTCTTTTTTTCTTTTGTGATCATTTCAAAATAACGTATAGTTACGATATTAAGTAACATGTATTAAGTTTGATTCCGATTATTTTCGAAATGTCGTCGTAATTTCGTTAATAAGATTCCAATTCGAAAATGTAATAGAAGTCCCACTAATAAATAAATAAATATCGATGTTCATCAATGCAGGATTGGCCAAAAGTATCTTCCCATCCATTTCTTTTTTTTATATAAGAAAAAACTATTTTGTTAATTCTAAATTAGACTTAAGTGAAATGACATGAATTTTTCATTATGTTTTAAAACTCTTAAAAGGAAACATTTTTTTGAATATACAATAAAAAGAAATTACGGATTTATTTTAGTAGGAAATGACGTTTGGCCCACCCTATATAACTTAACCTCTTGCGGTGGAATTTTTTGTTCCAAAATTGTAACAATATTTTCTCAGTTTCGAGTATATTTAAGTAGAACAGAATAGAGAGAACAAACAATAAATTTATCACCTCTCTCAATAATTTCTATGAGATTTCTAGAGATTTCTATTAACCCAAATCTAAACCTAACCTATAATAATCTAAACAAATAATAAATTTATCACTTCTCAATAATTTCTATGAGATTTCTAGAGATTTCTATTAACCCAAATCTAAACCTAACCTATAATAACCTAAAAATAATATAATAACCTAAACAAATAATAAACTTATCACTTCTCAACAATTTCTATGAGATTCCTAGAGATTTCTCTTAACCCAAACCTAAACCTAACCTATAACAACCTAAATATAATATAATAACCTAAACAAATAATAAATTTATCACTTCTCAATAATTTCTATGAGATTTCTAGAGATTTCTATTAACTCAAACCTAAACCTAACCTATAATAACCTAAACAAATAATAAATTTAACACTTCTCAATAATTTCTATGAGATTTCTAGAGATTTCTATTAACCCAAATCTAAACCTAACCTATAATAACCTAAGTACAATATAATAACCTGAACAAATAATAAATTTATCACTTCTCAATAATCTCTAACAATTCAGTTATAGATATCAGATATCGTACCGGCGAGTTCAAAAAGAAAGAATTACTGTATACGGTTTGTGGTCACTCGTTACGGTCCGCAACCGGTTGCCAGCGCAAGTGGTTAATCTCTGCAATAATATGCATTAACCGCCTCTGTTCAGATTTGTTTCAAACACGGATGCCATTGTCGTGCTGTAATATACTCGAAACAATAAACATAACAATAGACATAAATATATTCGCAAAGTATTTCTGCAAGCGTCACAATGCCCTTCCGAACCACTTTTGCCCAGCGAAGCGTACCAAATTATTTAGTCTCGGTAGCCGAAACTTGCGTTCTTCGATTACTATAAATAATTCCCGCCGCCTCTCGTATCTTCTCGTAGCATCTTGCAGATTTCATCGGAATTTCACGGGAAGGAAAGCCCGTGCATTTACTGCGAAACAAAGCCGGCAACGGCGAGGTGTGATGGATTTTTATTTGAAATTCGCCGGTGCGAATGGGGAGCGAAATAGTAGCGGCGGTAACGATGAAAACGGGTTGAAACGAAAGAGAGAGAGAGAGAGAGAGAGAGAGAGAGAGGCCGCGATAGGTAAAAAGTTTTAAAAGGTTCGGCTAGTCTTTCTCCCATTAGTTCCATCGTGGTGTTGTTAATTTCGAACAAATTGGCCTCCGCTTTTGTCAGCAAGTTTCAGGCCGAGAGAACGCCGAGACCAAGAACTTTCATTTCCGAAAGTACGATGAAAAAAAAAAACAAGAGGAGCGGCCCGGGTTTAATCGAGAAATGAGATTAACGAGTGATTTCGATCAAACTGCGAACGGTTGTTCGGATTTGTCGGATTTTCTTTTTTTCCTCTCTCTCTCTCTCTCTCTCTCTCTCTCTCTCTCTCTCTCTCTCTCTCTTTTTTAGACGAAAGTTTGTTTCTCGCGTTGAGAGAAAAGAAGAAATGGATAAAAAGAGAGAGAGAGAGAGAGAGAGAAATAAGTTTAAAACGTTTCGAGACAAAACTCAACTCTGCGCCGCTTCCGTTTTCCTACCTTACGTAAAGCCACGACCTTTTCCTATTATTTCAGCCGGTCGGAGTGTGTCCGGACTAGATAACAGAGGACAGAAATCCGGGGAGAAACGAACCAATCCGCGTCTGCTTTTCTACGATAACACAAACGATAATGAAAAAAAAAAAAAAAGAAAAATTGAGAATAACACAAAAACCAACTGAAGCTTCCGTAGAGACGCAGCGCACGATTATATATATTATATTATATTATTATATTATATATAAGTACAGATTGAAGACACATATGTATAATTAACGCAGACATGTATCTACATTTTAATCCATGTCGTTTTTAATACACGACGTACATATCATACGTATCATTCAAGTTTATTCAGCGTACTTCAATGTACACATTCAGACATTTCCCACGAGTATTAATGCATGGAACAAAATATATATTTAGTATATTTAGTGCACGTGACAAAGTTGTAAAACAATTTGTCGTACATTTACGACGAAACGTGTCCTAACTCGGAAAAAAATACATTTTCCAGGAGACGAACAGTTTTTGAACTGTATTAAATTAATTTTCAAGCGAATTAATTAATTCAAAATTGAACATTAATCTTACAATACTAAAACAACGCGATAGACGCAGGTTTGTCTGATGACGAAACAATAAAAAAAAAACTTATATAAGACCATAATGTGTTGCGTGAATCAGAAAATGCGACGTGATTGATTTTCATTTGTCCACGGACAGGTTATTAAAATAAATAATAACAATGGTTGCTAGAGTGAAAATATTCCTCGAGTTGCAAATGTGCGATATCATTTTCTAAATCACTGCCACTAATAGATATTGTTATACAGAAGAACAGAGAGAGAAACCTCTAATCGAAACGTGTTAACAGGCGTATTTAACCGTTTTAGGTTTAGGTTAAGTTTTAGGTTAGGTTAGCGCGATCGATTCAAATTACGTGTCGAATAGTGCCACAGCGTTTGCTCCCGATGCTCAATTTACAATGCGTTCGATTTCGATTATACCGCCATATCGTCGATATTGAAGCTTCATCTCCTAATTATTTCCTTCTCAATCTAGCCTAACCTTTAAACTTAATCATTCACCTAGCCTGAACCTAACTTTTAAACGTAACCTTTCACTACCTATCTATTCTTTTAAACCTAATCTTTTACTAGCCTGAACCTAACTCTTAAACCTAACCTTTTACTACCTATCTAGTCTTTTAAACCTAACCTTTTACTACCTACCTATCCTTTCAAACCTAACCTAAACTTACCACCACGTGCATAAATAGACAGTTTCTACTTTATCGATATTTTTATTGCGTTGCTTGGCATTGATGACACTATCCAACACGGCTTTTTAAACAGCCAGCGCCACTAAAACGCGAAATGGTATTTTTTGATCATAAAACCAACCAGCGTGTCGTTTCTCCATACGTTAAAATGGTAATAAGACGGAATTAACCTCTTTCGCTGGAATGACGTGCCACGCACGTTGAAAATATTTGGCTCAAAATTGCAGTATTTTCTCAGTTTCAAATATACTGAAATATAACCCAGGCAAAACGAATAATAAATTTATTGCTTCATAGTAATTTTTATCCAGCGATATACCGATGAATTCAAAGAGAAGACGAATTATCCAATTTGGTCACTCGTTATGGTTTGTGGAACCAGTTACTAGCGCAAAAAGGTTTAATTTCAAGTCGATTTCTTTCATGTTTTCTCAGTTTCAAGTATACTGAAATATAACCCAGGCAAAACGAATAATAAATTTATCGCTTCATAGTAATTTCTATCCAGCGATATACCGATGAATTCAAAGAGGAGACGAATTATCCTATACAATTTGGTCACTCGTTATGGTCCGTGGAACCAGTTACTAGCGCAAGAGGTTAAAGTTTAATTTCAAGTCGATTTCTTTCATGTTTTCTCAGTTTCAAGTATACTGAAATATAACCCAGGCAAAATAAATAATAAATTTATCGCTTCATAGTAATTTCTATCCAGCGATATGCCGATGAATACGAAAAGGAAACGATTTATTGTATACGGTTTGGTCACTCGTTATGGTCCGTGGGACCAGTCACCAGCGCAAGGGATTAAGAACTCACGGAACTGAGAATGACGCAGAAAAAAAGGAAAAAAAAAACGGGGAAGGGAAACGTGAAATATCGGAGCGAGGAAACGTTTCAATTATTGTTACCGTCGTCCTGATTTGTAGCGCCATAAACGGTAACAAGCTTCGTTCAACTGTTGCCGGGCAATCGCAATGAATTTCACGATTTAAACCGGCACGCCGGTTTCAGGGGAATATTGGAGCCTCGGCGAGTGGAAACACAAAGCTGGCGATTGCCTTTGCTCGCCTTAAAATTCGGACAAATTGAAAGCGACCCGTGGAGAAGCTTGGCAAAGCTTCACCCCGCCCCCCCCCCGACAACTCGTTGCGGACGTTGCGATTAATAATGATCTTCCTTTCCGCTTCCTACTACCGTTTTCTCCCTTTTTCTCTGTCTCTCTCTCTCTCTCTCTCTCTCTTACTTTTTCTCGCTATGCTCGCTGATACCTTTTCCTTTTTCCCTGTTTTCTCACCATATGGCAAACTATGCAAAGAGACGTAAGTAAAGGAGTCTCTGCATCTAGAGCTAGAGTTCAATTACAATTACCTACTCTGATCTATTAAGATCTTTAATTTTTAAATAAAATTTATTAAAATTCATTAAAATCTGACTGAAATCAATTCGTGAATTCACTGTTCAAAAACCGGAGATATTTTTTTCCGTTTCAAATTATGGAAAATCGCATTTCCGCGCGTGAATACAGAACGAATAGCTGCTCGTGAAATTTTTACGATCGCGTTAACGCGTGGCCAGGTGAAACAACCAACATTCGACTTCCCCCAAAAAAATGATCTGTATAAATTGTTCAGCTGTCGACCAGCAATGCTCGTGCCACGGAAAATTACTCCCTTGTCATCTGTGATATACCATTCCTATTTCCTCCTGCGCTGTTCACGACTCATCCGTCAGACACGGAGATTTCTCATCAGCTTTTTTTTTATTTATATCGATCCAGAAGAAGCAAATTTTTTTTTCTTTTTAGAAAAGAAATTTCACTCAACTTGCTAACATCAAAGTTGCCCGTATCTAATACGATTCTGTAGCATTTTGTGATCCAAATGTTATCTTAAAATTAGAGTAACATTTTAAGAATATATTCTAGGAATATACTAGAACATACTACAAGAATATAATCGTCAGAAGAAACAAAAGGGTTCGCGTGTGTGTCAATTTAGAGCTGCGAGACGTTTACAAGCGTAAAGGAATTCACTGCGTGCCAATCTACAATTTATCGTAGACTAAAGTAAGCACTAGCATTATGTACCTCTGTCGACGTATCAAGCAATTGAAAAGTGTGCTTTGTTACTTTATTATTACAGCGTTCGTGTGTGAACGCCAAGTTACTCCTCGGTTTATTTTTACGTCGTAACATATGCTAAAGCGTGTGCTAGAATGAACGGTGGTCATTATATCGAGCATATGTTGTAGACAGGTAACACTTACAACTCTGAAAGTAACGACACTCGAGTCCATGCCTATTAAGATCCCAAAATCTGATCTCGAAACTTCACGCGAGACACTTTTGTTAGATCTTTCTGAATTAAAACGGTCATATAACACATAGGTTAACTATGGGTTTTTTATTTATTTGAAAAAATTAATTGTACACGCACGCAACTGGAACAAAGAAATATATTATTTAAATGTTTCATATATTTCGTACAGCACGGTACAACTTCACTTCAATTGGAGTTCACCAATTTTCATTATTGCTTGTTATTTCCACATTTAACCTATTGTTATTGCTTATTATTTCTCGTTCGCATAACAGAAGCGAATTTAATCAGCAAAGGATCGATTGAATTAAAATTTCTAATATTTATTATCTATTTTCTTCAAATAAACGAAGTTCTACCGTATTCCGTTGTAACTTGAAAACCAACGAACCGAGACATTTTTGATTCAGAGTCACTCGTACGAAACACACGTTTCCAGTTTCTTCCTAAGACATGTCAGTATAAAAGGCAGTAAGTTGAGAACCATTTTTCTAGGATCAAGATCGACAGATGGACTACGAACGACAGAGCTTAGGGATGCAGGTAAACCAACAAACAATTCATCCGAAACGGAGGAATGTCCAGGTGCGGGTCCACAAATCCCAGAGGGTAGCTTCCACGAAACGCAGCGCACACGTTTCAAAAGAAATCGACGAAAATCGGCCAGGTTGGAACCAGCCCGATGACCAGACAATAAGAAAATAACGTTGCAAGAACAGCCTACGTCACTCTACCGTAGTTCACTGATGTGAAAGCTTACAAGGTCTTAGATACAACAGGAGTGTCCGCTCGAAATCCATATGTTTAAAAATAAAATTCAATCGGATATCGAACGAATCGTTTAAGAAAAATTTTCTTAATGCCACGGCGAGTATCAGGCAACTATAGTTTCGGGGAGTATATTATCTCAGCAGAGAGGAGCGCTGTCGAAAAATTTACAACGACGGTCGTTAACCTCTTGCCACATGGAGAAATTTTTGTCCCAGAAATTGGAATATTTTCTCAATTTTAAGTATATTTAAATGTAACCTGGTGTAACCATAACAAATGATAAGTTTGTTATTTCTCAAGGGGTCAGGATAGTGTGAAATTTTCAAAAAATCGATTTTTCTTCCGAAATAAGATACAAAAGGTCCTAGCCTTTAAAACGACTCATTTTTGAGTGTAATAATAAATCCACGGATACAGAATAATTTGAATTTGTATCACTGTTTACAACTTTGAGCAGTATTATAAAGTGTAAATCGTGTGATTCAAGTATTACTTTCGGCGAATCGAATATCAGGGGACTTGGATTCGATTTAGTTGCGAATTGTAAGAACTATGAGCCTCGATATATAAGTAAAAAAAGTAAGTAAAGGATACGTATGAAAACTTTAAACGCGTTTTTCTCGAAATTAGGATTTTAGAAACGGCGTGCAAGATATTTCGAAATCTAACCAACCGATTACCGTGAAACTTGATACGTATCTTTAGTGTAACATTATACTAGGGATTGACGATCGGACATTTTTTAATTTTTAACAATTTCGAAAAATATAAACAAAAGACGTAGAAATTTCTGGCGTAAATTCGATGCGTCAAAAACAAATAGCTGCTATTTGCATAATTTTCACAAAAACGAAAATGTTGGATCGTCAATCCCTAGAGAATAATGTTTGCTTTTGAACTTTTGTTGCAAAACTAATCCTGTTTGGCTGGAAAGAGCCCTTTCTTTTTTTTTTTTTTTTTTAATGTCGCTTCTTATAGTTCAGAACCACCAAAGCTCGTGTCAATCAAACATGCAGTTTATTCTTTTACAAGCCCTCCAAAGTATACGTAATTTCTAGACCTGTCACACTGCCCTGCCTCCTTGATAATTTCTATTTAGTCGATATCATCACGACGAGTTGAAAAGAAACAGAAAGCGACGAATTACATGTACGTACGGTTCTCGGTCGCTCGTTATGGTCCGCGAAACCAGTTTTCAACCGCCTGAGATTCACGCACGAGGGCCGTTCGCAACACGCGGCTGTTGAAGAAATTCCCGCGAGGGGGAAAAGTCGCGTCGCCGAGCGGAAAACGGAAGCTTTTAAAAGACGCGAGACATCCTCTGCAGCGGTTAGAATCCGGCCGGCTGGATTTAAATGCGTCCTGGTGGATCTACTTTTAGGCGGACAACCCCACCGCGATAGAACGCGGGTCGTTTCTCGCGACGGGAATAAACTTGGACACGGAAGAAACAAAACGCGACGACGCTCCACCGGACACCCATGGAAAATCGTTCGTTCGCGATGCATCGACCTCTATTCCAGTTCGATGGTCCACTTACTATTCTTACAACGCGACGGGTATCTACTCGCGATCGTTCGTGCTCGTTTCACTTGTCGTCGAAGACGAATGAAAGTTACAAGCACGGATCTATGGAATTTTGGTACTGCTGATTTCTTTTTCTTTATTTTTGCTTTTCTCTTTTTTGTTTTTTTTCTCGTGACTTTCGTCTAATTTTCGGACGAAATCCAGATACAAAATTGCAAAGTTTGTTCGAGTTTAACTGTATTCTATTCTTTTTTAAATTTTCGATCAAGTAGTCGAACATTGGAATTTTATAGACGTAAAATATTTTTAATGTACAAGTTTATATGGAAATATATGGAAAATTGATAGTTTCGAAAACTGAACTTTTTTTTTTTTTTTTTTTTGAAATTTTATTGATCTTTGAACATTAAGGTTAAATGACGAAATGTTGGAATTTTGTGAATTTTTGTCGTTCAACTCTATGCTCAAAGTTCAATAAAATGATGGAAAAAAAAACTATGCACCAAGTTTTACAGGAATGTTGTAAATGGGAAACTTTAATCTTCAAAACCATAATACATTTAGCTACAAACAAAATTTTTCAGTGTTTTCTCACGTCAGTGAATTTTTACAATCTTTTCTTTTAAGAAAAGAACACTTTTCCACTTACTGCATGGTGTTAAAATATCTCGAAACAAAGAAAAAAAAAAAAAATTAGGGTAGTGAAAACAAAAGCTTCACGTTTTTGAAGTAATACCAAGCAAACTGTTGTATGATCTTCTCTCTAACGAAGTTTTAACAGTTTAAAGTAATCGACAATTTTTCATTTAAATTAACCGTGGTGCGAAACTAACTCCGCGAAAACAATTTATATTTCCCAAAAATAGTGAGAGTAACAAGATCAAAAAAAAAAAAAAAAAAGAATTTTTTTCGAAGGCACTGGAAACATTTCTACAAAACATATTTTGCTTTTCTGTGTTCTACACGCAAACATTCGACAAAATGTTATCAAATGTTAAAAATCCACACGTGCGTTCAGTTCTACTCGTCGCTGTATATCGTTACGGAATTTAATTGATTTTCAGGGATCAATATCCAATTATAAATAGTAACTTATAAATATTGCGGAACTGTTTCGTTACTTTCGTTTTCAGTTCTTCTCGATTCCAGATTAGTTTCTTAATCAGTTAATAGTAATTGAAACACATTTTGTATCCTCTTACGTTGTCCAAATGTTAATTCCAATTATACGATCTACCAATTTCATAAAGAGATAGGAAACAACCGATTGGCCATTAATTGTTCAAACTCAAGCTTGTTTGGACTCGGTCGCTCGTTATGGTCCGCGAACCAGTTGCCACCGCGAGGGTTTGAACACTCGAACAAATGTCCATCTCAACAGAATCAAAATACAGGACAAAGCGCATCATTTCGACCAAAAATTATACCAAATTACAATATAAGCAGAAAAGAAAGGACCAGCTATGACCAGACTTCGAATCGAACATTCCAACATCACACACGAGTATCTCCTCCTAGCCGAAACAGAACCACTTTTCTGCAACACTTGCAACTAACAAATTACCACCCAACACCTGTTACACGAATACAGAAAATATCTAAACGTAGGAAGTAAACATGGATTAAAGCCAGAAACAGCAAAGAAATGTTATCAGCTACGTAAAGGAGACACAACTATTCGAACAAATATAAAGAGAAAATTCCAGCATGTCGCTAAAGACCTCGTGATCGATGCGACTCTAAACCAGAGACCGAATCGGTATTACAGTTAATACCGGTATTTTTTAGGTTACTATTCGATTACGTTTAATGAAACGGTGCGAATACCGGTATGATGCTATCGAAACAATGTTAAATTGGTGGATGTATTTCGATATAATACCGGTAAATAAAATATTGATATATTAGAAAGGGAAAAGGGGACAATGATTAAATGTTTTCATAAAGCTGCTAGTAAACTTGATAACGCTTGTACATGTATCCTTTATTATTTCTAATACTAATTCATCGTTGTATCACTATACAATGTCATACAGCCACGATACTCTTACTTAATTTTAAAGGATGACCGATTTCTCGACACGTTTTTCCTTTTTCTCGGTGAAGAATGGCCAATTGTCGTACGTCGATAAATCGAAAGAGGAGTGGAAACAACGATTAATCGCAGAATGGAAGAATATTCCGCTAAATTACTTAAAAAAAATTACTGGAAACATGCCTAAGCGTCTGCGATATATTATTGAAGTTAAATATTAATTATCGTTTACGTTAACAATTTTCAGGTTCAAATATTGTAGCTCTTCAAATGTCCGAATATTTTTGCCACGCTATTTCGACACAGTTCAGTTTATTCTTTGATATTGGGAAAAGTATGTGCAATAAGCAAATAAAATCGATGTCACTATAAACTATAATGAATGAATGTTCTGTTATATTATTAAAATTGTTATATTATTAAAATTATATTATTATATTAAAATTAATCCAAATTTACTAATACAAACGATCGAAATTCACGACAATACTTTGAATAGCACTCCGAATATTAATAAGAGTCACTGTACGTAAATGAAAAATGTTTTCATCGGTAAAGTGGTACTGTACCGGTATATATTTTCGGTATTTTTACCGTTGTGGACGTCAAATACCGATAAAACCGATAAAACACGTGTGAAAATACCAGTACGATTTTATATCGGCATCAAAACCGATTTTCGATAAATAGCGATTATATCACGATAATATGGGAGCAAATACCGGTAAAATACCTAAACCTCGCAATATTTCGGTTTCAGTCTCTGCTCTAAACCTCATTTAAAAAAAAAAAAAAAAAAGAAAATGTCCATCCAAATTTTAATCAAACAGACGAGCTGATTCAATTGGCGACGCAGAATCACGCCCCGGATGAAAGACTCGCGGCATGTAACCATCCACGAAAGCGGAAACGGTGCGCGTCCAAGTTGGAGGAGACGTTTCAGTGTCGGCGAGGTTTCCAAGGTGCAGTCTAGACCAGCGGTCGCCTTAAGAATGTGATCCATTGTTAAGACGAGAATAGATTCGGATCTCGCGACGACGCCAGCCTTCCGCCCCGACTATACGTACGTCGCCGCGCCATCCTGCATTGTACCATCGCGAGGAATAATTGGGAAACCAACGGACGACGTGGTCACGACGAGCATGACGCTGGTTATTCACGAAAACTGTCGTGATCGATCGAACGACGTCGTAAGAGACTCACGTTACTGTTAGTACCTAGCACGGTTCTATCCGAGATCGTGCGAATTGAGAAGGTAACTTGGCTTTCCAAACCTGGAGAAGACCAAGTTGCCATACTACGAATATTCATGCACGTTTAAACATAGGAAAATGCTTCATAAAGTCTCTTTACAATTTCGAAAATTTATTACAAAGGCAATTGGTGAGGATTTGCTCTATGTACTCAGTGGTTATTACTCAAGGTTTTTTATCACACTGCGTTGATGAATAAGATACTGTTGAATGAACACCCTACAAAATGGCTACTCCTCAAGAGAAGGCACAGTGCGTAATATAGAGGTGTGTAATATCGAGTCGGGAACACGAAATTTCTTCGGGATCGTGACGGGTATTAGAAAATTTCGAGATTCTCGAATTTATCGCGGTAACAAGAATAACAAGAATAAATAATTCGTTAAAGTCCACGCCTCCAACTATATCGAAAGGTCGCAGATCTAGAAGCATCATTCGAGCAATTTCTTCTGTTATATCTTTTGATCCAACAATCTTTCGCGTATCATATATCGATTCGATTACTTTCCTAGTGCATGTACTTATGTTTGGATGCATATGGCTTCAAACGGCGTAATAAACCAGTAGTATTTGCATACCCAGTTCTAAATTCCGCATCTGTGTCATCTTTTTCTTGAAAATGTTCCCAAACAGAGCTTCTCTTCACCTTCTTCCTTTGCACTACTTCCAGCTACCACAACTTTACTCTCACTGTCGACATTTTTTTTTAAAGATTTTTATTCTTTATTAAATTCACACAGATTTTGAAATATACGTCCGAGCTTCCCGAATTTCTCAGCGATACTGCTCAACAGCGTACATAACGTCCAAGTGCTAACCACGCAGTCACACGTTCGTTTACATCAGGTCACACACGATTCTTGGAATCCGTGTTTCCAATAACTTCACTGCCAGAAGAAATTGAATTGTGTATTTACATATTTTGTAGACTGCTATACAGCATTGTAGAATAGTATCGACCATCGAATTCCCGAAATTTTCGGGTTCTCACACACCCCTAAAATTACAGTATTTATTGTTGCCTAAGTTCAATGGGGGCTATAAAACAGTAAAACTGTAAAATTGAAAAATTTTAACTAAATAAAACATAAAAACTGTAAAACTATTGATTAATGTAATAGAAATAGTGTTTTTGAAAGTATTGGCAAAGGGCTATCATCTGTTGTGCATCGCTGACTTTACCTTTATTTGATGGTTGAGCAGCGAAAAAGGTTATTATAAGTTGAACCTTCATCGTGTGTACATCGATTAAAAATTCCAAGTGAATTTTTAAATAATATTTCCAACAATTTATTTGCACGAAGCGACGATCACTGCTTAACTCGATTTCTGACTATATAAATTTTCTCTACATAAATTTCTATTTAATATACATCAATGCAGTTATAATTTAGAAATTAATATCATGAAAACGTAAATTTAGTTCTAGGCAGTTATAGATAAAAAAGATTAATAAATTACTACATTTGACGTCGTAACATATTTATAAAAGTGTAACCTTGCGATAGAAATCTAAAAACTATTGATTAGTACAATAGAAAAATATTGTTTCGAAAAACTAAAAAAAAAAAAATTATCAACAGTTCCGAGTCTTCGACGATCGGAACTATAGATTAACCTTCAGCGGTACGGAGACTCATTACCAATTGAACTTCCGTCGTGTGCACATCGATCAAAATTTACGGGTGAATTTTTCTGGATATTCTATTAGTTTAAACATTATCTAATATTTCTAATAATTTATTTGTAACAATTAAGCAATAAATTCTTCTTCTATAATTGTTTAAACATTACCTAGTATTTCTAACAATTTACTTGCAACAATTAAGCAATAAATTCTCCTCTGTAATGTTTCTAAGTGTCATTTAAAATTTTTAACGAATAATTTATAACAATCTTGAACAATGTACTTAGGAGAAATGACTGTGAATTATCGAATGAAATAATTAATTTAATCGTTTTATCGTTTGATGTAAAAGTTGTGAATATTATTAAATAATGTCTAGAAACATTGTAGAAATAAAATAATTTGTTTCAAATAAATTATTGAAACTGTAAAATAATGCATTTCGATGATATTTTTGTATATTAACTACTTATATTATAACAATAAAATCAGTGATTGAATTCCCAAGCATTATTTCATAGTTTCAATAATTCATTTATAATAATTAAATTATTTTCTTTACAATAACGGAAAAGATAGTTACATGATACATATATTTCTTGCTGTCTGAAATAATAAACGAGCGAAAATTTTTATACATGTTATTCTGAAGAGACGATCAGTGCTTAACTCGATTTTTGGCTATTTAACTTCTCTCTACATAAATTTCTATTCAATATACATCATATGCGGTTGTAACTTAAAAATTAATATCATGAAAGTGTAAATTTAGTTTCAGCCAGTCATAGATCAGAAAATTGATAAATTATTACATTTGACATTGCAACGTATTTATAAAAGTGTAACCTTGCGATAGAAGTCTAAAAACTATTGATTAGTATAATAGAAAAGCAGTTTCGAAATACTAAAAAAAAAAAAATTATCAACAGTTCCGGGTCGCTGACGATCGGAACTTTAAATTAACCTTCAGTAGTACGGATGGCTCATTACCAATTGAACTTCCGTCGTGTGTACATCGACCAAAATTTACGAGTGAATTTTAAATAATATTTCCGAATATTCTACTTGTTCAAACATTATCTAATATTTCCAATAATTTATTTGCAACAATTAAACAAAAAATCCTCTTCTATAACATTTCTAAGTTCTATTTAAAATTTTTAATTAACCATTTGTAGTAATCGAGTCACTGATACATTTCTAAGAAATTTTCATTATCTGTATCGCATCATTAACGATCGAAAGATCAAATTAATGCGGAGACAAGAGCTCATCACGAATTAAATTTTTGTCGTGGGCACATCGACTAAATTTACAAGTTTGAAAAAAATTGTCAACTGTTCTGAATCACTGACGACCGAAATATACATTAACCTTGAACGATACGGAGGCTCATTACCAATTGAACTTCCGTCGTGTGCATATCGACCAAATTTTAGAAATGTGGAAAAAAAATCATTAACCGTTTTGGATCACTGACGAATGAAACATATGATTAACTCTGAGCGGTAGTGAGGCTCATTATCAATCAAACTTCCATCGTGTCCACATCGACCAAAATTTTAAACAATATGCCTGCAACCAAATCTTAATCTACAATTCTGACTTCAACGATTGGTAAGTTACGTGGTTTAGTTTCTTTCCTGTTAGGTTAATACTTGATCGTGATTATTTGAACCTAAATAGGAGTTCAATTTCCATGACCTGTATCCCAGTCGTACAAGATATACTTTATTAGTTACCATTCTTTAACAATTACCGTGATATACGTCATATTTCTATATATACATAGATAATATTAGTTAGTGTAATAATACTATTGCTATTTAAATATTACTAGATATTTTCAGAATTTCTCTTTGAATCTACAATTTGGAAAATAATTTAGTCCTTTACTATTAATTAGTCAAACAAGAATATTTCTTCAATATCTTAAATTAATCACTAGATCGATCAAACAATTATAACTTATTTTACAAATACCATTTCTCTTTCTAGAAAATTACTTAAATTCAATACAAGTGGAGAGCTGTGTAAGAAATATATGAAACAGTACTGATTTACAATACATTATAACGAGACCCGTGCGTAGTCACCTCCACGTGGTGGGTCTTGGTAATTGATATCGTTTTACAAACATTAAAGTTTGTAAAACGTTATCAAGCTAAATTGTAAAACCATAAACGATAAACTTCAATGTTTGAAAAACGATATCAAGCTAAGAACTACGCAACCTACACTTCACTTTAGATCGTGAAAATTTCTTTCCATTCTTTATTTCACGACCTAAACTGAACTGTTGGTATAATTAGTTGATAAGTAAATTATTGGGCCCCCAGCCGGCCACCGATGGACGACGAGGGATCTCGCAGGGACATCGCGGGATGCGTTTTAGTTTTAAGTTGCGTGCGTTTAGTTTTAAATTGCGTGCGTTTAGTTTTAGTTAATTATAAGATAGTTAATATCTGGGACGACGAGGGACATCGCGGGATGCGTGCGACTTAATTTTAAGTTGCGTGCGTTTAGTTTAAATTAATTTTAAGATAGTTAATATCTGTAAATTCACTGTGAACGCATTCTGTACAAAGATACGTTTATTTAACTTGAGACGAAATTGGGAATCTCCCTTCTGCTCTCTTCTCTCGATCGTTTCTATCGTCATTGCACTGGAGTAGAGTTTTCACATTTCATGGTCAGTGTGTCAAATCGAGGAACTGCAGCCTCGTCCGAAACGGGCGAGGTCAGGTTCTTGTAGTCTAGTTCCTTTGTAATCCGACTCAGCGGTTCTTCAGAACCCCACTGTGTCGTTGGGGGTTGCGCTAGACTACTTGCCTCTAAATGCTCGAACCTCGATTTGGCACACTGACAAATCGCGGCTTCATTTCGCGTTATATCCCTTGCACGATATTGAAGTGTATCGATAGTTTCGCTTCCCTTGTTTCGTTCAAAGTTCAGCAAACGAGTCTTTGATACAGAATGAGCTGTTAGGGCTGCGAATTATTGTGAAAGATAGATATGTATGTATGTTAGTGTGAAACGTTGCGAGTGAAAGTAAAACATTGTAAGACTTTCACCTATATGTATTGTATGATTGTATGATTGTACGATTGTATATATTGTATGATTGTTAACGCGATCGTTGTTGGAAGATCGAGTGCCATAGTTCAATCTCATATATGCGCTTTAGAGTTAAGAGTTAGATTTAAGTTTGAGATTGAACTATGGGACGTCAGTCTCCTTTTTGCACAAGCAAAAGACCAATTAGAATAAAAACTTGGCATTCATTAAGTTGAATGCCAAGTTACTTGAATGTAATGGAGGGTGGATGGGATTAGGGCCCGGGCGGGTCTCGTGCGTAGTCACCTCCTCGTGGTGAGACCTGGTAATTGGTATCTTTTTACAAACATTAGAGTTTTACAAACTTTAATGCTTTGCTAAAACGATATCAAGCTAAGAACTACGCAACCTACAGTTCAGTTTAGATCGTAAAAATTTCTGACCATTCTTTATTTCACGGTCTAAACTGAACTGTAGGGACAATTAGTTGATAAGTAAACTATTGGGCCCCCAGCGGGCCACCGATGGACGACGAGGGACATCGTGGGATGCGTGCGTCTTAGCTTTAAGTTGCGTGCGTTTAGTTTTACTTAATTATAAATTTGTAACTTCTTAGTATTTGTAAGTATTTGCAAATTTTTGTTCGATAAAGGGAGGAGTGGGCGACCAAGAATATCTGAGGAAAACATCGATCGTGTAAGAAATCGAGTATCGTCTTGATGTGCTTCGTGCAACTAATGGTACCCATATAGAGGTGTATCAAATGAGGCAAAAAAAAATAAAACTTAAATATATACTCATTTTGTAATAATTTCCACTGATCTGCCTTTTCATTTGCCTTCGTAATAAATTCTTATATTGAAATTGTAAAGAGACTTTATGGACACCCTGTACATCAAATAACGCTCGGTATGATAATTAGATAAAACAGTTTTCTACTTGCATTCAATTTTCTCGGAACGAGAGTCGAGATACCGATATTATCAGACTACGAATTTATATTCTTACGAGTGTAACTAAAGAGACGGAGAGTCAGAAGCAGAGATTTCTTTCGCCTGACAACTGTAAAATCACCTCGAAATTCTTACACACGTAAGAATAATACAATGAAAATTTGGACTAAAATTTACGATTGCAACTTGGCTATCGTATTTTATCACTCTCCGAGCTGACTGTCAGTCTAGTCGTGATGCGTGAGTCGAATTAAGCAATGGTGGCGTGGAAACGTGTTTCCACGAGTCTTAAAAAGTCCTCGTCCTCGATCGTGTCAAGCGCCGTTTCCGCTTCAAGCGTTAGCTACGATACTTGCTCGAGCCGTGAAATGATTCTCGGAAGGAAAAACGTGACTGCACGACGGATGATTCACGCAACGTGACGCTTATTGTGCCTGATGAACAAGTACCGTGGTCGACGAGAAGAAGAAGATGAATATGTAATTCTTTCTGGGAACTTCTCGAGTAATCGGACGTCCGTCACACGGCTCCAAAGTTCCGGAGCAACGATTGGATGGAACGATCTTCGAGCACGGAACGTTACTGGAATTCCCTGAGCGGAGATACAAGTCAGCACATCAGAAAACTATTTGACTCCCGCCCGGTGGAAGCTTAATCATCGGTTGTCACCGGTGTTGAATATTCCATCTCGCAGTGGTAATGGAACGATGAGTCGAACGAAGCAAATTCTTATCGATGCGAGATGAAAAATCGCTTGTAACAGTTAAAACTAGTGTTAGGTGACTGCAGTTCGTCATCTAGAAAGTATTTCTCAAGTCATTCCTTTTCTTTTTGTTTTTTACAGATAATTTATCTCGAGGAGTCAGGAGAGTTTGAAATTTTCAAAAAATCGATCTCTTGTTTTGTTTTAAATAGTAGTTTGAAGAAATAAGACATAAAAGGTCCTAGCCTTTAAGGGGATATTTTCTAGTGTGAACTTTTGAAAAAAAATCGATTTTTCTTTTTTTCTTTGCATATTCTTAAAGGACATAGTAGTCAAAAATAAATCTTTGTAACTTTACGTATGAAAAATTGCCTAGCCACTTGGCTAAAATGCGGCGGAGCTCCATCATGCATAAGCCGCATACCGCATTTTAAATCAACACTTTGCAAATAAATGGATTGCTCGTGCTCCTATTGCATGGCCTGCTCGTTCTCCGGATTTTCACTCGTGGGGACATTTAAAATCTATTGTATACGCAACATCGATTGAAAATGCTGAAATACTACGAAATGGAATAGAGCAAGGCTTCCGACAAATTCGAGAAACACCAGGAACGATAGAGAGAGTAACCAGATCAATGACAAGACGCGCGCAGGCTTGTCTTCAAATGCAAGGTGGTCATTTCTTTGCATCTTTTGTAAAAGTAATTAAAACAGAAGATACATTTATACGACAGCACATACATTTATATGACGTTTTTTTCATTATTTTTAGACGTACAGTCAGCCCCCCGAAGTGGGTGCCACGCAAATTACGAAACACCCTGTACAAGTAGAAAAAAAAAAGTAAATAAAGGATACGACGAAAATGAAAAATGACGTGCTCTCTCGATCGAGAAATCATTCAGAAAATGGCACCACGCCTTGGAATGACGGACAAACAGGCGCGAGAATAGGAAAACTGGAGTGAATTGCTTCAACGACGTTTGGGACCCGGCCGATCCGAATGGCGAGCAACAAGTACACACGTTCAAACTCCCAACAACAACAACGAGCGTGAAGTAACGGGCTGTCGAAGGACAACACGAGGCGCGAGGAACATCTGCGAGAAACGCTACGTGACATCGGGCCGAATCGGTAGATTCGCGACGACGATTAAACGGTCGAATTGTATACCGGCCTCGAAACTCGAAACGAGCGGAGTCGGCGAGTTTGCGAACCGGGCCATTGTCTCCTCGTGCAATTATCCTCTAGGTGGAATTGGGAACAGAATGAGAGAGGGGGGGGGGGGACGTCGGTTTCCTGGGCTTTCACACAGGTCCTGAGCGAAAGCAAAGCGGGAGGTCGCGCTTAATTCGAGGGCATATGGCGAAGCCCCCTATACGCCGGGCACGCGTCGCATAATTTCGTTCCAATGGCCGGCGTGTTTGGAAAGCCTGGACGGAAATAGCCGTGCTTCAACGAGAGTCGGAAGTACAATAAACGCCACTCGCTAAGGGGATGATTCGATGATCGCCGCCTGCCTGGCCACGTTGTTGCACACCGAACTCGAATTCGTATTTCTCTCTCTCTCTCTCTCGCTGTTGCCTTTGTTTGCTTGCTTGCAAACAACATTCGCCGAGCGTGTCCGATTGTCAACGTGATCGCACGCTCCGTCCCGTGAATTTAGACGATTAACGAAAAGCGAGGCCAATCGATCTGACCCCGCGAAAGTCAAACAGCAGAGAAGCGGAGAGCCAGAGATATGTAATTGACGATGAAATTTCTCTCTATCTGTCTATCTATCTATCTTTGGTAATAACCGAGGCGTTTTTTCTTTTTCTCGTCGCAATCTGCTCCGTCCCTGATTCGACGTTGCCTTCAAATACGGCTGGATGGTTAAACGGGGACTGAAGCTAGAGTCAAGGAGGGTGTAACCTCTCCTTCGTGTCAATTGCCACGACCTACTGTCCGAAATAACGACGGCAACTTTTTGGATGTCGAGTCGACTCTCGAGAATAGAGAGGGAGGGCCACACTTGGAAGAAAGTTTATTTCTTCCTTTCATTCGGACGAAAATACCAACCGCTGATTGTCAACGAAGAGAGAGCAAAATCGATAAAGAGAAATAATGCTATTCTTGGCAACCGAGGTTGCCGACCGAGCGCAGCGGTGCCAATCTGGCCAAAAATATCCAAGTTTTTCGATGAAGTATTACAAAGTATTAGGCTGGCCAAAAAGTAATTCCGTTTTTGTGTGTGTGTGTATTTGTGCAAATGAAAAGCATAATAAATTTTGTTAATATATCGATCGTTTCGCTGGATTACCATTTTGTCTTTCTTCTCGACAAAACGAACGATTCCAAGAACGATTTGTCACCCTAATTGGCAGTGAAATTTGGCAAATTTTAAAGCCTCTTTTACTCTACGTACCGGATAAATTTTTACGAGCATAACGTTCCTCTCCTTTTTTTCTCGGGAGATGGCACAGCGAAATACGAGGGAAACGTTTCTTTCTGATTTTCCACCTTGAATTGTTAACGAGATCGTTAACAAGCTTGGACAATCAGATATCAAATTGCATAATGGGTTTTGAAATGAAATTAGTTACATTCTAAGATGTACATACATGAACATTTACCGGGGGAAAAACGCAATTACTTTTGGACTTTATCACAATTTCTCGTCATTACCAAGAAGACAATGTAATTAACAAACAAGAGATTAATCGAAAAAAGGTCAAATTGACCACGACCTATGGTCAAATTGATTTAGTTTCATCTATCGTAATCACGTAAAATGGTAATATAACGTGTAATCAGTGTGTTAAACACCTATAGACCGCTCAAAATCGCGTATTTACAATTCTGAATGGTTGGTTGGAGCGTGAGATATAGCAGTTTGTGTTTCGAATTAAGATAATTCAGCTTAATTGAGTTTATCGTATCATCACCTACTACATACGCGAGTGTCACACGACGAACGAGAAAGCAAATGTGTGAGAAATTTTCTTCAAATCTTTTCAGAGGGGGGGGGGGGTATTAAAAGCAAAGTTAGGGATCTATTCTACGTGTAATAATCATCGGCGATCAACAAATGGAAATTTAAACGAAATGCTTGCAACAGAGGCATCTGCATTAAATGTTTATTATTAAACACTACATCGCAAATCGTGCTCAACATATATTACAATTACATCAAATAAATTGCTGATGTATTTTGCACGTTCCCATACGTATTTGCATATTTTATATGCACAAACATCCGCGTATTTCTTGCATATTTAACCGATGCATGCAACATCAATGCGAAATGCAATATTTATGTCGTAACATCACGAAAAATCTACAACATTTTCAATCGTCTCGATACTACGGAGTGGGCCAAAAACTAAGACACTTGCCACTAAGATAAATCTGTAATCTTTTTAATTATTTTTCTATTAATTAATAACGAACGCTCTGACGGTCGACACTTGAAAGAAATAATTTCTAAAACACAATGAAGAAAATCACGTTCGAACTTGAATTTAATTTAAAATTAGTCTTCTCTTATATGTTACTCTTTTTTTTTTCTTTTTTCCTTTTTTCAAGAAGAAACTTTCGGCCACTCTGCATAAATGCATTCGACGTCAAATGCTTCTCGCCAATGCAGTAACATGATGAAAACGGAGGGAAAAGCTGCAGACTTTTTGTGAGAATTTCAAGTATAGTAGTAGCGTTGTCCTCGACCGTGCACGTTTAAACATTCGCGCGACTCGTTTTAACCTCTTGCGCGCTGGAACGACATGCGACGCACGTCGAGAATTTTTTGCAACATTTTTTCGGTTTCGAGTATATTTAAATGTAACCCAGGCAAAACAAATGACAAGTTCGCCACTTCTCAGTAATTTCTATCCAGTGATGAATTCAAAAAGAAAACGAGTTATTAGACGACGGTTTGGTCGCTCGTTATGGTCCGTGAACCAGTCACTAGCGCTAAAAGGTTGAAACGTCTCTGTGTTAAGAAGAACGTTGACGCTGTGCATGGAAATTTTATTACTCAGCTAGTACTTTGGACTTTTTTCTCGTTTGTAATGTATTGAAATTAATTTAAATCAACAAAGTTTTATGGAGATCGAAATATACGTGTCAGTGTTAAAATCATTGTCGTTTCATTTTTATTTTTACGTATGAAGCGAAATAATTTATTTTTCTTTAACTAAGAGAAAAATGAAATCGTACGAAGATAAACTATCGCTAAACGAATTTTATAATTAAAATCCACGACGTGTCATTTTTATGATAATTAAATCATAACCTCCTGCGCTGGAATGACGTGCCACGCGCGTCGACAATTTCTTGTCCCAAAATAGCAATATTTTCTCAGTTTTAAGTATATTTGAGTATAACCCAGGCAAAATAGTAAATTTATTACTTCTTGGTAATTTCTATCCAGTGACATCACGCCGACGAGTTGGAAATGAAAAGAAAGCGACGAATTATTATTTTATACGGTTCGGTCACTCGTTATGGTCCGCGCGAACCAGCTGCCAGCGCGACGGGTTAAATCTCTCAAATGTTGTGGCGTTGGTTCGATGTCGAATCGGTTGCGAGAAAACTGCATCCACGGTGGAAAGAGAAGGGGTGAAAGAGTAAACCGACGGTAATTTAAGCCGCGGTAGTGGCGCTCATGCGCCACAGTTGGACTTTTATTTTGATTCTTGCACGTACGATGCTTTATCAGCCGAAAGCTTTACGATCATCTCTCCCGTCAGTGTGAACACGTTCGCGTTCGTGTGTATGTTATACACACACGCGTATGTACGTATCAGAAACGCGAAGAGAGAACTAAGAGACTCGATTTCGTTTTCCATCGCGGCTCTGTCCGTTTCAAAATCAATCGCGACATTGGCAACGCCACCAACACTGCGGAGGAGGAATCTAGGACTGACCATTGCCGGAGTCTCTGAAGGTCGATCGATGAAACTTTCATTACGGGCGAATCGAACGCGACGCGATTTTACCAATTGCGAGAATAATATCGACTGTTCGTCTCGATACAACGACATAATAATAACGTCTGATGACAACAAGGATGAATTTTATTTCAAAGTTATTGTTATCATTTTTTTTATTTTTTTAATTTTGGCTTGTCGACGATTTTTTATCAGACATCGTTTCTGACAAATATATTTATCCTTTATTAGGTTAAGATACTTAGTGAGCAGACAAGAGAATAGCATAAGATAAATACAAGCATAGGATAAAGGAAAATAGGATGCAAATATGTTGCACGTAAAATTTAGGATAAATGCAAATGTGAAGTGTGCAATGTTAAGAGAAAGCAGTGTAAAAACCAAAGTCAATTTCAAGGCCAAAGAGGCTGAAATAAATACGTACGTATATTTGTTCTTTTCCAACGAAGCTTTCATAAAAGTTTAGTCTTTTTTTTCTTTTTAAGTACATTATACACTTAATGTATATTAATGCAACGATCGTTATCGTTTAACATATATTAATATATTTTTTATGTAACGATCGAGATGTGTAGGTGCAGGAGTAGGCGGAACTCAGGGGCGAGGAACAGAAACTCCGTCAAGCTAACTAAATTTAAGCAACTTGAGAGCCATCTAAATTCAAACAACTTCAGACAATTTCCCTCTATCCCTCTCGTCATTAACCAGATCGCGCAAACACATCAACCGCGAGTATTTTCAACTAAGAAAGCGAGGAGACATCATGAAAAAAAGAAGAAAAAAAAACGTAATCCTTATAGAGATATAAAGTTTCGTAGAAGTGCAAAGATTGATCAACCGCGGAGGAGCTGCGGACCAGAGATAGCGAACCATTAATCAGCTTAGGACAGGACAGGAGCATCAGTTCTTCGAGATTCGAGAGATCGCGCGGCGAAGTTTCTCAGCGATCGAATTATAAAAGTTCGTTCCCGTACCGAGCAGGGATAAGAAAGTTTTCGTTAAAAAAAAAAGAAAAAAAAGCAACGAAAAGATCCTTCCCTCGGCAACTGGAACCGCGGTAATCTGCGGATGTTGCGAACGATGCGTCGTGTCGGCTGGTACGAACGACTCTCGCCCACGGCTGTATCGTTTATATAAAATTCCGCCCACACGTGGCACGAGCCTCTTCTTCGTCGCCTCGATCGCCTCGATTCTCATTGAGCTTAACGCTCTTGACCCGTTACTAAGCCCTGCCTCAACTGAGGCTTGCCATTCCTACCACCGTCCACCGCCGCTTCAAATCCCTCGCCTAGCAATTGAGATTTCCTACGATCGTCCGGCGAACCGCGACGATTTCCATCGTTTCGCTGCGCGATCTCTTCTTTGTCACGTTTCGTAGAAAATCGACGAACACGGAAATTTAAACTCGACACGATTCAAGGGGTCAGGAGGACAGTTCGAAGCTGTCAAAAAATCGAATTTGTTTTTTTTTTTTGTCTTTGTTTTAAATGGTAGTTCGAAGTAACTTAGAAATAAGATACAAAAGGTCCTTTAAAACGACTTATTTTGGAGGGGTAATAATAAATCCGCGGATACAGAATAAATCGAATTTGCATCACTGTTTACAACTTTCAGCAGTATTCTAAGGTGTTAAATCATAAGGTGATTCAAAATGATATTGGTGATGGCGGGAGACATCGAGAAAAGAAGTAAAATGAAAACACAGAGACAACGTTACGTAGTTTTGGAATCAAGTTAATTTGAGTCGTTTGATTATTTAGAAAACCTGAGAGAATTAAAAAAAATAGAGATACTTTTTTTGAGGAGGCGGAGGTTCGTGTGAAGAAAAGATTGGGAACTGCTGTTCTAAGATTAACCACTTGCGCTGGCAACCGATTGCGGACCATAACGAGTGATCAAACCGTATACAATAATTCGTCGCTTTCTCTTTGAACTCGTCAGTATGATATCACTGGATAAAAATTATTGAGAAGTGATAAACTTATCGTTTGTTTTGCCTGGCTTACATT
Organism: Tetragonisca angustula; assembly: GCA_036937485.2. Classification (NCBI taxonomy): domain Eukaryota; kingdom Metazoa; phylum Arthropoda; class Insecta; order Hymenoptera; family Apidae; genus Tetragonisca; species Tetragonisca angustula. Next base: position 367,924 of record JAWNGG020000175.1, on the reverse strand, counting down.
TAAATATACTTAAAACTAAGAAAATGTTACAATTCTGGGACAAAAAGTTCTCGACGTGCATGGCACGTCATTCCAGCGCAAGAGGTTAATTATCATAAAAATGAATCGTCGTGGATTTTAATTAAAATTCGTTTAGCGCTAGCTTGTCTTCGTACGACTACACTTCTCTCGCGTTAAAGAAAAATAAATTATTTCGCTTTATTGAAAATGCATTCTTCAAAATGTGCAGGAGAGAAATCGCAGGTTATTTATTTGGCTATTATAATTCGAGAAATATTATTGTACAATATATAATTTCTGACCGCCGAATTAAGAAATTTTACTTTTTCAATCTCAATGCTATGTTATATAGATACGCGCACATATGTACATGCTCTGTCACATATATCAAAAAAATCCCCTTGCGTGGCACGTCATTCCAACGCAAGAGGCTAAAGAGTAGCAAATTTTCACTGTGTTTATGGGATAAACTTTAAATTTAATATATAATATATTTAATTATTGTTTTTAAAATTATGATTTTAGTATTAATTATTAATATAAAAAATTTTATAATTTATTTTTATTATTTAAAAATTAATTTATTTTAATTTATTTATATATATATATTAAAAATTTATTAAAAAAAAAATATTTTAAATTATTTTAAAAATGATATAATGATTAAATTAGTAATAGTATTAATATAAATTATATTTAATTATATAATATAAATATAAGGAACTAGGGAAAATAAATATATTCACCTGTTTATCAAAAACATGTCTTATTGAAAATAATTTTAAGTCAATCTGCCCAATGAGTAATTAAATAGCTGCAGTATATCTGACTGTACAAAGGTAGCATAATCAATTGGTTTTTAAATGAAATCTGAAATGAAAGGATTAATGAAATATATACTGTCTCATATTTATTATATGAATTAAAAATTTTAATAAAAATGTCAAAATTTATTTATGGGACGATAAGATTGTAAATTTATCAAATACGTTAGGGTGTAGTTTAGAAAAGGCGTGGTGGAAAAAAACGAAAACGATCGATTTGATCCAAGCTGCCCGCTGCGAAATCGAGGCTCCCGTCAAGTTGAAACCCGATATTAGTTTCTCGTTAACGTAATAACACTTGCGAACTATACACCGGCGAGTAGACGATATAACGTAGTGTCGTTTTTAACCGTGATTAGTAACAGCGAAATTTCTGAAAGTAAAATCACGTGACACGAGAGATTGCCTGTTCGCGGTTCGTTGAGTGGTGCAGCGCGCGACTGGACCCATTAGCCGAACCAGCGGGCTCTAAAAACTCTGGCAAAACTTGGTGAGACACTTTGGAGGACTGAATCCCTTCGAGAGGCATCGAACTTCGCGAAAAACCTAAGACGATTTCGACTGAGACTAATTAATCGGCTTTTCGCCGCTACGGAACATCGATTCTCGTGCCTTTTAAAAAAGAAAGCAACAGAGGGAGAGGCAAGTCGCTCGAAGCACGGAGCGAAACTTCCCCAACGTTATTTAAAAGCCTCGGTCTGTCAAAGTTTCAAACTCTCGGCCCCAGCACTAACGCTTGTTGGAAAAACTTCGAAGACGTATAGAACTCAATCTCCGTTCCGCGATACACGAATTTGCGACAGGGTTTCGCTGTTCCCTTTCCCCTTTCATTTTTCTTTCTTTTTTATTTTTTTAGTTGCTTTGTTAATTTCTCGTTTCATCTAAAAATTTCTGTATATGTAATATCTTCGAACTTTTACCGTACGTGTATGCTCAAATTTGTTTCAAACTTTCTCAATATAATCCACGATAGTCAAATGCCAAGGAAATTCCGTAACGTTTCGTCTCTGAATAATCGAATACCTTCGTGCATGTACAATTCCCCATTGAAATTCCACTGTTTCAACCCTTTGAGCTCGATTTGTTTTCAACGTTGTTGTGCATTTAATTTTAAGATAAATCAAGGTGAATTAATGCGCAATGAATAAAATTGAACGTTTTCTGTTTACTGTTATCGCTATTATTATTATGCAATTTATTTTTCAACGTTTCATATTTACGCATACGTATTACAAATAAAATTATTTTTATACGTCCCATGCTGCATTAATTTCTTCATTGTAGGAACGAAGTTGATATTGAAAAATTTACATCAATCGAATTACGCGTTTCTACTAATCTTGGAATATCGCCGGCCATCGGTGATCCTCCATGGCATGAAAAATTGCAACATTTTCTCAGTTTTAAGTATATCGCAGATGTAACACGGGCAAAACAAATGATAAGTTTATTAGTTCTCAATAATTTCTATAGTTACTATATCTAATAACTATTTCTATAGTTACTATACTATACTATAGTATACTCTAATAGTTACCATTTCCACAATTAACTAGTTACTTATTCCATATCATACCGACGAGTTCAAAAACAAAAAGGACGAGTTGTTGTATACGGGTTCGGTCACTCGTTATGGTCCGCGAACCAATTGCCAGCGCAAGAGATCGAAGACTCAAGACCTGACTCGCAAACTTTCTCAGTTTTAAGTATATTTAAACGTAACGAAAAAAAATAATAATTTTATTACTTCTCAATAAGTTCTACAGTTACTATATTATACTATAATAGTTACTATTTCCATAATTAACTAGTTACTTACCTCATATCATACCGACGAGTTATTGTGTACGGTCGCTCGTTATGGTCCGCGAACCAATTGCCAGCGCAAGAGATCGAAGACTCAAGACCTGACTCGCAAACTTTCTCAGTTTTAAGTATATTTAAACGTAACGAAAAAAAATAATAATTTTATTACTTCTCAATAAGTTCTACAGTTACTATACTATACTATAATAGTTACTATTTCCATAATTAACTAGTTACTTACACCATATCATACCGACGAGTTCGAAAACGACGAGTTATTGTGTACGGGTTCGGTCGCTCGTTATGGTCCGCGAACCAATTGCCAGCGCAAGAGATCGAAGACTCAAGACCTGACTCGCAAACTTTCTCAGTTTTAAGTATATTTAAACGTAACGAAAAAAAATAATAATTTTATTACTTCTCAATAAGTTCTACAGTTACTATACTATAATAGTTACTATTTCCATAATTAACTAGTTACTTACCTCATATCATACCGACGAGTTCGAAAACGACGAGTTATTGTGTACGGGTTCGGTCGCTCGTTATGGTCCGCGAACCAGTTGCCAGCGCAAGTGGTTAATTATCGATCTACGTGATAATCTATCGATCCATCGACGTTTGTATAATTCGGGGTGCCCTTTAACGCCCCTAACGCGGGAACGAGAAAAGTTGCAACATCCACAAAGCGTGTGTGGTTTCTATGAAAAGGGTGTTTCTTCCTTCGGGCTCCGGATGGGGTGAAGGGGTGTCGCACCCTCGTCACCGACGCCGCGACAGTTTTTTTTTCCTTGCCCGACGGTGATCTCGACGCGGCGCGGCGCGGCGGCTCGTTTTAACGGCCAGACAATGAAGAAGAATGTAAAGTGGCGCGGCGAGGTTCCATTGCCTTTCTCGCAGCCGCATTGTTGGCCCCGTCACTGACGCTCCGGGGAACGTTTAATCAAGACTCGCGGGGCAAATGAAAATCGTCGATCACCCCCCTCTGCCCAATGAAACGTCGGTGTTTCATTCTAACGATCTTCGATCGCTGCCCGACACTCCGAACGACTGTTTAACCATTTGCGCTGGCAGAACTGATTGCGGACCGTAACGAGTGACCGAACTACGTACATATAATAATTCGTCGCTCACCTTTTGAACTCAAATCGCTATGATGTCACTGCATAGAAATGATCGAGATGTAAGAAACTTACTCTGTTTGCTCTGCCTATTTTGTTTTACTTAAATATAGTTAAAACTGTGAAAATATTACAATTTTGGGACCAAAAAATTCCAGTACGAGAGGGTGACATCGCAACGTTAATCTGCGATGACGAAATCGCGGTTTTGAAATAAACGAGAGAGAGAGAGAGAGAGAGAGCAGTAGAACTCGGTTAGGTTATCAGGTTTTCGAATTCCATTCCTATCCAGCAAGTACGAGTGAAAATAGAGTGGAACCTTCTTGCAAAGTTCGAACAATTCGAACGTTCTACAAGTTGGACTTTCTACAAACCGCAGATATTTACATTAGAACACCTCCTAACTTCGTGCCTCCTCGTTTCGAATTATCAAGAAATTGATCGATTTGCACACCACGGATTTGCATTCGCACGAGCCCAACGACGCATTTCTTAATTATCGACAAATTTCGATTTTTATTCGTATTTTAGGCTAAATAGATCCCTGTGATTCGTACGAAATTCTTTGCAATAAAACGTAAGTTATTTTAAGATATTCAGAAAATTTTCTCTTGTGATTCCAAGAATTCTTATGTCGTTATCTCGCGTGAGTGCAAAATCACAGTCAGTCAATTGCTTCGTCGATTTAAATCAACGATCATATCTTACTTGATATCAGAAAAATGTCCTGATATCTATCAACGTTCAATGTACATTTAATGCTTGCGAAAAATCTTGCTTTCACAATTTTACAATCGATGAAATTGATAAAAATTGTTGAACTTCGACAATATCGTGCTCGAATCGAATTATTCTCAGCAGAGAGGACGGATGAAATTTTTCGCAAAATTCACAGTAAATAATTTCGAATTGAATGATCTTTGTTTCACTGATTGGTATTGTTTAGATGCCGTGCCACTAAATTCGCCAATTCTTATGTTTTTACATAAAGCGAGTCGTCGGCGCGTCGCAGAATATTCATTTTCCCCGACGAGGACACACAATTAATTATTAATGCCCGCGGAGGCAAGGATTCGCGATTGTTTCCCTATTTATTCACGGATTTCACGTTTATTCACGCGTCGATTAGCAATGTCCTTCCAACGTTGGATTTCCTTCGATTTTGTGGAAGCGAGTAAACAAATTATTCATTGACTGCAAACATTCGAAACACTCTATTTGAATAAATGACAAAACCCACCTCTGCCAAGAATCGGCAAACTACGTTAATTTTCCGATTAATTTTCTCGTCACGATCGAACTAACATTATTAGCGACAGCTCACAAGCTGTTAGCATTAATAAATGCAATAATGTTAAAAAGTTTGGTAACATTCAATTTGTAAAACAAACGAAATTTTGAGCTGAGCAAGCTGCGAGTTATCTGATTGTGATATACTGTCGGCTCATAGAAAAAAATTACTTCTTTTTACATTGATTAATATAATTGTTGTACAATTAATATATTTTTATATAATTGATATAATTATTCTTCTTTTATATAATTATTTTATATTTTATACAATATTACTTGTTTAATATTTTCGTCCCAGAATTGCAATATTTTCACAGTTTCTAAGTACATCTAAGTATAATCCAGGCAAAACAAATAATAAATTTATTACTTCTCGATCATTTCTATCCAGCGTTATCACACCGACGAGCACAAAAGAAAAAGAAATCATTGTATACGATTCGGTCACTCGTTATGGTCCGCAATCAGTTTGCCAGCGCAAGTGGTTAAAATCAAAAAATCGGACTTTGGCCACAAATTTAGACGTAAATTGTCAATCAGCCTACAAGAACGAATCATCATTCCTTTTTAAACATCAAAATTAAGAAATTAAACTTGAATTTAGATGTAAATTCTCGATCGACCTGCAGGGTGAGTCATCAGCGTCATTTCAGTTTCAACATCTCGAGTGTTCTCTTCAAAGAGAGTGGAAAAAAAAATCATGGCCGCCTTGAATGAACGCTGACCCGACCAAGATAAGGTTTCCTAATCACCAACAGTCTCGTACGAGGACTCATTCTTAATTACGGTCTTCTTGCAAATTGCAAGACACGTCTCTGCTAACGAAGGCTGCCTGGAGGCAGGAGAACAACGACAATGTGACTACGCAATCGCGAGTCTCTCGACGATTTATCCTCGATTGTCTGCCGTTCGTTCTTCCGATCTGGGGAACACGTGTGCGAGAAGTTTCCCGATAGTTACAACGGAGGGACAGACACGTGTGCGTGGTTTACAGTTAGACATGCCGACGTTGCTTTCCTTTTTCCGCGTATCGAAGTTAATTGTCGCCGATGATTAATAAAATTCCAACGCCGAGAACAGGAAACGCACGCCCGTCATACGAAAAACGAATTCGGTTGTTCCATCGGCAGTATCAGTTCAAAAGTATTTGCTTACACTTTGATAGAACGTGATTCAATTACATTACACGAAGATTCGCAGGACGATTTTACGAGTAAAATTTAATTGTCAGATATTTAAATCCAATTCTGATTTAATTCACTCGTCCTAGCAAATTTCGAACGTCAAGTAAATTAAACTGAAAAAATATCACGTTTTCATTTGCTTTCGCGAAGTAAGGGACAATTTAAAAGTTTCACGGTTTCTTAGTGGAATAACCGTGATTTCCCGATTAATAAAATAATAGAATAGTAAAATAATAAAATAGTAAAATAGTAAAATAGTAAAATAGTAAAAGAGTAAAATAGTAAAAGAGTAAAATAATAAAATAGTAAAATAGTAAAAGAATAAAATAGTGAAATAGTAAAAGAGTAAAATAATAAAATAGTAAAATAGTAAAATAGTAAAATAATAAATAAGTAAAATAGTAAAAAAGTAAAATAGTAAAATGGTAAAATAATAAATAAGTAAAATAGTAAAATAATAAAATAATAAAATAGTAAAATAGTAAAATAACAAAATAGAGCTCGTAGTCAGACAATTAACAAAAATCACCAAGACGTATAATTAATATTGTAGATGCGTTTTAGTAGAATGTTCACGTTAGCAAAAATCGACAAAAATAAACAGATATTTATGAACGACTTGGAGAGCACAAGAGTGCTCATAAATCGGCCAGTTAGAGTCAGCCGAGTCCACCAATAAGCGGAAGTCGCGGTGAATCGACCTTCCCCGTTAGACGCCGCTTATAATTACGATCGGCCACTTCAACGAACGTCGCGCCGCTCCGTTACAATTCGTATGTGTATGTCGTGCCCGTTCGACGATCATGGAAATTGCGTTAATTCATTCCAAGTATATACAGAATGATTCTATTCATGATTCATTCTCCGGTTAACTCGATCGTACCGTTTGTTCTATATTTAACATCTGGCTCGACGTGTTTTCGTGAATGAAACAACAAAAGTTCTCAAAGATCGAACAAAGCCAAGCGACTTCTGCGATCAGAGATCGAGCACAAAGTAGCGAATTAATCAGCGCAAGGAGAATCGCAAACGTACGGTTCGACGAGCGGTTTCTCGAACTCGTTCGGATCTCCTCGATTGGAAAGCGGAACGATGGACAAGACGCCGATGCAAGTTCTTCCTATTACGCGTCACGCATCGACAATCCCCGCTATCCGAGTATCATCGAAACGTACAATTGCAAACTAGAAATGGTTCGAAGTGGTAAGAGCAGACACGCGGTGGTAGTGCCGAATTTTTAAACTGATCGTGATGGTCGATCGGTCAAATCAAATACGAAAAATGATGGAGATGCATTTCTCCGTAAACTTGCGACTGAATTACACACCGTCAAAGAGATAGAACCTGTACCTGTGCAACTCGTAACGTTGCAAAGTTACGAATTCGTAGTTTCGAAAACGCGACGAGTTGAAAGCTTGAGAGAAAGTGCTTCTACGAAAGCGGAAGTCGCTTGGTGAATCGAATTTCCAAGGGGCTGGATGGTGGTGCGAGCAAATGCAAACGGAGAAGTAAAGTAGATCAGTGAGCGTGTACACGCCTCGTCAACTGGAAGAAGCACTCGACCATGTCGACGCCTTGCAAGAGAGGATGGATTAATCATCGATTAGAGGCAAATGATCGGGTTGGCTTCGAGTGTGGCTCGTCGACGAACGTGAATCATACCGGATATCACCGGACGTTCGTCCACTGCCTACCAACTTTCTCTGTATTTTATTAACTTTTCGTTCGAGTCAACGCACGGAGGTTGATAATTGCATCCCGTATTTTACGGCGCAGTAGTAGTTACTTCAACTCCGACGCTCGGTAAACAGGCTTAATAACAGTACACTTATCAATGGTGCTTTGTTAATTAGTTACATTAAAGAGCAATTACGAACGTACCTACGTAAAAGGGGCGTGCAACGCAGATTGTTTACCCACCAACGACGCGTCTACGGTGTAATGCGTTCAATCTTGGTTAATTTTTGTTTGGCGGCACGCTTTCGAAAGTTTCGAAACGTTTAGAAATTTTTATCAACGCCACGACGGGATTCGGCTGTTACGATTCTCAAGGGATATTTGCTACAGGCGTGGATATATATTCTGCAGATATGACAAAAATATTTACAACAGCCATTTTCGATTGGCGTTGTAAATATTTTTGGCGAACTCTGGCGTTTTTTTTAAAGCTAATTGTAAGCAACGTGTACTATTAGAAATATAGTATGAAACTGAGCCAATAAATGTTTCTTATCAACCTTTTGCGCTGAAATGCCACGCACGTCGAGAATTTTTTGTTGAAAAAATTGCAATATTTCCTCAGTCTTCAGTATATTTAAGTATAACCCAGGCAAAAAAAAAAAAAAAAATAATAAATTTATTACTTCTGAATAATTTCTGTCCAGTGATATCGTATCGACGAGTTCAAAAGAAAAAGAAAGCGACGAATTATTGGTCACTCGTTATGGTCCGCAATCAGTTTGCCAGCGCAAGTGGTTAAAGGTAAAAATACAACGAAATAAACTAAAAAATTATCTAACCATGTAAAATATTTCTCTTATTTGTTGTCTATACGTCTTAATAGTTGACGTATACCGAAAATACATTGAAATAAACTAAAAAAATTGATTCTGACCGTGTAAAATACATTACTCTTATTTGTTGTCTACACGTCTTAATATTTTTTGTAAAACCCACGATTATTGGTTGATAGTACGTGTGGATTACAAGGGAGGAAAGCAGGTCAGACGACTGTAAACGTTCTTACAAAGAGACTGAGGCCTCCGATCTCCATCAAAATGAAAAAAACATCGGATCACACGTCGACGAACGTTTCGCGAATTGTCAGGTCGCGCGAAATCCACAACGGCGGACGAGCCGACAATTTTCAAGGATTCTCGACGAGTAAGTACCTTCACGGACTGGTGAGCGTTCCAAGAAGGACGAGAAAATAATACGACGCGGGATTCGCGCGCCGCCGCGAATAATTAAGCCGTTGTTAGTGCTGGTGCTGGCTCTGCTTTCTTCCCTTAGTCGCGGCCGTAAAGCTCGTTTTCTCTGTCGTTTCTTTTTTTTTTCTTTTTTTTTCTGTGTTTAGGAAACGCAACGCGAGAAATATTTTGCCAGGGAAACCAGGACCGAGATTCTTCGAGAAAGAGAGAGAGAGAGAGAGAGCTCGACGAATTCGTTAGCATACATTGTTTCGCGGATGCAACGAGCCTGTAACTCGTAGGGACAACCTCTTGCAGCGAGTCAACCGTTTACTCTCTTCTACGCGACGGTGCGCTTCATGGTGTTCGTTTTTTGTTCCGTGTCTAACGTAACGCGAAATGCTTCTCAAACGTTGGTTCGCTACTGAAACATTCCTCCCCCCCCCCCCCCGCCCGCCGTTTACACAGTTTATCAAACCGCGCGTGTTACCAACTGATCGCTCCGAAAATATCAAATTTCTTTTTCTCTTAGCTATCGAGATTTTAAATTTTCAAAACATCGACTTTTTAGGTTCTCGATTCTCGAGGCCTAACCGAAGGAGGAGCATCGAACGTTCCATACGTTGTACGGGAGATGTGTGATATTATTCCTATTACATGCATCGTACCCCTGATGAATGATTAAACCGGATATCTCATAGATTATCGATACTATCGCTGGTATTACCTATTTAGGCGCATGATTTGCTCGTAAATCTTCATCCATCTATTTAACGTCCCCTACACCTCATCCCTCTCTGGCAAAACGCGAGAAAGACATAATTTTTTATGTTTTTTTTCTTTTTATCGCTAGTGTCAGTTATTCATTTTGTTGAAACAAGATAATACATAAAACCTTTAGACGGAGATATTTACACAAACGACACCGTTGACTTCGTTATATCTTATTGAGAAGAAATCGAATAATAAGGATTAACGTAACACAATGTGATTACATCAGCGTCAGCGGAATTTGCATTGTTTGGCTACTTGTAAGCTATGCACCATGCACGAACGTTAAGTCTGCCCGCAGTTTCGCAGTCAACTTTGCTTAAATAATAAGTATCAATCTCGACTGAACCGAGCGTTCGTCAATCGAAACAATTTGCAACCTAGCTTTTCGTACTTCGCTCCGATAGCTTTTGTCTCGACGATGCGAACGAAAAAACAGCGTTCGTTTGAAACGTGTCTGCATCGAAGCGACGTAAGTTTAAATACGTGCCTAATAGGTACGCCAATGTATAGGAATAAAGGTGCATATAGCACGCTAGCCAATCGGAATGAACGCTACGCAACTGTCACACAAACATGAAAAAGATATCGCGCAAGAAGTTTGCGTCTTCAATTGGAATTGACTTGCGAGTCGTGTTTACAAAATCTAACGATCAGCTAGCTTCGAACAAAAACGTGATAGTTTTTGTGCTGTCGACGACGCGAAGTAAACCAAACAAACAAAACTAGAAAAAGAGAGAGAGAGAGAGAGAGGTTGGGGATAATCGCGCCATTGAGAAAGTACAAGAACAAAGTGAGAGACACGCGACGTTTACTCCGATTGACTGGCTGTTTTGTTTATCTTGTTGACCAGCAACTGTGTAAATTGAAGACGACTTACCATGGCTCTCGGTGTATACGTCAGGCAGGATCGCGAGTAGCACCAAAACCAGCACCAATTTGCACTGCAACGTCACACCACCGACGGTACATAGCGAATTCAAGCACCAGATATCACTCGGCATGTTTCTTGGGCGGCGAATCGCGATGCACAATGCTCACGCGAACGTCATGACAACCGGTAATCACGTTTTTACGTTCCCGTGCTCTATCTGCTTTCGTGACGCACACACCACACCGTACTAGCCACCCAACCCGACTGCTCCGCCGGTTTGGACTGTTGCGACACCTCTGACGGATCTTCGACCCCCACCTCGCCGCCGGGTATCGAGCCATCGAAATTCACGAACACTCACGAACTTTGCCGAGCTCGTAGCGCGCCGACTACGGCCACATTTAAAACGCGTTACGTTACGTTCATCTGTTTCCCCGTTTACAGTATCTCTGCTCCTTCTTTTCCCCTCCTAATTCTTCGATAAGAATTATCCGTCATTTCTTCTCTCTTGACCTCTGTAAATAAGAATTGCCAATCAACGCATATTAATAGCAGAGATACGGAAATCATGAGACTGCTTTATTTGGAGTACAACAACCAAGGCAAGGGAAAATTTTTAAAAAAATGTTTGATGGTTTGACGTAAAGTTTTTAAAGAAAATGTCCTTCCCTTTTTTTTTTTTTTTTTTGAAGAAAAGGTAAAGTAATGAAACTGGATTGAACGGATATTAAGCTCCGAATGTAAAAGGCGGAGTTTGGAGTATCGATCAAACTGTACAAAGGAGAACCGACAGAATCGATTGACGTTAATTTAAAACGCTACTTCGTCTAACCAGTCGATTTTACATTTTTATCATGGACAACTTGCGAAGGCAAGTGATAGATGATATAATCATCGCTTGCCAAGAAAACAACGTGGACGTGACTGAGGATTTTGTTTCCTTTTTGGTACGTGTTCCTTTACGTACGAGATTAAATTCGATATGAAATTAACCTAATTCTTGTCTGTATGTTAACAGCTCACTTTATTTCAATTAAATCCTGTATATGGGCTTAAAGTAGACGACGAAGAAAACAATAAGAAAATCGTTCAGGCAATAGTTGAAAAGATATGCGATCAAAACAAACCAAGTTTAACGACATTGAAAAGTCAATTATATTTTGCGAAACACTATCACGATAGAGGTGACAATAAACTTTAAACACGCCAAATGATCGATGTATAAAACAAATATGTTAAATATGTTTAATTTGTGTAGACGAAACTGTTAAGCGACACAGACTACGACTGCATCAAAAAACTGGACCAATAGTGGCAGAAATTTGTCAAACTGAGAAACTTGCGAATAAACAGGAGTCAGAAAAATTATACCAAAAGATGTTGGTGGTTATTACGTTCTTGAGTGGCCTTGGAAATCCTACTGTACCTTCTGTGCTGAGGTAACGATATTAAAAATCGACGTCATCAACTACCGATTATTAGTCAGAGGTAAAAAGTTTACTTTTTAGAGAAGTGTCGGTAGCATTGCAAAGCGTCTTTCAACCTTCAGAACTGGAACAATACATAAAAATGTCTAAGCGAGAAAAGGAAGAACAGCTAATGGAATTAATGTGCATAGTCGCAGGAATACGTCTATTTAACAGAGATTGCCAACGGGGGGGCGAGGGCATCGATGATTGTGAGTCCTTGACAATTATTGCAATTGCCAAAAAAAAAAACAGATCGATAATGTAAAATATCTTTTAAGTGCCAGCTATTTTGCAAAGAGCTATCGAAAAGACCCGCGACTGTATCGTGGAATTTTTGGAAAATTTAATGTCAAGAATATATAAATTTACCGCGCTCGCCGACAAAATAATTTTCATCAAGGAGTTAATACCATTTGACGTTTATACAAATGAGAATGTAAACTGGGCAATCGAGATGTTGAGTGCATCTCGACAGCAAGAAATTTACATCAGGTGTGCTGTTAATAATGACTAACGATGACTTGTCGACAATGTCGAAAATCAATCTCTTTCTTATAGGAAATTGTTGAGCGACGTAGAACATAGTGAAAAAGAAATAAAAAATTACATGGAACGGCTACAAGAGCGTCTTTTTAAACTTCACGATACAGTAAGATACAGAACTGCCATTCCTACCGTCCAAGTATATGTAAGAAATCACATTGCTTGTTTTTGTTTTTGTTCCATGAATTTTCCTTTTACAAGCATTAGATTTTACTTTCCAATTTGTTTAGCCACAGTTTATCGATTTAGCGGATATATGGATGGGACTTCAAGATGAAGTTATTGTATTAAGTCGTATCAACAACTTTTTCTGGGAACTTCAAACTTTGGGAGCAAAGGTAATTGCTCAATATAATTGCATTTGTAGATGAACTGGAGTGAACTAATTATTCAATTCCATAGACTGTGAATGTATTCAACGAACAGTTATTGAACGAAATGCTGTCTGACGCAGAAATCCTCACGGATGCTGAAAGATTAGAGAGGTCAATGGGTGAAATAATAAGTAAGATGAATTATAGATTAAATTGTATCACTGGACTAGAATTGGAAAGTAACAAATTGAATTACGAGCTCATTTTTCAGATGGATGTGGCCAGTGCACTATCTATCATCCTAATGAAACCAAAGATTTCGAAAATATAAATTTAGAAGTAAAATTATAATAGTAAAAGCTAGAGAATTATACATAACGACGATATTTCGTGGGTTAATAAACTCATCATCAGTTTCTAGGATTTTGCGCGTGGAAGTTCGTTAATGGATACGGAGCATTGATCCCAGGAAATCCGAATAATGGTGTTATTAAATGGAGAGGAAAATATTATGTATTCTGCTCAATTGCAACAGCCCTGCACTTCGGTGAAGATCCTGATAGGTATCTTTGTCAGATCATAAAGATATGAATATCGACATAAATAATTAGATAAATAAAAATTTGTCATAGGTATACTTATGAGGCTCTCGATTATATACGCAATCACTTTGAATATGTATATTTGTTTCAAGTATACGACGATATTCGTGCTCTACAAACGCAGGAAGTGTAAGTACTATATTACGTATTTGAGATGAACTTGATTGAAGTTATCAAAATAAAAATATTAATTAATAAGGCTATCGGAAGAAGGACCTCAATTGAAAACATGCCAACATCAAATGATTCAAACAGATTTGCATATACTTCCACCTTTTATCGACAAGAATTATTCTTCGAGCCTCTGGGAACTAAGAAACAGAGCGCTGCATTTAGTAAGTGTTGTTAATAAACGATATGAATGAGAGGAAGATTTCAATTTTTTTTTCTTTCTCTAGGCAACTATAAGCAAATATAAGACACATAGTACGCAAACATATAAATCCAACTTCCGATATGGCATTTACGTACAAACAGCTCCGCCTCGGAACAAAGAAGTTCAAACGAGAAGAGATAATTATATGAACACAAAGAAACTGTTAACTTATATCTTTGGTTTGCGGGGGAGACGCGATGATAATCAACACGTATTATCTTTTTTAGAAGACGAACTCGAACATTTATAAGTATATAGTTCTGTATATGAATTGATAACAGTATTGAAGGACAAATTGGATAGGAGTGTTCGAGGACACCTATGATAAAATTAAGCTACAAAGGGCACTCTTAAAAAAAAAATGAAAGCAATATTTTTTAATAATATTCTCAAATACATTCACGAAATATCAGGGCATAACCTGTACTTTTCTTCATTTAAAAAACAAACTGATATTATAATTTGTTATTCCGTGTATACGTTTATCATTATCTCCATTGTAATGTTTTCATTATTATTAATCGTTTGAAATGATTTCATTGTGGCTCCCATTAATTTAGGCCAGCATTCATTAATTCATATTCAAAATACACAAATTTTTCCATACAACGAGGTGTGAATATCCACTCTAGGAGTAATTCTATACCTCGCATCATCAACCTATCTTATTTTCTACAATTCAACATTACGCAGTGCTGCACATATCGTGACTTTTAATATGCATGCATCGTATCTTCACTGAATACATTATTTTACCATTAAATCTTAAAAGTTAGGTCAATTTTTTACACCAAGAACCTATATTACGACAATAATTATTAATTACATGATAATACAATTAAATTTTGCTTAATAATAATTTCAGTGTATAATGTAACAATTATACAGAAGAGGTACAGGATGTTGATTTTTCGCATTGTCTTTCTCTTAATTTTTATCGTATTCTTTTAGCCTTACCACGTATCATTTCCCCTCTTACCCCTTTTTCTCTCTCTCTCTCTCCTTTGTTGTCAAAACTGTTTATCTCTCAGTTACATCCATTGCCGAAAGCAACCAACGTTAAAAATAAAAAGATGAAAATATTGTGTGATTTGAGCGGCAGTTTGCAAAAAAAAAAAAAATAAATAAATACAACTGTAATAATTGCTATTGGAATTCATTATATTTACTCTGCTTCAAAAGTTGACCGTCACGCAATAAAATAAAAAAACAAAAATGCATTGTTAAAAGAATTTTAAAGCAGTGTTTACTTCATTTTTACTGCCATTTATGGCACACCGTATTTTCATGTTTGATGAAAAAAACTGTTTACAAGAACCACCAGGCAAACAATAAAAAAACATTAACTCTGAATACATTGACTTAAAACCAGCTTATTGACTATCGGCCATTTTAATGTTTTCCACATTTCGAAATCATCCGCACGTCCATGGTACCAACCCTTCCTTTTTATATCATTATGACATTGACCAAATCTACATGGATTCCTACTTGTGGGTCATCATTTGCGTACACATTTTGGGCAGCTTTTAACACTGTTAACGAGCCACACTTTTAATAATGCCCATAAATTAAGATGCTACATTGCAAATATTCAATAAGATAAAGCAGCTACCATGGACAACAGAGTTCATCGGAATGATGTAAACATGGCTAAAGTCTTAAGTCGCAAGAAATATGTTTGTGTTTGTATGTATGTATATTTATGTATGTACCGTGTGAGAAAGATGGAGAGATGCTCATTGCATCTTGGAATATGTTATACAATGTTTATAATCTGTCAGATTCCATGGTTCGAGGATGACTTAATCTATAAAGTGATTTTTAAGATACTTCATCATACCAAAAGTTCTGAAACGTTTTACTCCAATTACTTTTAATAATTCGTCATCGCAGAGTGCGTATTGCTTATTTTTTGGATCCTATAAAGTAGAAAAAAAATACGTTAGAATATTAAATATAATATAACAAAACAAAATTACACGGAACTCAAAACTTACGTAAAGATTTCTTTCTTTAATGATACTCCAAATCTTTTTTACGACCTCGTGTCGAGCCATCTGTTCAGCACCAACAACAGCAGCAAGTTCCGGAGATAATGTTATAGCACGCGTATAACCGCCCTTACCTCCCACACCTTTACCGCCACCGCCACCTTTCTTTGCTCCACCACCTTGAGCTTTCTTAACCTTACCCCAATCCTCATCACTGTCGCTGTCGCTACCTTTCTTTTTTCCTTTCTTGCCAGGTTTATCTGTCAAAAATATACCAAATTATAATTATGGAAATGAATGAATTTATACATGTATATATATATATACGAAATATTTTATATAATCTACTTACTTTTCTTAGGAGTAGCTTTTGGTTTCTTTGGGTTATATTCTTCGTCACTAGCGTCATCATCACTTGCACTCTCCTCATCATCAGAAGATCCCTTCTTACGCTTACTCATTGTTTTCTTTGCAGGACTCCTTTTGGCTGGCTTCTTTTCTTCCTCCTCCTCTTCTTCCTCTGATCCTTCCTCCTCTTCTTCTTCTCCATCTTCAGATTCTTCACTAGCAGTCTTCTTCTTCTTCTTTGCTCCATCTTGTTTTTCTTGCAAACACTCCATGACTAAAGTGTCTACTTCTTTTTTCCTATACATAAATTTATTACAGAATCCACATTAAACACAAAATTAAACTTGCCAACTAAAATAGATCTGTATTCAACTTCAAAGAAAATGTTGAAGGAGGAACGAGGTAAAAACTTAAAAGAATAGTTTTACACAGAGATCCTTCATTTTATTTAGGATACAGATAATCTCACTCTTGAATTATGTAAATTACAAGAACGCCTGCTGTACCCAAATCACATGTTTATATATAAATTTCGATACATTTTTTATTTTTAATTTCATTACAAGCATAAATACAAAAGAAATATATGGATATTAATAAAGCATTTTAAAAAAATTCTTACCTTTCAGTGAGATCTATATCAAGTTTTCCTTCAATCTGTAGCCTTACTTTTTTAGCAGACATGGTGGTAAGATCCGCATCCTTAAGGATAGCTAAACACAAAAACATAAATTTTAAAAATTAACTTAACAATTCGAAATTTAATAAGCAGTAAGCAAGTGTATTGATACTGACATTCATTTTCAATCGATTTTTAGTACATAAAATTTTACAGAATATAACTAATTATAATTTTATTAATGAAGAATCAACGTAATGCTATAAAAAAATTTGAAATATAAAATGTGTGGTCGAAATTACGATAGCGTATTTTCCCGCGTTAGAGAGAGTTAGTAAATACTGAATGAAAATGGCAACCATATATTGCCGGTTGCCGATTCCCCGTATTATAAAGGAAAAAAATTCAGGCAATTAACTTCATCGCGAAAATGTAATAAATTAATTGCATTTCTAAAATGGCTTTCTTTGCATTGGTTGATCGATCGTAGTATACATTGAACCTTGGAATGATGGAAAATAGCTAAAAGTTCAATCACGTATAAACGATAAAGGTCCGAGCGGATCGGTGGCGCAATTCAGATTTCGGTCAGAAAAACAATAAATGTAGGAAGGAAAAATTTAGAATTAAGAGAAAAATATTGAGAAATATCGGTGATGTGTCCATTTTGATGCGGCGGGAAAAGGTAAAAATACTGAATATTCGTAACTGCGAAATACAATGTAACTGGAACTACAACAAGCTAATAAAATTCGAGGAACGAAGGCTATATTTGGATTGGCAAAATAAAAAATAAGATCCATTGAAATATTCTAGAAAATGAGGGCATGGTCCATGCTGAGATCGCTTTTCACAGTGCAAAAGACGTTGAAGACAAGAGAAAGAGTGAGATATGAAACATGCGATGGCTTCAGGCGCGCGCCACCACAGCCAGACGCGTCATACAGTATACTATAGAATTGGATATGGAAAGCGATCATTTCTAAAATAACCAAGGGAAAATCGAAATTTTTGCAAGACATCAAAAAATTTTAGAAAAATTTCAATTGCGGATTACACGGAACGGTTTGGAGATGCAATATCCCAATAAAGCTGTACGTAAGTGAAAATACGATGAATCGTGGTTGTAATGGCCGGCGTGGGGCACGCCACTTCGTCACATACGTGCGCGCTAAAGTCGTCACGTCGCAAGAGCAAACAGCCCGATTTCCTACATATTCCTACTCGCAAACGTGCGAATAACTTGCACCACGAATGATAACTAACTTAATTTTATCATATTCGAAGATCAGAGTATGGTAAATCAAAGGATATCATTACTTACCGGTGATTTCTTTACGGAGCTCTTCGTTCGAAATATCAGCCATGGTAGACCTTCTCGCTGTGCGTATTGCTGCCAACTGAACCTATGCCGGCTGCGGACTCCCGTAGCGTCCGTTGGTACAGTCACCCTATACAGTGAGTCGAAAATGCGTTACCTATATGAAACTTTAAAAACAGATATCTCAGTAGGGATACGTTAAAAATAAATACTATATACACCAAATCGTGTTAGTTTTTTACGATCTACAAGTTTCTCATGACGCCCCACTCGTAATTTTGCGATCGAATGGTCCTATTCAGACGTTCCGCCAACACATTCATGAAAACTTTTTGATCGTAACTGTACTTTAAGCGACCGCTCGTGGCTGCCGGTGGCGTCTACAGTACAGTCGACTCATGTACCTAGTACTATTTCTCTTCCAGAAAATATATTTTCAATAACCTATAATATTGCTGCCTAATATTCTAGAAAAAAATCATATACACCAATTTTCGGATTAATTTTTCTTTCTTTACAAATTTCTTATAACGTTCAGCGGTCAATAGTATATATAATTAATGGACTGAAATATGATTTTTCTGAATTCTTCGAACTGTTTTATCGAAATGGACTGTACAAAGCGACCACTCCGAGATTCATAGCATTGGGCATATAGTCGCATCATATGACAATCAGTATACATTCTACAGATATGTCATAAAAACTAGCAGCTTAATGAATATCGGTCGCGATTCCGACTTCGTTAGGCAAAATTACACATCGAGAATGGCGCTGCAGCAATCGGAAATTTTTTCTTTGTAGATCTCTCGTATCATCTACATGTATCGTCAACTTCATTATCTTTATCTATAACAACTCCAATATTTTGTTTACAGAACAAAGAATTTCACAAATCAATATATTTAATGATATTAAGTGATCTGTATTTGGTTATCATAGTTGGTAGGTTTATGTAATAAATACATTTTTATTATACCTAAAAATTAATACATTCACGTATAATTGCATCCAATCAGTGCGATATTTTAATAGGCCGCGACTGTCGAAGCGACCACTCGGTTTCTTCCTCGCTTTAGTGGTACAGTAACTACTAACATGTTAGAAAGGATGCTCGGAACAAATGATCTTGGAAAATTCATAACTTTACAACCCTTGGTTCTAGAGGAATGTTGTATTTACAAAATCGTATCAGTTTTTTACGAAGAAAATATTTCTTAGGAAGCGCCTTGCCCGATTTTATCATCTAACATATCTATCTGGAAATTACACTAGCTGCGATGCAAATACTTTTGGAGCAGACTATATCCTATCTAGCAGGTTCATTGAAAGATGAATTTCTCGATAAAATTTTATATAAATTTGTTTCAGAAACTTCATTAAAATAAATTGAATTTTTTTTCGGAACGATCTATGTGTTGAAATCCTTTTATTTTAGCCTAAATTATATATTTACTGATGACACGTCGAAATGTAATGCCGCCACGGGTGTTTGAACGCTTTAAAATGGCGGTTTCATTTTTCGCGGAATTATTTCGAGAACACGATTTATTATTAACAATTAGTTTAATTATCCTACAATATTGAACTATTTCTTTCCAGTATACAATCTTATATTTCGTTTATGAGTATATTTTCTACAAAAACTTTAACTATCTGTATAGGAATTGATAATATTATGAACTTTCGCCAAAAGTATGTAGTTTTCCCTCGCAATCTTTTGTCATTTCCGGTGCAACAACACCATTGCTTTAATTATGAGAAATAATGTGTTTGTTACTTACAACTATTCGTCAAATATTTCATAATGTATTATAAAAATGCGTTTTGATGAATGAACAAATATCTTATCATCGTTTATTTTATATACAACTCAAGCTACGATTGCAGAATTGTCTCGAAAATATTGATATTTTCAAGAGACAGATGAGTTTGCTGCGCCATCTAGCGTTGCATTATGCACTTTAATTCTATCAGCAGATAAAGACATCGTAGTAAGAAATGGCGGACAAATTGAATATGTATATCTTTCCTTGTATAGAATGTAAATTCTAATATTTTCATCGTATTAATTTTATAAGTTATGATAATAATATAACTATGTTAAGTATTTGAGATTTAAAATACATACAATTTCATAAAGTAAACGACCTCGTCTGTGATTCTTCGTATTTCCATATTCTGAAATACTGATTGCGTAAAAGAACAGGGACACAGCCACAGACGAGATATATTATTTTCTATATAAATTAGTATTACATGTCACAGACATGTAAATTAGCATTTAGTATATGTCAACTGAATGATAAGTTTAAAACTAACCGTGCAAACGTAGTTTCATTTTCTAAAATTACATATAGAAATTACAGTATTTGTGGTTGCCTTAAATTAATAGGCTATAAAACAATAAAAATTGTAAAACTGTAAAATTGTAAAATTTGAACTAAATAAAACCTAAAAACTGCAAAATTATTGATTGAACTTTTCTGTATTGCAAGTTTGACAACACTGTAATGGGTTTCAAAAATCATATTCCTGGCGCATTCACTACTTGACCAGCCTCGATCGTTTTACTTGATGTAATTCCCCAATTCACCGTTCTTTAAACGTAGAATACGCTAAAAAACCAGTGACTTTTTTACCATGTCGGTATTTCAGGTTCCCGGTCACGAAACCCCGTAAGGTGCAAGGTCTATATATATGCCTCGTCTGTGCCTGTACAAAGAATTAGATACGAGCGTCATCTGACGACGAAAGAACGAACCGAAAAGAGCGCAAAAAAAACTTCAATAATTGAAATATTGCATTTATTCTGTTTCATACCAGAAAACAGAGGAAGAAAATTAATAACGATGACAATAATGATGATGATGATGATGATGATGATGATGATGATGATGATGATGATGATGATGATGATGATGATGATGATAATAATAATAATAATAATAATAATATACGTGTGGATTTATTCACAATCATTAGCATGAAATGAATTAATGATAATTTTACATTTATTAAACGCTACGGTCTATCACAATAAATTCTTCTCCTTGCTCACCGTTCGCGACTCAACGGCTGGTATAGAAATATATTTGAACAAACGAATGCTAACCGCTACTGAAACGTGTATCGCATTTCGATGAAGGTCCCGGGTAGGGAGGGGTACCGTCGCAAAATTTTCGCACATCTATACATAGATATATCCATAATTAATTGTATAGTACATGTAGATGTACATATGTACAAGCTAGAAGTGAAGTGGAAAACGCGAGGACGAGATCCTCCTTGCATCCTCCTTGCTGGATATGTTATAAAGGCGTAAAGCTACAAACTACGGTACGTATTTTGGTCCGATCTTTCATTAGCCCGATCTTATATCTCGAAAATATTCGAAAAGCTGACCGTGTATGCAAGCGAGCAGTATTCGGCCCCTATTGTTACGTATGTATCCTATTTAGAACCGCGTTTTAACTTTTCTCGATTGAAGTTCGAAGACTGTAAGACCATAAAAACCAAGAGACGATGTACAGTTTCTCGTAGAAATTGAAGTCCAAGATAGTACAAGATAGTACACGGAAGTACTTATATCATAGTACAAGTAGTTGTCCGACGATTCGTAGGAATTCGAGGTTCATTATTACAATAACGTCTCGCGTCTCTAATGTACATTCATGCTAAACATTAACAGTTTTCTTTGTACTTACTGTTCTAAAAAAATTCTCTCTCTCTCTCTCTCTCTCTCTCTCTCGGTACGATTTACCGCTTTATCGATAAAGTACATTTTTATTGCACTGTCCGATCACTGCAGTTCGACGAAAACGACGGTAACTGCTATCTCTCTCTCTCTCTCTCTCTCTCTCTCTCTCTCTCTCTCTCTCTCTCTCTCTCTCTCTCTCTCTCTTTTTAGCAATCATCTAGACCATTGTCAATTATTACCACGGTAGAAAAATAGAGGGAACGATGCGAGTGATAAAATCAAAATTCAGGCATGTGCGTGACGTGTGTGCCTATATGTCGTGTTATACATCGCGTACGCAATATATATTTACAATATATTCGCGCGAGTGCACCCGATGTACGACGCGAATATAGTAACGCGCGCAAACCATGCAATTTTGATGTATCGTCAGTTTCATTTTAAAAAATCGCAAGACCGACGGAGTTTTCTTCTCTTTCCATACTTCTCTCTACCTAAAAAGTCCTCGACAATCGACTTAAAATATTTTATTCGCTCGTTTCTTTTTCCTTTTTTTTTTTTTCTTTATCGCTAATGATTGCGTTCAATCGGAAAAAAATAACGTTCCTGCGCGCGATTATAACTACGACCAGTATTCACTTTCTCTCATTCGATTGAAAAGAACTCCGGGCACTCGTCGAGTAAGTACTACTGTTCCAATAACGATATTTGCTCATGCGCCTCGCCATCGGAAATACTGAACGTTTCGATCCTCCTTCCAGGCTGGATTATCTTTTTTTGTCATAGCTTCGTATGCTTCACACTGTCCGTCCAATAGTTTTGTATTGTCATCGCCTCTAGCGAATTTAAGAACGAGTCATTGTCCAAGCTGTACATCTCTTCGGAATTGTCCTGCGAACAACCGTCACCGTGTTATGATTAAACAGGTGAGCGAACGTCGCAATATTTTAAAAGTACCAAAAATCACTTCCTACAAAAATAAATCCGTAATTTTCCTATTATATATCTTTTTTCATTCCTCTTTTCTTTTTTACAGATTAAAAGTTCATGTTTGAACTTAAATTCAATTTAAAATTGATAAAAATAGTTTTCTCTTATACTTTTCATGTTTTATAAAAAAAAAAAAAAATAGGTGAGAAGAAACTTCTGGCCCACCCAGTATTAATTATTCATGATCTGACGAAATCAGGGTAGACTGCAACACGTTTGCAACACTTACACGAATCGTGGAATCATCGATGTAACCGGAACTATCGGGATTACTGCATTTGTCGCTGTTGAGCGTTTGCGGCGGATTCAGGTACCTACGTCTGTAACCGAAAATGTTGCTCAATACCGAAAATTTGTATCATCTTCTGTTTTAACAAGGCGTGCTCGTGTCGCGTTGATTACCTGTACATAATGAATCCAAGGCTACCCATTGTGCTGAGCAGGACTACAGTCGCTAGGCAACTTCCGGTAATAGCGGCAATGTCCACCGTTGATCTCGAACCGCCTTCCTGCTTCGAATTCTTGCTATTACTTTCGTTGCAGTCGGTAAACTGGTCTTCCTGTACCTGATTCCTTTCGATATTTTGGGGAAACGCGCTGCGCGCTCTGCTCGACCGCGTTGACTCGCTCACTCCAACTGTAATTGGATCATCCAGATCATTTCAAAACAGAGGAAATCTCTGTTTCCATTTTATGTTCGAATCGAATGATTATCTGAAATAACTAAAATTGCTAAACTAACTAAAATAATCGACAAGATCTAAAGACTATGGGGTTTGAATTTAAAAATTACTTAAAATAACTAAAATAATCTGTAAGATTTGGTTTGAATGTAAGAAAAATACTAAAATAATTTAAAATAAAATAATTATACTCGAACCTTACTCTAATTTTAACTCTCTAGAAGCGACACCCGATCGACAATTTTTGATAATTTTCATAGGTTTAAATTATATCACAGACGAATAAATCTCGTTTGTGATTATATTAACACCGATAACGTAGTCGCAAGTTATTTCAAATTTCTATTGTCGTTTCAAAATTGGCGCTCCTGCTAAACCGCGAGGCTCATGTAACATAAACAAAAAAACGTAGAAATCTTTCAGCATCAATTCAATACATTGAAAACAGATAGCTGCTATTTTCATAATTTTCACAAAAATGAAAATGTTGGATCGTCAATATTGTTTACTTTTGAACATTTTTCGCCTTTCTGTTGGAGCTAATCTTGTTTGGCTGAAATCATTAGGCACACCGATAGGCAATGTAAGAGGATGCCGTTAAAAAGTTAAATAAGAACTCTCTTTCTTTTCTCTTTTAATGTTGCTTTTTATAGTTCACATAAACCACAAAAGCTCATGTCAATCAAATATGTACTTTTGTTTTACTATCCCAGTATTCGTCATTTTTAGATTTAGTCCCTTAAACAGGCGAACGTTTTTCCCTCGCATCAGGATTGAACCATCACCTTCTAAAATCGACGCAGCCGTGGCGAACAACTGCGGCTCGATGAACTCCTCGTTGATCTCGACGTCGTCCGATCGATTGAACGTCCTCAGGCTGGGACCACCGGCGGACGACGAGAAAGAAGAGGAGGACGAAGACAAAAGCGAGGAGGATTTCGTTTTGTTCAGTACCAGCCTGATTCTGGACACCTCTTCCTCAAGAGGTAGCACCGTGAGATCCTCCACTTGGTCCGCGCTGGCGTTCCGGTTCCCGTTTTCGTCCACTTTCCCCTCCTGTTGTTCGTACTTCGACCTGCCGCCCGTTTTGTTCGTCGTTAAGATCCACGTGATCTTGCTGTCCTTCTTCGTCGCCGGGTTCCGAACCCTGTCCACACCGTCGGCGTGAAACGGCGGCGTGAAACTTCTCGCCGTGTCCACGTTCACCGCGCTGCTCGCGTTACCACCGTGATAATCATCCATGGGACTGGTGCTGGTCTCGACGACGCTCGCACCGTGATAATCCTCCGTGGGGGCGGATGCTGTGCTCGGCTGCCTGTCCGAGGTCACGGCCGCGTTCGTCGGAGGATGAAGACCGATCGCTTTGGCCACGCGGAAGCTCTGACGAGGATCGGGGGGCCTCTCCGATTCTGTCGCAGCGACCTCCGACGTCGATTCTGTACTCAGGCGATCCTGCACCTGGCCACCACGCGGTTCTGCCGTGCTCGACGGCACTGGGCTCCCTAAAATCACTGAAAAATCGAAACGTTTCCACGTTAGATGCAAAACAGAAGTCTGTTCGCGCGAACTTTATCTGCTATCTGCTAGTAGCTTTAGCTACTGTCTGACTGTGAGCAATTTGTCAAAGGAGAGGGAGGCAAGTCGACGTCTACGAACTTTGATCTCTCTGTGAGATCTCTCTGTCTAGGGTGGAAAGAAAGAGTTTGTCCGTGGCCATCACAAATGAATTCTATTTACATACCTTCGATAACCTGCCACAAAATTGATCTCTAATTTCAAGTGCAATTTTTTTTTTTTTTTTTTTTTTGCATTACGAAGATAAACATTTTCCAAGGCACCAGTTCTTATGAAAAATGATAAAAAAGTTTCTTAACAGCGCGTGCGTTCTAACAGCGACTTTATGATTCTGGACGCGTGAATGTCTACTTTACATAATTTTCATATTAGGTTTCACTAACATAACGATTTATCATAGTCTGTGGCGTCAGTGTGAGTCTAAATAATCAAATGAACTAAAACTAACTGTTAACATTAGTCGAAGTATAAACATTACGTAATGTACTCTCTATGTATAGGGTACTCAACCACCTTTGCACAGTTAACCATCTATTTGTGCGTACATAGAAACAATTTGGGGAATATCCGAATTTTATTACGTCAAGAATCTTATGATCCTATTTCATATTTTCTATTGACGTTGAGTTAGTTGCACACCACTGACTATTCTACGGTCGAAATATTCAGTTCAATCAATTTCTAATTATTGTTAATTGTTCTTATTTATTTTTTTCCTCCCACTGTTCTTATTTATTTATTTACTATTTTCCTCTTCGGAGGAATTAATTATTCTTCAATGGAGAATTCTTGTACAATCTCGCGACCGTGTTGAGGAACACGTTCGAACGTTGTATGTACGATAAGTACTCGAACCTCGTTTAGAAGATAATTTATTTAGCAATGCAAATGTATATGCATTTAGCAATGCAAATGCAAATGCATACGAGTTTCGAAAGTGAGGATGATGTTGTTCGACCGGAAAAACGTTTAATTGTATTGCGCAGCGATGAAGAAGATCATTAAACGAAGACTACACAATTAAACACAATTAAATTAAAGATAGTTTATATGTATTTACATAAATTTCTTTTTTGTTTCATTTTATAAATTTATTATTATTATTATTGATAATTTTAAATTAACATAATAAAATAAAAATAATAAAAATATATTTTAGTAATAATTAACAATTAATAATATTATTTACAGTTTAAAGTAATGAAAATGAATTTTTTAAAAATGAATAAGTAAAATTTATTTTGTACCTTCTGCATCAGCGTTAATTAATTTGTTTTAATAATCTAATTATCTCGAAAGTAAATGATCTAAATATATATATATTATTTTTTTGTAAAATAAAAAAAATAAATATATATTTAGAAATTTAATGTTTGTTGTATTTATTAATATCTAGTTTTTTTTAAAATAAATTTAAAGAAAATAAAATAATTAAAATTCCAAAAAAAATAAAATAATGAAAATAAAATAAAATTACAAAAATTACAAAAATAAAATGAAATAATAAAAATTATAAAAATATAGCTTCAGAAATCATTTATTTTTAAGTTCTTGGAACGTAACTCCCCTTTCCTCCCAGTCACGTGTAACACGGTTTCACTCGACATGCTATTTTGCAGAAAATCTATCTATCCGTCCGCGTTATAGAAGGGCTATTTGTGTTGGAGACCACGTAAAAGAAGTATTGTATCTAAAAACGTACCGAGAAATTGTGCGGTAACCCAGAACCAGTGCATCCACCAATGCAACGTCATCGCGTCATCTGTGTGTGCCTGAAACAGAGTTGAAAAGAAAATCAGTCGACCGAAAGAATGCGAATAACAATGAAGCAGTTCATCGATTTGTCGCAAAACGACTGTCCGCGAGAATATCGTGGAACGATCATGAAACACGCCTGACAATGAGTACACGCTTTCGGATATTGATGAACCATCGTGGAGAGGCCATTTGGCTATCTCCAATGTGAATCGTAACGATATTTAAACTGAAAAGAGTCGAAGTAGAGGATGAAATCTTTTATTAGATAAACCTTTTATTCTCTTGGCGCCCCACTCTCTTTTGTTCGTGTTAACGACGCGAAACGATTGTACAGATGGAGATTTCTGCGACAAATGCGAGGGTCCACCTTTTTTTTTTAAACCGATAATACAATCGATATCTAAAATATATATCTGTGAAAATACACACGGGTGGGTCAAAAGTTCCTTTCCCCTTATTTCTTTTTAATGAAACATTAAAATGCAAGGAAAAACTGATTTCATTGCAGCTAAATTAAATTTAAATGATTTTTTTCATTGTGCTTGGACACGTTGTAACTTTTCAAATGAACAAGAAGAACGGTTAATATGATACAACGTGCCACTGAAAACAAGAAAGCTGAAAATTCACATTTGACAATCCATACGTGTAATGAGACCGAGCCATCTCACCTATGCCACGTGCCACAGAGTGCGCGAAAGTGCTCGTTGAGAATTTTCCTTTCCTCTTGTTCCGATCGTATAAATTATATCGACGGATCTGTGTCGATGAATTTTGATTCTGGTAGCCTGGTCATTATGCCAGTCAGGACAATGGTCCATTAGTCACGTGGGTACGCGGATATATCAGACGTCGACGCGGACAGAGTGCAGAAGGCTCGTACTCGACGAACGTGCGATCGAAAGATCGATTTGGAACAGGACTTCTCAAAGTGTGTGATCGCCTAATTAAATTTGGAGGAGGGGCGTCGCAGTTGGCAGAAATTTTAGCAAAACTAAACAATTAGTACGGAATATTTGCTTTTGTCTTTAATATACGTGGTAAACTATGTATATACCAAAGAATAAATTTCCTTTACGATTTATTATCAGTAAATTTTGTATTTCCATTTTAATTATAATTAATCGTAATTGTTCCTAGTTTATACCTCTGTACACAGAGTGTCGTGAAAATATCGGCACTGGATAAAAATGGTCGCCGAGTGGAGAGGTTTGAGAGGAGCCTGATTTGGAGCACGTAGTGTACTTTTAGCTTTTAGCAGCTTTTCATTTTTCATCGACCAGTCGAAAACCTCGCCGATAACGGTCACACGGCGAGTACTTTCGATTATCGTCGCACGTGATTGAAAAGCAAACTCTCCCGATCGAGGCGATGCGCTATCTAGCACTGAGAGATCGGCTGAGCAGCCGCGGCTACCTCGTCATCCAGAAAATCGGATACTTAAGTGAGTAATCGATTGCTCAATCCGCTCCGGCGTGACTCACCGTCAGAAACGCGGAGCGAGGAATTTCAAGAATCAAAGGTAGGATCGCTGAATCACGGGCGATCTACTTGCCGCGAGAAATCGAATATGTAATTTTCAATTGCGCGTTTAAAATTGTTTGAAACAATTGAAGAAAAGTACAACCACCGAATAAGAGCCACGCAACGACGAATTGAGAATCCCTTCACCTTTAAACGTATGCTTTCTGACATATTTATTGAAAATATTTCAATATACTGAATTAATATTCACTGATGTTTATTGAAAATATAAATATATTAATGCGGTGTTTCCTTTAAATCTCCAGTAAGTAAATCAATTATTTTATTATTTGTATAATACTTTGGTACGAACTAAGTACTCAAAATGTTAATATATAAAATTGTAACTTTATTATTACTATAGTATATTATACTATGTATACTATAGTAATATACTTCGTATGCTATAGTATATTAGTATACTATTATTATACTGTATATACAGCATATAGTACATTATATATACTATTACTATATACTATATAGTAATAGTATACTAAATATTACAGTAATAGTACACTATTGTATACTATTATAGTATACTATATATTATAATAATAGTATATTATTGTATACTGTTATAGTACATACTATAGTAATAGTATACTATATACTATACTAATATACTATTGTATATGATTATAGTATATTATATACTATAGTAATAGTATACTATTGTATACTATTATAGTATAATATTATATAGCTATATACTATATAAGTAGTATAATAGGATACTGTAGTAAATACAATAGCATACTATATACTACGGTAATAGTATACTATAGTAAGTACAATAGCATACTATATATTACGGTAACAGTATACTATAGTGTACTATATAATATAGTATAAACTATAATCATACGTCATTCCAGCGCAATTTTTATTGTTCAACAAATCAATAAAAATATTCGTTTTTCAGATGCTCGAAGGGGCACGTTCTGGCTCAACTTGGAAAGACGAGTTTTCCAGGAAAGTTCGGAGAGATGAAAAAGGTGACGCACACGAGGAAGTTCGAATGTGTTTCCTGACAAAGCGAGAAGTCGGGGTACACGAAAAGAGGAGAAAAGAAAATCAGGTACTGTTACCCGCAGAGAGCAGTCATGCTCTCCTGACTGTAACCAGTTGCGCCTGGATGCGCGCCGCGACGTCCAGTGTCAGCCTCCGTGTCGCAATTTTCCAACCTCTAGGCCCAGCCTTAGTCGAAATATACCGGAATCAACGTCACGTAACCGCTCCCTTTCCGCTTGCTAAACGCTCCATTCGTTCAATCGAAATCGCAAACCGGTGACGTCAGAGGCAAACAACGCTCAGAACGAGAGAAAAATCGGGCGAAAATTTTATCATCGGTATCGCGTGAGTTTGTCAACGATGTCATCGAAACGATCGTTCATTAACGAAAGTTTAGTATTTGGTATTTGGTACTTGGTACTGGGCATTTAGTAAAAGTTAGGCAAATTTTATATTAAATAACAAATACCTGTCCAATTCATATGTATCAATACGATTACAGAATTATACTATGCGTATTGTTAATTTAATGTAACAACATCTTCATTCAAAATTTCCATTGAATTATTAATAATTTTAGATTAATTACGATCATTTCATAATTGTCGCTTTATTTTAATTTATTGTTTTATTTAGTTTAAAAGTATGTATGTTTAAATAAAATGTTAAAATGTTAAATTTCTTTACGATCAAATAACGTAGTAAACAGTACTGGAATTCTGGACGCTTAAGTGGGCATTACTGTACTAACGAAACTCGATACGTTGGAAGCAAAAATTGTTAGTTAATTATTTTAATCTACGTTTTAGGTAATAATTCGAAGGGAAAGAGCAGTAGAAATACAATAAAACTTTGAAAATTTTAAGTTTGTAAAACTGTCGTGTTGTTGCTATTTAAAATCGACGTGTCGTCGAAATAACATCCACATCTAACAAAATGACAGACCTTCGAACAGTCAATTAAAATTTATTTCAAACCACAATTCGCATTGTGGACTCATTTATGCCATTCTCTCACCTACCAGAGAGTGAACAATTAAATGACTGTTTCAAGTGCACAAAGCCTCGCGTTTTCCTCTTAGACCAGAGATGATGATTGAATGCCATGTCACGTACTACTTATTGCTGGCATTGTATAACCTTGTTACTTCGTAGCGATACGTGTAGATATGAAGCATACTTATATACAGGGTGTCCATAAAGTCTCTTTACAATTTCAAAAATTTATCACGAAGGAGAATGAAAAGACAGATAAGTGAAAATTGTTACAAACTGAGACGTGTATATTTAAGTTTCTTTTGCCTTATTTAATACACCTCTGTAAATAAATTTTTGAAATTGCAAAGAGACTTTATAGACACCCTGTATAGATACACATATATATGTACGTATAGCGATATGAAGTAATTCCAGCGATGTACAATTCGCTGCGATGTACGTACACGCGTTTAAGAAGAGGCAAGATTCGGGATCGTGTCAAAGAGCGTGACCTTGCCAAGCGAGACGATTGGATGAATGATGTCGCGTGCACAAGTTCCTGAACCGGGACATTACGTTCAGTGACCCTTTTGCCAGTTAATTCTAACGCGGCGTGGCGAAATTCATCAACTCGATGGTTGTTCGAAACATGTAAAACAACTGAAATTCTTTTCAATTTAACACACGGTTCGTCAAAATAGATAGCGATTTCTTGATTAACCGCTCGAACAGATAAACTCCAAAAAATTCACGCCAATTATCAACACCACGAAACTCGAGTTCAGTTCGAGTCAAGTGATTTTAATTAATTAACGTAAATTTTCTTATTCCCTAACTCTGATATTTTCTAAAACGTACGTACGATCTTCAGATTTGCGCAACCTCGATTCCCGGATGTTACGAGTGTTCGTCGATCGGCGCGTTACACATTTACGCGTACTGATTAATAATTAAATTATTAGTAATAAATTATTGTCGCGCGTATGTATACGCAACGTTTCTAGAGATCAAAAAGGTATCCGCGTCGAGGTACACTTACGAGTAGTGAACTGAAAGCAAGAGTGTACGATCCGCGATGTGATTGGCAGCATTGCGTTTCAGTTAATTACACGGCGATCGCTGCGTATATACCAGTGAATCATTGCAGATACTCAGACATAATAAACACGGGACGTGTAATCCGAGGTGTTACATGTACTACATATGTTTATCGATATCGAGAACGCAGACGATATTAAGAGGCAATAACGAAAGGGTTCGGACGAGTGGCTCGTGCCACTTCGTTTCTAGACCAAAAAACTCAGCCGCTGATCGCATTCCGCGTGCTCTTATTTCACGGTGCGTGAAACGCTCTAGCGTTGATTAATGCGAGTTTTAAGCGATTAAACGTGATTTTTTGAACGTCAATTACGGGGAAACGAGCGCAGCCAGGTTCGTTCTATATCGTTTACAGAGCGAACGCGAACGATCAGCTGATGAAAACCCGTCTCTTGATCCTGTACATTTATGGTAAAAAATTTTTTTTTCTTGCATTGTATTCTACTCATTACAAAGGTAACCATAGGTCACAACCTAATAGTTCTGTTGAAAAATGGCGAAAAAGTTTCATGATCATTTAACACTGTGGACTCGTGCGTTCTAACAGCGACTTTATGGTTCTGGACGCGTGGATGTAGTGTTTATTATGTACAGGATGGAACAGATCAAAAATTTTATTTTCTTGCAGTGTAATCTACTCATTACGAAGGTAACCATAGGTCACAATCTAATAGTTCTCTTGAAAAATGGCGAAAAAGTTTCACGATCATTTAACACTGTGGACTCGTGCGTTCTAACAGCGACTTTATAATTCTGGACGCGTGAATGTAGCGTTTATATTTCGAACAATGTTAACAGTTAGCTTTATTATTCGATTATTTAGACTCACACTAGTGCTAGAACTATGAGAAATCGAATGTCAGCGAAACCTAATTCAGAATCATAAAGTCGCTGTTAGAACGGAGAATGAATAGAAAAAAGGGTTCGTAACATCTAGGGTAAATAGTACTCGCCGAAATATCAAAAATTCTAACAAACATGGGTCGAAAAATTAATAGTTTCAAAGTATGAACGATTTTTTGTTTCAATTGAAAAAACATATTTCTTCGCTTCCAAGGTTATTATACTGTATGTAAGTAATGGTTATAATTTCTTCTTTTTTCTGACTTGGGGATTTTCCTACGTGTCCTCCTTCCATTTCTATGTACGCTTGACTTTTTCACAAGCATTTCAGTCGAAACTATTCTCCAATTCTTTTGACTAAATTGTATATATTATTGTTGTTCGAAAAATTCATAGCGTTTTTGTGTATTGTAGGATGAAAGAGGATTTCTGACGAAATATTTATGTTAGATGCCAAGTTCAGGACGATAATCGCACGTTAAAATTGAATAGTGAAAAATTTCATACTTGCACAAACATTAATAAATACTTAATTCAATAAAATTAATTAGTGAAATAATTGGCAAATTAAACGAGACATTAAAACAATTAACTAAACCAAATAATTAAACTAAAATTAAACAATAAAAATTGAATAATTAAAATAATTAACTAAACGAAAACGTTAATATTGATAACTATGTACTTGAAGAAACTTATCGTTAAAAGAAGATTCCGTATCATAGAATACGAAAGAACTATGTCAACACAATTTATCACGAGAGATAAATACAATATCGCTAACAACGATCGCTCAATCCTTTTACATTCTTTGAATCACTTTCAACGGAATTTAAGTCGAAATCGTAATTCACTGCTGCTCGAATGTTTCTCAAGTTTCAACTTCTTAAAGTCATACTTTCGAATTTAGTCGGACACTTTCGTAGTTTAGGCGAAAAAAAAAGAAAAGGAAAAGTGGAAAATTAGCTATATCCTATATTAATTGTTCCTGTAATATACTAAATTGTCCCTATACAATGAACGATTCGTAGCATAGTTTAATTCGAGAGAAATAGGTTTTCCTAGACGACCTGTACAACCTCGAACTGACTGGCAAGAAACAAGACGTTGCGTAAGCGCATCTCGGCACAACTCGTTTCCTCCAGTCGTTCTTGATTCACTTTCCATATTTATTCGCCTGGAAGCTTGACCTTCGACCGGACTTTACGCTAGTGAATTTCAGCCCGACGAGCATCGAAGGTTGGTATCGCGGTTGCTTGGTATCATACTGATACATACATTACGTGACCTAAAAAATTGTCCGCCTTTTTCAATTCTCTGAAACAGCGGTTCTCAATCCTTTTTTTTTTTTGCTCTTCCCTTGGATTAGGCTTTTCATTTGTGAGTGCCCCCTCCTCTCATGAACTTTCACTCGTTCCTCAGAAAAGTCGGTTCTTTTTTTTTAATTTTCTTAGGTGAACAATCAAACGAATTAAATTAACCTAATGACATTTCAAATCAAAACTGTCTAAGTCTGTTTTTATGTTTTTATTTTAACTCCTTTCTTTGATGCTTTCTGCCATTATCAATATTATTTCCGGATACCACAGGTTGGAAACCGCTGCTCTAGAAATTTGACTTTCGTTTCTATTTAAGTGTAGTGATGTGTAGAGTTATATATATATATATATATATATATATGTATATGCATATATGTGTATAAAAATGTATAAATATAATTTAATTGTGAAAAAAATATATATATTATTACTAATTATATATAATATTATATGTATATATTTGTATATGTATATTTAGATCGTGTAATATTAAATGTTTTTGTATCATCCGCTAATTATCACACTAAGAATGAGAAAATAATCGGTGGTATAATTTTCCTCTCTAGTTTCCCTCACTTTTGTG
This sequence comes from Tetragonisca angustula, assembly GCA_036937485.2. Classification (NCBI taxonomy): domain Eukaryota; kingdom Metazoa; phylum Arthropoda; class Insecta; order Hymenoptera; family Apidae; genus Tetragonisca; species Tetragonisca angustula. The sequence continues at coordinate 333,492 of JAWNGG020000175.1, read as the reverse complement.
TTAGTAATCTACCATCATTGTTTTCCGCTGACTATTACTATAATTTCTACAAAACATTTTTCTCGTGGCGTCTGTCCAGCAATTAAAAACAATTTTTTTAATCCGTCGCACGATTTTTACTTTTCATTAAAAAAATCTGGCATTTCGTATTACACGACCTAAATACATATATAATATTAATACGATTAATATAATCAATATACCAAAATGTAATGTATATGATGTATAATATGGTATAATATATATTGCATTGCATTATAATGTATATCTTTATACAGGCTGATTCACGTAACGTGCTCACCTGGAATAACTTTCAAATTACGCATTTAAAAATTATTTAATACAAAGGGAGGCGAAATACGTCGTACCAATTTTACTTAAACTGAGATAAAATCAATTTTAATTGAACTTTTTCGAATCAAGCTTTGTATCAAACAATTTTTCGTTTAGACGCGCAATTTAATAGTTATTTCAAGCGTGCACGTGAATCACCCTGTATATATGATATACATTATTAATAACAGACCACTCAGTTTCTACTTATACTACGTATAAAGTTACACGTATAAATTATTAGAGACTGAACGATAATGTATTAATAAATTCTCAACAAGCAAATTTGCAAAATAAAACACCGAAAGTGCAAGACAAGGACGATTCTACTGAACATGCAATTTTCTAGTGTCAGCGAAGAACCGCATAGGCGTGCATTATCGAACAGTCACGCTGGCTTCAGTTTCTGAGGCTAATGGCCATGAACTGATTAGGCTGACGAGATCGAATCTTTTCTGTCGTTCGTTAACAAGTCTGTAATCCGGTTCGCTCGAGGCAAAGGTTAATTTTAGCGATTGACACCACGCTCTCTAATTGTTCATTAATCACGTTTCTCAATAGAATACTTACGTCACTCTTATGTAACCTTTTTTCTCATTCTTCTCCAGTAATTCTATCCACCTTCCGCTTCTGTCTCTATTTTATTTTAACCAGAGATGAAACTCTCAAAGTTCTCTACTACTTTTGTAACTTGAAACGCTCGAAGCCTGGACAAGTCATAATTCTTGCGGAAATTTGTTTTTACTCGACTAATAATTGGAATTGAAATTTTTCGCAATTAAAGAGATGGAAAATTTATTTCGTTCGCTGAATATTATACTCTCGCGTATTTTAGTCAATGATAATTCAGCTAACTCTGATTTGTCACTTGAATTGATAGAAATTATTTATTTGTTATATTTATTTATTATTTATAAATTATTTATAAAGAAACAGGGATTTGATTTTCAAATTAAAATTTTAGTTCTTAACGAAACAAAAAAAAAAAAAAAAAAAAAAAAGAAAAACAGAGAAGAGAAGAAAGACGAGCGGTTCTAGATTTTTGAGAGTTCCTGGACCTCGTTAAGGTCCGCATTTAAGTATATAAAAAGTCAAGCTTCGACTCATCTTTAGTCTTAATAGCTTGCAAGTACCTTTGCTCTGAAGTGGAAAAAGAAGAGCCAGAGGTTTGGAACAGCAGTTTCGTTTCATGCTCTGTATTACGAACACGTTCGACTTTTCTTCCGCGTTTTCGCCTCGGCGAGGGAAAAAGATTAGTTCCGTTCGCAACAAGTGATCGTTAATACGTTCACGCGGTCATGTAGGTCGCGATAGTTGTTGAGCAGGAGTTCACGAACCGCATGTAGGTCGGCACAGTGTGAATCGGACGATCTATTTATTGTTGCGTACAGAACGAACAACATACACTTGAAAACATAATTGTCTCTGGTAATTTTCGTAATTGCGCGCGTATAATAAATGGAGATCAGTTTAAGTTAGCGCGAACATCTTTCTGCCATTTAGTGCACATTTGACCAATGTATACTATCATCAATGTGTATAATATTTTGTATCGACGTGAGAAGATTTCCTTCTTGGACTTTTGCTGCATTTCCGCAGTAAACAGAATCTCTTTACGTCGAATGAATTTCACTAGTTTTATTTACAATTTCGAATATTTTGAAATGATATTTATTTATTTTAATTTTATTTAATTTAATATTTAAAAATGATACTTTGAACGATATTTATTTTAAATACTTGAAATTACATAGTAATAATTTTAAATATTTTAAAACGATTTATTATATATTTTAATGATACACATATAATATTTTAAGTGATAATTTTACTTAAAATTAATCGTCTATTTGTAACAACGAAAGAGCATATAAAGCTCTCCCTATCTGTCTGAGCTGATTTATTCGTTTGTTAAATGAACTTCTGACTTGCCTGGACGATAATTTACTAACCAACAGTATTAGAAATAATTTCTCTAACTAACAAGTAGTAAATTTGCAAATTTATAAAATTCGAGATTTCATTTAATTTAGTACCGAACTTGTAGCTATCATTTATAGTTTATACTGGTAATTTACAACTCCTGACTCATAATTCGTAATTTACGACCAAATATTATTTATTTTGAAATTATTTAACAAATATTATTTATAATAATATTACAACCAAATATTTATTTTAACATTATTTAACAAATATTATTTATAATAATATTACGACCAAATATTTATTTTAACATTATTTAACAAATATTATTTATAATAATATTACGACCAAATATTATTTATATTAACATTATTCAACAAATATTAATTTAACATTAATTCGATCGTGCAGAAGATCGCTCCTGACGATGAAATTCGGTTATCAGAATACGAACTCCCATTATACGAACCCCATGAAGTCCCGCCCACGCGATCTTCCACTGTCGCTTAAAATCCCATTTAAACGAGGGTAAAGAAGAACGACGACGACGATAGATTGTTTGAATTACCAGATTGCGTAATATCGTGAAGAGTCACGTAGTGGTTGATCAAGTAGAACAGGTTTCACCGTCATCGTCAGACCGTCCGCCCGAGCATCTGTCGATCGATATTCAGAATCGAGTGGCGAAAGTTATTCGGTAAGAACAATAGCGAAAGAAAAATGATCTCTCACAATTTTTTAACAGGGACAGAAAAAGAAACGAATGCAATTTTGCATGAAACGTAGCACGTATACGTGTTACACGTATGTAAACAGAGAAGGTTGTCTCGTTGGCGAAACGATTTTATTTTACGTACTAGGAGCATTCACTTCAATCGAAAGGATTGTGTCGAGTTACTGCACAGTGAAGGAAATTTTGTTGCCATTCGCCTGATTCCGGGTGCATCGTCCAGCAACGAACACAACGATGATAATTATTTGTTCCTAACTGAGCAGAATTGTGGGAATCTCGATCATTGAAAGACGAGAAAATTACGAAAAAATAGTATCTGCCTAAATGTCTTGTGACACATTTTTTAAATATAGAACTCTATAGTACAGCCGTGTCTTTTTAAGCATTCATAGTCGGGACCGAATGCGGACGCTTACGTGAGCATCAACTGTTATACCGATACTAGGCACGTGCGGTGAATTTCAGTATTGTTTACTACGTTATTTGATAGTAGCAAAGAAATTTAACATTTTAACATTTCATTTAAACCGAATGCGTTTAAACTATTTTAAATTTAATGCACACATACTTTCAAACGAAATAAACCAATAAATTATAACAAAGAGATAATTATCAAATGATTGCAATTAATCTAAATTTCTCGAAGATTTATTGAAATTCCTATAAAAGTAGTTTTATTTGTTTAGTTTATTTTTTATCGGTCAGTCATTGCATTATGGAATAAAATGATGGACATTCTTTGAAAATATCTGCCCGAATGACTTACGTTTCATTTTTAAAATGTAATTGCATACTGTACGCTCTAGTTCTTTCTTTTTTCTTTTTTTTGAAACGATTAGTCCGTCACCACAAAACGGAATAATAAATATTCTCGTTGAAAATAGATTTCTATTTCGAATTCTCCGCCGATACATGAGTTTGCATAAAATATAACTGTATATCTAATACGTCTGCATATTTTTTCGTGACCAGCTATGCGTTACACGCCACTGCTCATGATTATTCTCGCTAACACCGTGGTTGATGGACGTTGCTCGAATAATTGAAATTTAAGACGCGTACAAGTCCTAGCCAATAACACAACCGAAACGATATTCGTGGTTCCAATAAACAATTGTACACTTCAATAATAGCAAGGGAATGATGTTAAAAGTGTATTGTCCGAATAGTTACGAGTGATGATATAATAACACATATATAAGTAATTTGAAATGAATACAGTGACTGGAGGAGTGAATAGATTGGCTTGTGTATACTTGTTAATAAGCCATGTAATTCGATAAATAATAATATATATATAATAATAATTATTATTATATAATATATAATAATATAATAATTATATAATTCTATAATATGTGTATATGCTACTATACTACTATTAGTTATTATTATTATATTACTATGTGTATATTGATAACAACTCATTATACGATAAAATACATTCAGACAAGCAAGAAAAATATAAATAAATGAAACATTTCATCTTTGTTGTTAAATGTACCATGAAACAATATTTAAAGATAAAAGACAATATTTTGTCAATAATTAAAGGTAAAAGACAAACTCATTGCACGAAAGTTGTAAAGTTGACTATCGCAAAACTTACGTGCGATATTCAAGAAATTATCCAATCCGTACACCCGTACTCAGCCTCCTCAGGGAATTCAGCACACCGATTCGCTCATCGTTCACTTTCGCGCCAGTCGCTTCGTTTTGCTTCACTAACCGAAGCTGTTTTCTTTTCCTAGAATCGACGCGTGCTTTTCGTGCTCTCACTCGTTTGAAAAAAAAGAATTTTTTCCCCTCTTCCCTCCACTTCTTTTTCCTTTCTCTTTTTTTTTCTAATCCCCTGCAATTCAAACCCCTCACGAAAACAGAACGAACACAAGTTGTAGGATACTCGAAATCGAAGTAATTTCAAAAAACGAGAGAGAGAGAGAGAGATGAATGATTGAAAGCGCGGAAAAAGGATCGTCCGGGCAGGTGCACGCGCGTATAACCCGATAAACTGTAATTCCGAATTAGAGCGACGAACGAGCAGTCGAATTAATCCAATTTCCCAGAGTCTGTAACGAGATTTGCGCATCCTAGAGGGACGCGCGATAATATAAACTCGATCGCGCCGGGGAAACCGGTCTGGGAGGGGGGAGAGATTAAAACTTGCGCGTTCTACTTCGTCGTGGTGTTCGCCGAGGAATCTCCTCCGACTAAGAAAAATCATTTCGGATCTTATACACGAGATCTTGCGAAAGTTTGTTGCCGCGGCCCGGCGACGACGTTGAAATAATCGGGTTTCGACGAAGGGGAGAACGAAATGCTCAGTCAGACAGAAATTGCCGTTCATTTTTCTCCTACGATAGTAGGTTGATCCTAGTGTAACGCATTGATTTCATTGCAGGTTTTGCACTGTCAATTAGGCTTTGCATGTTCAGCCCTTTTCTAGATCGTTCACCCTGAATGCGTTATAAATCAACAATATTTTACAATATTTAAATTATATTTATGCATTGTTATTATAATTTATGAATAAAAATTATATAAATGAAAACTTTATAAAATAATATTTTAAATCAGAATGTAGTATATTTAAGAATAAATGAATTATAAAAAATGTTATTTCTGAATAATTATTTTTAATATTAATTTGCAAGAGGATTTAATAGTAAATTAATTTAATTATTTTAATTGAATTAAGTATTAATTGGTGTACAAATTGCCCGTCAGTTTCTAATAGGAAATTAAGATTATATTCACCTTCGTGCAAATTCACCCTCTCACAAATTCATCCTTTGGCAATTAAGTTTTTCTACAAATTTGTTTTATCAAGCCATTGTAACGAAAATAAAATCCGAAACACGTAAAGTTATTACTCCGAAATAAAAATTTTGTCGCACGTGTGTGTGTTAAAGAACAAAAAAAGTAAATGGCATAAAATTAATATAATACTTTCATTTACTAAAGAACAAAAAATCATCTAAATTTCTAAGAATGCATCGTTGTGAACCTAAAAAATTTCTATGAATAATTTGGAATTTGTCAATTTGGTGGCGTTGTGTGTTGTGTGTTTCTAACACTGGTCAATTCGACCACTTCGACAGTTCTAATGTTAATCTTTACCAACTAGTTTGGTAGTCCAATTAATTGGTAAAGAATCATTTTTAGTTCAAGTTCTATTTAGATCTACTTAATAATTAGCTTGTCTACTTCCTGTATACACAATCTAACTTAGACTTTTACACAGGAATTATCGCAGTTGTGCTACTCTTTCCCACTTTGAAAAGAACCTTGCCTGCTACTCGATCGCGACACTCTACGTATCTAATCTGATCGATTGCTACCGACCAGACTTTGAACCAACTACACACATACGTATGTACATGCTATACACGCGCTATCGTACATCGTAATCGACGAATCTTCGAAGTTCCCCATGCCATTCTCTTTTTTTACAGTTACCCGCGAAACGTTGCTTCACGGACAAAAATCCGGAGGAGTGGCCGGTCGAAAGTCCCGCAACGTTAACGGGAGCTCTCATCCTCGCGATGGCCACGCAATTAAAAACAAATTTAACTCGGTGTATAGCCATGCGACTCGAGTCGCAAGCAGGAGGACAGTTCGTTAATAATTGGTTGCCGCAACAACGAATCGTCTGGCCGTTACTAACGAGACGTCACGCGTGTTAATTGTCTCTGCCATCCGTCTTTCCGTGTTTTTGCACGTTTTGCCAATCGTCGCGTGAATATTTGTTCTCCGATCGAGGAAACTCCTCTGCGATGAAATATGTAATACCAACTAATCGCGATGACGTTTCTTTTCGAAAGCTATGTAGCAATGATGACATTATTTTATAACGGGTGAGTCACCTAAGGGACTAGAGGCTGAAATCGAAACGTTTGTAATAATTGACTCGACACTCGTATACTGAAAATAAGTCAACAGCAGTGTATCTCCCGAACGAATAGTTCGATTATCGCGAAATTTTGTGAGACTGATAATTTTGATAATTAATATATTGCTATATTATTATATACACTAATATACAATAATGGACTCGACAATTTATTCAAGACTATTATTACGAAAATTAATTTACTTTATCGAAATTATCTTTCCAATAGAGACGCCTCGTCGTTGCAATACTTTTAACAGAAACAAAACAACAAGAATACCGGCGCTAAAGTAGGCAGAAGCGAGATTCTCTCTCGGAAAGGTAAAGGTGACTTTTAGCAATATTGAAAGAAGCTATTATTGGTACGTCACGCATTGGCTATCGGCTACGAATGATATTAATAGCGTTAATCTATTATGTTCATCCATTAATGTCATGTCGCTTTCTATTATAGGCAGTCTGCGTGAAAGAGCCAGGGTTCACACCGCACACGCAACTAAATGTCTCTGCGGCAGCAGTCCCCACTTAAGCGTCCGTCACGATCCCCACCAATTTTTGGAATCGGAACTCTACGCCGAAAGCTGCGTGAAAAATGAGTGATAACTGATACCGATATTTCGGCACAATTCGCAAAATACATCTCCCCGCTTAAGCGTCCGTCGCGGGGAGATCCCGACTGTGCACGCTCAAGAGAGAGAATTACCGTATCGCAAGCGTGCGGCAATTTATCGCGCCGCTCTGCTCGTGATTCGATAATAACTTGTAATGTATATGTTCCTGAAAGCGAAAGCTTCGAATGCAAAACTGGCAGTCACGCTTGCGTTCGTGCAAAACCGATGGGAAAGCGGGGACGACTTTCCATGTTGTTTATTAAAACGCTACGCTACGAATTATTCTCGATGAATTTTAATTTTTGCATATATATATATATTTTTCCTTTAACATTTGACGTTCGTGACTGAATGACGGACGAAAGAACGATTAAAGAAGAGCTGTGACTGTACAGAGTAGGATTGACAAAATGGCGACTCTGTGGAGGTAGTGTAATTTTTGAAATATACATACACACTGTAAATACAGTGGATTTTTATAAGATAAGAGAATTGTTAACGATAAAATTAAACATCACGAGCAAAGTATATTTGTATGTCGAGAAAAATCGGGGATGCTTGCAGTTCTACACATAACCTTGTGCACATAACCTAAAAAAAAAAGCTACTATTGGTAAGATGGTTTTCGTACAAATTTGAAACTGTTGCTGAAACCACGATCGTCATTGTTTCAGACTTTGGACAAGATGACACTCGAGAGCGATTAAAGTCGAAAGCATTGCGAAAGGTTTTAGGTTTGTCAGCAATTACGTTCGTGGTAATCTTGTCCGATCTATTTTCGCGACGTTCGTAAATGACCGGACGCGCGCCGAAACCGTACACGCGTCAGGGCCATCTGCGATTTTTATCACCAATTAACGCGAATTTTTTAAACTCTCGAATTTGCTCCCTGCTGGCAGTTGAACCACTCGAGAAAGTTACTCCATTTAATCACGAAGATACAAAAATACATTCGAATTGCGAACATTTTGAAACATTAATTACAGAATTGAAAGAATCTCGAGCGTTACACGGATTGCAAAAATTAATCTAGATAACGAAATTGAAGACACTGAAGTTAATTATTATGTACAATTATAACTATATGTACAATTATGGAATTTAATTTATTATTTATTAATTTAAGTCCCAAGTCGGCGAACGAAATGATTTGCAGTCGTTCCGGGAGATAAATAACGGAAGTTTCTCTCTCAACTCTTCTGTTTCAAGTTTCAAACTTGTAGAAGTTGGTATCGAATCACCGCGGACAAAAACGTCTGGCTGGAGGTCTGAATTAATTATCAGTTTCCTGTTTTCGTTCGCTAAACCGTCTAATTTCCACGACCGAGTCTTGTTTTCGCGAAGTCGCTAGAAAACGCGTTGGCTTTTGACGAACCGTAAATAGTGTTCAATAAAATTACTGGTGTGCGTTTCTATGGTGCACCATATAGTAGTAACCCCGAGTATGTATCTTTCAATTAGCGAGCGTGAATTTGTACGGGGAAACGGGGACAGAAGAGAGGTTCTTGATTAGGTAGCCGAGATCGAATCAAATGAAAAAAAATTGAGAAAAAAGTAGCGTGAATTGGAATTCAGAATGTCTCTTCCAATGTGGGGCCTCGGAGAACATGGGGAACACAAGAGTAAAATAAGAAAAAGATGAATAATCAGATTTGTTCAAATTTTATTTACTGAAACGAAATCTCAGTAGTTTTCATTTGATTTACTATACAGATTTTGCACTGCAAATCAACCCTTTTGCAGATTGTATTCACAATCGATTTTTGCAAATCGATTTGAAGCGCGAAATCAATAAACTTTGTTACTATGCTGTGATTTGTAATTTAGCTAATTTACTAAATTACAGCTGTGAAATCTTCCCAATGATGTTAGCTTAATTGCACGTGCAGGCAAATGACCTGACGAATTTAGGTTAGAAACATGCTACGAAACGTGAGTGGAAAAATCGAAGCCGGAATTTATTCGGTTGAAAATCGAGGATAACTCCAGGATTGCGAAAACGAGAACGTAAACAAACGACGGAGACACGTGACAGAGTAACATGATTCTGCGATAAGTGGAGAGGTAAATTACAGTGATTAAGTAAGTACCGCCTCTCTCCTATTGCAGTCGATGTTTCCAGTCGATAAGAAAGGAAAGCAAAGGAATAAGATTTCGCGATGCGCTGCTGCTGCGTGCCATTGTTTATTATCCACGTTGGAAAGATAAACGAAAGATGAGTCTTGTTCTCCTTTCACTTGCACTCGCGTCCTGGATAAAGAAGTATCAATCGTAACTGGTTATAATACGTTAGACCAGAGCTTCTCAATGGGATCGCCTGACTAAATTCGGAGGTGGCAGAAATTTTAGCAAAGCTGAGAAAATCCGTGGACGCGCGATGACCGAAAATTAATTCAAAACCAAAGTTCCAAGGCACCAATGAATTGCTTTTCGAATAAATTTCCTTGATTTATTATCGGCAAATTCATATTCCTAGTTTGCACGCTTATTTTTTTTTAAAATAAAACATCAAAATGTAAGAAAAAACTAATTAAATTTAAATTAAAATTTTATTAATTTTAAATTAAATTCAAAATTACAGATTTATTTTAGTAGGAAAGAATTTTTGGCCTACCATATTTTACTAAATATATATATATATATTTATTTATTTAGTAAATAAATTAATACAATTGTACGTCATATGACGCCAACAAGCCTCATTAAAAATAGTCACAATTGACATTTAAGCATATCCAAATATTCCTATGAATTTTTCAAGATTTTCAAGACATACACTTGTAGATTAAATCCTGTAGATCTTGTAATTTCGAATTTGCTCGAAAACTTCTTCAAACGCGACCACGACATTGTCTTGCACAACGGGCGCGCTACCACACATTCAAAGGTGAAAAAAAGTTCCCGGCGATCGTTCAGATACTCTCTTTCGTGCAAATTTGCTCGCCAATGATCATTGCGCTGGTTAAGAACAGAAACTTACAGAAACTCGTAGAGGGGCGACGCGGACGTTCGCCAGATCCAGACGAAACTTTCCTCTTCGGATCTAACGGGATTGTCAGCGAGAACGAAATCGCGGGAAGGTAACTCTGCCTGTTTAACACGCATAAGACGACGAGCGGTCGAGCACAAACACGCTGAGAAAAGTGAACGTCGGAGGAAACGAACGCGTGCAACACACCGACCAAAAGTGGGGAGGATGGAGAGGCTAGAGAACGTGAAACATAGGAAGAGAAAACGAGGGGGAAAGAGAATAGTCACGATCGCGTTTGCATCGCGACCAGCAACAGAGTTCCAGTGAATCAGGCGAACATCCTGCGTGATGGAAATTCACGTATCCGGACGGAAGTCCGGAGGGAGGCCACGAACGAGATACGGCATCGTGAGTATAGTGTTGCGCGGATTGCACGTGAACGCGCGAGCATTAGATCTGCGCAATTTGTTCGACACGGCGAGCGTTCGCGCGTCAACCATTCGCTCGTGCAGATAAGCGAGCATAACCGATAAGCGAACGGCGATTTAATCGATGTACGGTACAGGAGTTGGTGAAACAATTCTGGCTGTACGAAGATTCGCTAGACTTTTCGATCGTGAAGTTTCACGATAAAATGTTAAGTTAGGAATATGTTTCTAATACAGGTAGTATGTTATATCCGGGTGTTTCTGAGATCGTGATATACAACCAGGCCAGGAGGTGAAAAAATAAAAAGTCCAAAAACGAGAATGAATTTCTTTTACTCGAGGCTTCGTTCTCGAGTTTGAAAATTTACTGATTCTAGACTAAATATGTAGTTGAATTTAACTAATTCTAGATATGACAGAAAAAAATAATTGACAGGGGAGTATTCTATGTTCGAAAATTGTTAATTCAATCTGTTATTGAAAATATTACGGAATTATTTTAGTGGGAAGTGATTTTTGACTCACCCTGTAAAATCACACACTCGTTGATACCGCAATAATAATATTGATTAAGAATACATTATATAATACATAAATAGAAACATATTTCTCAATTATTGTAGGAAATTTTTATCTGACAGCCATTACAGGCGGCGAAAATATTTATTAAAATATTATTCGCAGTGACAAATATTTTTGATTAATTTTGACCATCGTCAATTTTTTTCTGACAATTAATATCTGATAATGCAATCTGATCTAATAATGCAACTAAAGATTAATAAGGCAATGAAATAAAAAAATGTTTCACCATCGAATGATAGCGATTCAATGATACGATACAATTAACGTAATGCAAACGAAAAGTAAGAAGCAATTCTTTTTGTTACAATCTTCAGTGTTGGATAGCAGACAAAGGTTTGCATCTGATTTTATTCATTAGCTTATTATTAGCCAACTACGTTAAAAGAAAATAGGAAAAAAAAAAGGAGAGAAAGTTCACCGTACACTGTGGAGCAAAATTTTCGTGCTTTCACTCGACAAAAGTTGCACGAACACGTTCCAAAAGAATTTTTCCCAAACAACAAATACGAGTTCCAACTTTTTCAATTAAAAAAATTTGAATTTTTTTCATTCGAGCCACGATTGCTTTCGATTCGAAGCTTCGAACTTCAAGTTGGATCAACGATCACGAGCGGATCAACTGGAGATCCCGAGACTCTGTGTTTATCTTCCGGGTGAACTTTCGTGGCGAAGAATGCAAAGGGAGGAATAAAGTGCACCGGCCTCTCGTTCCGGCCTCTCTGGAATGCGCACTATTCCTGGAGATTCTTCAGGAATTCGGTGCACCGACTTGCGAAAGAATTCCCATGCAATATACGTTAATGCGCGTTTTAAATATTTTTAAAAATAGCTTCACGACACGAGAGAAAAATCCTCCGTACCCGTCGAACGAGTAATGTATTCACGAGTATTCTCGATCAAACTGATCGATACCATTGTTTGTCACATAATTTTTTAATCCCACTATAGAAAATTCAATTCAGGTGGAAGCAAATGTATGATACTTTTACGCGTTCGTTTTTAAGAAGATGTCACAGAATGGTAAATTCTAAGATAAATTTAAAAAACAACGTTCGCAATAGTGTCTCTCTATGTTTCAATTTGTGAAATCAAATGTATGACTTTGTCACTCTCTCGAATACATAAAAAATAAACATTAATCTAAAATAAAACGTTACTGTCATTTAGACAACACTGTGTACTTGTCATATTATCAAAAGGCGAATTTATCAAACCGACTTGTGTAATAACCCCCACACAAAAATGGAATTATTGCGTTTCTCCCCATGTAATTCTCGATAAATATTTGCGTACTTTCCGTAACCTAAATAGAGAATAATCCGAAGTGATAAAATCGAATGAAAAAAAAAAAAAAAAAAAAAAAGAAAACATTTAACGATCCTGCCAGGATTCGAACCTGGAATCTTCTGATCCGTAGTCAGACGCGTTATCCGTTGCGCCACAGGACCAATTTCTTACATCGTTTTTAAATTTGTACAAAACGTACACGTAAATCTCATTAAACAAATTATAAATAAATTGATTTAACAATCAAATATTGACAAATACCTTTTCGTTCTATATATATATATATATATATATATATATATATATATATATGTATGTGTCAAGCTATAATAAATAAAAGAGAAGAAATTATGTACTCTACTCTACATGTATAAATTTGCTCATTGTCTCATTTGACGAGTTGACGATATGAGATAACCGTAAAAATAATTATTATTATTATATTTTTTTTTCTTTTCTTTTCTTTTCTTTTCTTTTCTTTTCTTTTCTTTTCTTTTTCTACAGATCAGATATTTACAAGATATATCGTACAAATGGTTCACCGCTTGGCATTTTACGTGGGCTAATGTTACGTTGCCTGCGTAAACGCCAAGGAAAATCGCTAACGAGCCAACGAGCCAGAAATCGGGAATAATCGCACGACGTTAAATGTCATCGTGACGGGGATATCGACTCACCGTGGCCAAACGGGACGGAGAGTTACAATTAAAAACTAAGGCGCGCACGACAGTACCTACGAGATTGGGAACATGCACGGCACAGGAATCCGACTTTCGAAACAATACACACCTCGTGACACTTCCGCGAAACAATAATAATCAACACTATCAAACGATCTCTCTCTCTCTCTTTCTTCTTCTAACGTTTGTTCGTTTTTCGAACGATCGGCGATACACGCCCAACAAACGGATTTCCCATAATCATTCGTGTTAACGCGGATAGTGCGTGTGTCCGACGCTGAGAGAGACAAAAATTCAAATGTACGGGTAACTAGAATGAGCACGTAATTCAACGAGTAACGTCAATGTCACCCCGCCACTGTCCATCGAATGATAGAAGGGTGTCGATCCAGCCGAAGAAATCGGAAAAAATTATGTTTCAACGTTTGCCACGGACAATCGACCATTCTCCACTCACCGTTCGTAGCTAGATCAGTCACGCGAACCACATAACCATGCGCGTCCCGTTCAACACCTCGAGAACACGAGCGAAACAGGCCGAGAGCTGTCACGGACCGTCAATACGCTCGCCATTTTGGTTTACACTGACACTCCGAAAAGACCAGCGAGGTGTTTTACCGTGAACGCGCATGCGCGCGACAGGTGGCTGCCCGGGAGTTGAACAATGTGTCCGCAATGCAACGCTGATATTCCAAACTTAAAGATCTTTAATATATCGCCAAACTCGTGTAATATCAACGATATTACAAGACGTTACACAATATAATTTCGTAATTATACAAAATTGTTGTACGAAAAGTAATGAGACGTAAGAAAGTAAAGATGACGTGTGAAACAAATCTATTGCCTGATGCCGTTTCCTATATTATCGATTAAACATAGAATATGATTACAACGCCATAACACGCGGTACCAATGGAAACGACATATGAAAATGATAAAGAAGTCCAACGATTCCCTTCGATTCCTTTCGAATCGTAGGTCGAAAAAATATTTCGTCACAGACGAGGAATATTGGGCGGTCTCGAGAGCCTCTTACCATTTTCGTGTCACATCCTGTTGTACCGATGCAGGCAAGTCTTACACTGCAGCACTACTAGTGATGAAAATTAAAATTAAGCGTGCACTCTGTGGATCACCCCTAGGATAGGTCAGGGAACTAATTTATATTGTTATCCTAATCGCACGCTAATGCCCTCTTTGTCTAGCACGTAATCCTTATCACACACTATCACTCTCCTTGTCTACCGCGCGAATATATCTGTCTTTGTTGCACGCTACTGCTCTCCTTGTCTATTATGTCAATGTGTCTGTCCTTGTCCTATGCTAACGCTCTCCTTCACTACCGCGCACTTATGACTGTCCTTGTCGCACGCTATCGCTCTACTTGTTTACCACGCCAATATGTCTGTCCTTGTCGCACGCTGTTGCTCTCCTTGTCTACCGCGCACATATTTCTGTCCTTATCGCACGCTGTTGCTCTCCTTGTCTATCGCGCATATATGTCTGTCCTTGTCACACGCTAGTGCGCTCCTTATCTAATGACGCTAGACAAGGAAAGCAACAGGGTGCAAAAAGGACAACCTTCGATCTATTGAAAAAAAAAATCAACTTTTTACACAGACGTTTTTTCAGGATAAAAGACACATAGAAAGAAAGCGGGGAGCCTGATTTTAAGGAGACATGTAAAAAAGTTGGCAAATTATTCCTCTTAATTAGGTTTTTTTCCTAATTAGTGCGACCTGTTACAAAATTAACACGGTGGCGCCATCTAGCGGCAGTTCAGTGGTACTAATTATTTATAAAAATCCTTATTTCTGCATTTTACGAGTCAAATGAGGTATGGAAAGAAAGCTAAGGCTCTAATTAGGGTAATACAATCGCCAAAGTTCATAATTCATATCACTAAATTAAGTTTTTTTGCAAATGAAAATTTCACTGTTTTACGGGGTAAGAAACACTAGCGCCGCGTTGTGGCAGAATGGCGGAACTAAACGGCCGATAACCATATAAAGGGAATAATTAATTTTTCACGCTACAAATTTGCACTCCACGAGCACATATTTCAAAGATAATGTTATCAGTTGCGTTCGCAAATAAATCTAAATCTAATATTCACTATGGTTTGCGAGAAATTATGCACTCACTACTGGCACTGCTAACGTAAACGAAATTGAAACATTCTTTATATACGT
This sequence comes from Tetragonisca angustula, assembly GCA_036937485.2. Classification (NCBI taxonomy): domain Eukaryota; kingdom Metazoa; phylum Arthropoda; class Insecta; order Hymenoptera; family Apidae; genus Tetragonisca; species Tetragonisca angustula. Next base: position 317,851 of record JAWNGG020000175.1, on the reverse strand, counting down.
AAACTATACTTAAACAAAATATAAAACGCAAGCTCAGAATCTTTCAAATCGAAGACGCAACCATAACAGTTCACAAATGATTCCTCTTAATTAATTTCTTCTCGTAATATGTGGAAAAACTGTCACCTGTCAATGTCGGTGGCCACGGTGGCGCCATCTGTTGATAACTCGTCGGTACAAAATCTAGAAATTCTGTTTTTAGTTTCTTTCTTACCCCGTAAAACAGTGAAATTTTCATTTGCAAAAAAAACTAATTTAGCGATATTAATTGTGAACTTTGGCGATTGCATTACCCTAATTAGAGCCTTAGCTTTCTCTTCATACTTCATTTGACCTGTAAAATGCAGAAATAAGGATTTTTATAAATAATTAGTACCATTGAACTGCCGCTAGATGGCGCCACCGTGTCAATTTTGTGACAGGTCGCACTAATTAGGAAAAAAACCTTAAGAGGAATAATTTGCCAACTTTTTTACATGCCTCCTTAAAATCAGGCTCCCCGCTTTCATTCTATGTGTCTTTTATCCTGAAAAAACGTGTTTGTAAAAAGTTGATTTTTTTTTCAATAGATTGAAGGTTGTCCTTTTTGCACCCTGTTGCTTTCCTTGTCTAGCGTCATTAGACAAGGAGCGCACTAGCGTGTGACAAGGAAAGACATATATGCGCGATAGACAAGGAGAGCAACAGCGTGCGATAAGGACAGATATATTCGCGCGGTAGACAAGGAGACTACCGTTTTCATGTAACGCGCCAAAACATGGATTTCTTCCTTCTATTTGAAGTTTTAAATGAACGTAAAAAGATTTGGAAATTTGTTACACATATTTATATTGATCAAATTGATCGAAGTAATTCGTTTTAAAAATATTTAATTACTTGCAAACTACATTGGGAACATGAATTGAAATGAATTGAGGTGATATAGTTGGAAACGTACACGAAATGTTTATACACAGTTTCGGATATAAATCTTTATTCGATTAGTTAATAATTATTCCAGAACGATGGATCGATTTACATACGTGATTTACATAATCCCAAATTAATTTACAAACTTTCTTTTATGAATATTAAATCACCGATGAACAACAAATATTCTTCGAATACTTTCAAGCAATACAGATTCATGATGATCCCGATAATATTAGGAATTGTGAAACTATTTCATATATTGCAATTCAAATTATACGTATTTACAAATTTGGTCGTAATGTATTTACAATAATACTCTAGCAAAGAACATTTTGAAAACTGAGTGAATTTTCTGCTAGTTCAACAAGAATAGAAAAATCTGATTAACGAACAAAAATATAACTATTTTGTATCACATCGCTGCTGAAAAAAATTTTGTCTCAATCTCAAATTAGTTTCGAAGTATTATGTACATACAGAATATTTTCATACAAATAACCATTAACCATTTCCCTCGATATCATAAAAAGTAATTTCAAAATTATCTGTTACGTACATTAACGTATGTGTGTTTTCTTTTTTTCTTTTTTTGTTTTCTACTATTTTTCATATTTATTGCCGTAAAATATACGCTAAAAAATATCATTGCCTCAAAGTTTTTTAAAATACGATAGAAAATCGTTTGGCTAGCGCAATTGTCGAGAATTAGGTTCACATTACAGTCTCACCATCTTTCAAAACGAGAACTGAATATCATGTATCAATTCATATACATATATATATTCTACAAATACAAATTACAAAACATTCACATCGCATGGAAGTTTGTGCTATTTGTTTAAGTGGAAACAATTCCTCTCTCTCTCTCTCTCTCTCTCTCTCTCTTTTCCTCTCTTTATCGTTAAATTTTCTTTTTAAAAACTATAGCTACTTTCACTTCAACGCTCTTCAAACAATATCTAAATACATCTTTTACCACAAAAATTTCACAATTCTAATTTTTTTTCAACGAAATTATTGTTATTCTAACTTCAACCGAAGTAAAACATATTTACAAAATAGTAATTTTTAATCTTCGTTCAAACAAAATATTCCTTCTAATCTTGCTAAGATCTAAGATCATTATAGAAAGCATTCATGCCAATGGAAATTTACACGGATTTCAAGGGCTTGTAACCGATAATGCAATCAAAGGAATATTTCAGATAAAAGTTTAATCAGTTTTAGACCAGCCATAAATTGTATGTAATAGTTACAGAGAGATCTTTGTCTTTAGATGAAAGAACAAAGGTCAATTTTTTTCAATTACTTTCTTTCTTTGATTTTTTGATTTGATTATCAGAAGTGCTTGGGAACTAATGTACGCCAGTAGCTTGAACGACCTGTATGCAGATAAGCAATAAAACTTTCAAGTAATCAAAATTTTCTGTAAAATTCTAATTTTATAACGATAACTATATCTTGCAACAGCACAAATTCTGCGAACAGTTTACGAAAGATATTGCATTGACACCGGAGATGGTTTCATGTTTCTTGTAACTTAATTTTCCACGCAAAGCAAATTTTTGTTTTGATGCTTTTTCTAGTTTCATGATCCTCGATCATCGTGGTAACATTCATCATTCATTTGTAAATAACGAACATTTAAATTTAGACACGTAGATAAAAAGCAGATAAAGAGATTAAGAGGAGATAATTCGAGGCTTTCTCAAAAATATCCACGAACTTCCTGAATCTAATAGAATTATTTACAATTATTTTACGAGATTTAACATCATTACCATTCCACAATAGTAACGAAATATAGATATATACTGTATATATAAAATAAAAATATATAATCCATCTCGTGTTTTAAAATTTCTTAGTTGATAACCATTACAATAATTAATAAAAACGCAGTCTTTTAAAATAGTACTGAAACACTGGAATTACATGATTTGACAATACGCATGCCTTGTTCATTTTTGTCCAACACAGCCGCTGCTACAGAAATATAATTGCCTTCGTTAGAAATTTATTTTCAGCAATAACATTAGTTAATACATTATTGCAATTTTTGATCTTTTCAAGCCGTTCGCTAAAAAGTCAAAAATAGATTAAAAAATACACTATACAAGTCGGCATATCGAGACGTGGCAATCTATGAATCAGTAGCAGCGAATGAGTTAATATTGAATTAATGCATATCAAACGCGCGTAGCATTGACATGCCACGTTCAACGAAACAATGTTTCACGCTCTTTAACCTAATATACATATATACATATAACAAAATCATCTTATCTATTTACCTTAACAAAATAATGTATCATTTCCATTACTCCTTGCACGATAAAATAAATTCATTTTCTTGAGCATTATGTTTCAACGAACCGTGTCTTTTCTCGATTTAAGCCATTAAGAACCAAGCGATAAAACATATAAAAGTTGCGTGAACGTAATATCATTCAGTCCAATAGAGCTGTTGTTTTGGAAAATGGTTCAAAAGATAGTCAATATTTCCTCCTTAACTTTATAAAATTATAAGACCTCGATAAAAAACGAAATACTGACGATATCGAGCGAATCTTTCGAACTCTTTTTCTCGTGACCACGACACGTAATTCAGTAACGCGAGTTATCAACCGAAGAATAATAAAATTTAACGAATGGAAATATTACGTTAACGCAACGTTACGGTTCCTGGATCTAGATCAATCGTTCGTCAGATCGCTCTCCGAATGACTGTTCTCTCTCTCTGTTCTCATCTTGTGCTCGACGTAGCAGAAGGTGACAGTAGCAATGACGTTGCTTATCGCCAAAATGAGAAGCTGCGTGTAGAGGTGAGCGACGGTGCTGTAAGCGAAGCTTATTGCCGTCGCGATCGATTGGCAGAACTTGAACACCGCGAATGCTGATGCGCTCTGTTGCACGTACATCGTGCCCAACAGCGAGTAGATTTGAGTATTGAAGCAGGCGTCTCCGAAGCCGAGAGCGAGGCTCCCGGCCATCGCCAGAATCGACGACGTGGTGATGTACGCTGGGCTGTCGGTGTCGGTGAACGGCGAGTCGTTGGGCAAATTCAGGAAAATGGTAACGAAGGCGAACAGGTTCACGCAGAATCCGGTGATCACCACCGACCACACGCCGCAGACACGGGACACCTTGGTGCCGCAGATGCCAAAGATGGTGCCGCCGATCACCTCCCCAATCCCGATGAAGATCCCGGAGAGGCCAACCAGGCTCTTACGATTCTCGCCCAACGCTTTGGTAAATCCAATACTGGACGAATAGACGCCCGAGTAGAACGTCAACAACAGTCCAGTGTGGAGGAACATCAAAGACAACAAAAGCATCCTCGGTGTAATGAAAAGAGAGAGCGCATCGGCCAAAGCGTTCCACGCAGCCAACAGTGGTTTCTTCCTCGCAGGCTCTGGTATTCGAAGTTCCTTGTCAGCGCTGGAAACACCTTCCGCCTCCCCTAAGACCAAGCTGTGCGACACTTTTCTCAAGGCGAGCAGTAAACACGTGCCGAGAAACCCTACTCCGGTGAGCACACCGAACACGAATTTTCTTTGCGACGCGTCGATCTTTGGTTCCTTGAACTCGTAGTAGACGAAAATGTTGCCGGCGAATATAGAGAACTGAAATATCACCCAAAATATTCCGGTGTTCCTGGACATCGTGCTCGAGTCGCTGTTCTCGGTTAGGTATTGCCCGTGTCCGGTCCATATCAACGCAGCTCCCAAACCTATGATACAGGAACCGGCATAGAGGAGAATAGTTTGAGGCCAGAGGAAAGATGCTAGGAAAAGAACGTAGAAGCAAGCGCCGGTCAATATAGCAACCCGCGGTCCTGTTACCGAGATGTACGACGGTGCTAGCCAGTTGCATATGGCAAACGCCGCATAGACTATAGCTAAGCTGACGTAGGCTTCGCCGGTGAAATTCGGATCATCGTTGTGAATACTATCCAGCACTGTTTTCTGCACAGAAAATAAAGCCTGATGTAATGGAATACAATAAACGTTTGCGTTTTTATCAATTTTAACTTAAATTGTTATTGTGTTGGTAATTTCTTTCTTTTTCTTTTTCTTTTTTTAATATCTTAACGCGTTTAATCTTGATGAATTCACTCTGAATGGAACGTTACTTGATAATCCATTCACAATAGATGACGTATCGATACATCGAAGAAGCATTGCTCATCTTCGACGATGAACGAGAAATTATCCGATGCTTGTAATCATCTAGTCTAACTACTAACTTACAAAGTAAAGAGTTAAGCAACCATTCGCGTTATTCCGTCTTTTACAAATTATTATTTATAAAAGAGGTGGTAAAACTGCCAAGATGTGCGTCCTTCATCCTAAGATTTGCATGATCTTTAAATATGTGTAGAGATCAACTTAGTTTTCAAAATGTTCCAAAGTTACAAAAAATTATCGGTACCACTACAATGAATTCTATTCATAATTATGCGTTGCATATGCATCAGTATTGGTCGTAAGACAGCTAAACATGAGCTAACCAATTCTTGTTTTTTGTTTATGTAAATATTACATGTATATTAGTTTTGTATCAATTTTTTTTAGTAAATGTTATAAAATATGTACACTAATGTTCAAGAGAAATAAATAAATAATGATGTTTATATTGATTTACTAATTAATTTATTCAACAGTGTACATAATAGTTTAATTGGACAAAAGTATTGTAAAAGAACACTACCAAGTTTATGCACAAACATGAAGCTTGTGCATATTAATGAACAGACTTTTATATATCCTGTGTTAGCTAAAAATCATTAAAATCGAGAGAACATGATACATCGGCAGATAGATTAATAGACAATAAATTACAATAAGAAATTATTGCAAGAATGTACATGTATGTAGAAAGAAACATGCACAACTGAATGATAACCTCAATTTTCAAATGTTATTTTCAGAAGATAAATATTAAATTACATGCCGACCTTATTTCAATAGATACTTTTATTTGTACAATTATTATCTGTTTGCTATATTGAATTGAATGCAAACTAGATCGTGACTCTGTTTTCACTTTCATTATTTAATAGAATTAATAGAATCTATCAAAGCCTAACAATTGACTAATATCTTTTTCCTGTGACGTGCACTGAACGATTTGTTGAACACGTCCTACATACATATATGTCGGTGTATGATATCCAACTTAATATGCATTGTATATATTTCTATATATTATGTACATATCATTATCACACTATAAAAATAAAAAAAGCAATATTATCTTATTAACATACAACATTGTGTCTCTTAGCTTACATTTTAAAAATATTTCTATTATGTTTTCTATTACAAGAATTGCAACGACAATAGTTAAAGTTAATTGTAATAAATACATTTATCGCTATTATTTAAAAAAAACTAATACTTTGCACTATAGATTTATGTATTATACATACTTATCAAAAATAACTGATAAATTTTGTTATCAAACCTCTCTTAAGGCTAATTATACACTGATAATAATGTTATCAGTTTAAATTTTATTGCTTATAACTGCAATCATAATAAAAAATAATGATCTTGAATTCAAAGTACATTGTGTAATTCAATTTGTTTCTTCTCTCACAGATTCCTGATTTTCTTTGAAAGATACTAATGTGATATTTGTCATTAACATTTCATGAAGATATTGGGCAAATGATCATTTATAATTTTGGCAAAATATCACTAAATTAAAATCTTGCAAAGATGATGACAGAAATTGAACAATTTTGGACCTGGTTGACAATAAAAGTTTTTTGCAAGAGATTTTAAGGAATCCAAAATTCTTAGTAGTAACAATAACTATATTTATTTGGATATGATCGATAATCACTTTTTTTTTAATTGTTATTTTACTGGTGCATTGTGATCTGAAAAAGTACAACAAAAGTTAATAAATTTTATTAATTTCACAGTTTATGCTTATTTTTTTACAACTTTCTCATCATCTTCAAAGTTATGCACTCCTTATAATTTCCTTAAAATTTGCAGAATTATGTTCTGTAAAAAGTTTTTGTTACCAGCCAGATTCAAATTGATTAATTTCTACCTTTATAACAAATTAGTAATAAGAAAATCACACATTTATGAAAATTACATTAATACTAAAATCGTTGTAAACAATATTTATTAGAAAATGAATACAAATATTCTATTAAGTTTTCTTTATATGATCAACTTACTTATGCAAAAAATATTTCTTCAGCACTGTGGCTAATGGCAAGTAATTAATTAATTTCAATGGATAACACCAATATAAAAAATCATCTAAGATTAACTTTATTATCAATATATACAATACTTTGCATAATAGAATAACTTTAAACTGGAACATAGAGAATACTGTGCGTACAAAAATGCTAGAAATAACTATCCGTCAATTATATAATAATGACATATAGTTATAAGATTAAAAGATTTAATTAATGTATATGATACACTAAACTATAATTAATATTGCAACTGTCAATAATTTGTTTCCAAGTGCACTATACAACATATGATTGTATAATTGTATGTACGTAACGATTAATGTAATTATGTGATTTCAAAGTTACAATAGAGAACTACTATATGTAATACATGAAATATATTTTACATTTTCTTCACTTAATATTATATAAGTACAAATATATATTTAAAGGAGAAAATTGCTAACCGTATGACTTAATTATTAATATTTAATAGTTCCAAAAATACATTTATTATACACAATGCTAAATAACTTGAACCACACACAATAACAATAAATACAATATGTTTATGCATACAACACTCTGGCTTGTGAATAAAAATATTTAAGACAACTTTAATAAATTATTGTAGTAAATAATAAATAACATGACCAGCTATTAAATTAAAAATCTTGTTTAGCGTATTTTTACAAAAATTACTTATAGTCAGATTTCAAATTTTTTCATACAACGAATGGATGAATAAAATTTATATTAAATTAAAACTAAATTTATATTCTCATAAACTGATTCATACATATATAAAATACATATATAAATTCTCCGTTCATGAAAAAATTCAAATCAAATATCTATTGTTTATTTTTCAAACTTACCTCGATATTTCCCAACGTCTGAAATGCGGTAAATAACAACATAAATCCCCAGCTTAGTATCATCACATTTATAAAACTTCTGTCTAATCTCATGATGAATACTTTTAAATAAAATCAATCAAAATAAAAAAAGAAAGAAAAAAAGGAGGGAAAAATCAGAAAAAAAATTGAGAAATTTTCCGCGGGCACGCTCAAGCTTCGTTATTCGGAGTGAAGTATTAAAGGATCAAGAGTAAACAGATGGTCGCGATCTAGGTGAGAAATAGAAGCGAATGTGCGATTGCCAACAATACATAATTCCCTTCTTCCTCAATTGACATGATTTGAAGTCATCGTCAAACTATGGTGGATATACTTCTTATCGACCACATGATACGTTGTGTTAGAACGAGCATCGATATATCGATATCTTGCACACTATAAATAGGTTATGATTGCAGTATTTAACGCCGTATAGTAACATTATTCCGAAAAATATTTCGTAGAGTAGCAAATACACCAAATTGGTACTATATTTGACAATTATTATATGCCGACAATGGCTCTATATACTAATTTTGTCCTAAACGTTTGCAATAAATATCTTGTAACTTTTATATACAGGGTGTCCCGTAAATAGTGGTACGAATGAAAGATGAAAAAACTAGCCGAGAAGAAAGAATAAAATTTTTCCATTGAAGCTTTTGTTTTTGTAAAAATTGAATTTGAAAAATTTATCAAACATATTTGAATTTAGTTAATTTCATACTGGACAGGCGCGAATGATCGACACGAGGATATCCTATGCGCAAACATGATACAAACGTGAAGCAGAAATAAGCTGGGTTAAAAATAGCAGTTATATTTAAACGAATATTATGTGTTGAAAATTATTTACACTGATAAAACTTTAAATATCTGAGAATATAAACTGTTTTATTTAGTCCTCGTCCTGTACAATTATCCATGTAATAATGATAATGAGTATTTTTTCACATAGAATAATTCTCCTCCTATTCGGTTGTACCTCTAGTTACAGAACACCCTGTACATCCTCAGATTCGTTTCAAATTTGACCAATATAATCATTGCAGTCCTGTCACAATATTAACGAAACATCAAAATGTTTTACATAATATATACAAACACAGGCAGCACAAATTAAAAAATTTTCACCAGCTACTTATTGACTGGTGCGTATTATGATTGACGTGTTTCACGATAGCGATTATTTCAAATTTCCCGCGCCCATCGGTACGATATCTCGTTCTGAACGAAATCACAATGGGAAATAAGAATGGCCGACTGCGGACAGTAAAAACTTGTTGTCCCCCCCGTTATCGAATATCTCGATAGAAATTAAATTCAAGGCCCGTTCGAAGAGAGAAGCGAAAATTGTCACGCAACAAAAAGTTTCTCCGAACGATGAATAACGTGGACGTCCGTTTTCAGTATCGGAGGTGCGTTGAGCAGCCAATGGTGAACAAGGAAACAAAATGCCGCGATTAAAAGTTGCCGAGGTTCTGACACGTTTGCAAATTTAAGATACAAACGGTGAATTCTTGTAACGTGCCCTCGTGAATGCGGGCACGTCGACAGCGTGTAAGGATACACGGGTCGGAGCGTGTTGTTCGCTCGTGCGTTAGAGGGTGTGCGATCGTTATACAAACATTATGACGAATTGCTGTCCTTCGAGTGATACGAAGGGTTCTCTCCGTTTTTTTTTTTCACCGTCCTTGTGTTCCTTCGCCGTCGCGCGATTACGCTAAACATGTGCGGTCGTGAACGTAGGTGCAGTTAACAGATCACGAAGCAGTCGTAGTCGCAGTGGATCAACGTGAAACCTTCTTTTATATAATAAGCATTAGGTGATTGTATGTCAATCATGAAGAAACAATTCTTCAGAGTCAAACAACTCGCCGATCAAACATTTTCCAGGTAATCGTAATTCCGTTTTCGTAGAATTAAATTTTCAAGACGATTGTAGAACGCGTATTCACTTTCTACGTATTGCTATAGCTACGTGAAATATTCGACGATTTTTTGAACAGAGCATATCTTCTTATTGTCTACAATAAGAAATAATTTCCATTCTCCTGAAATTTTCGAGGTAGAAATTCAAACGTTGAAGTGAAAACGTCGGATAGAATTCAGTAGAAGGAGATATACTAATAGAAGAAGATATACGAAAATAGCTTATGAATCAGACTATCTTAAAATGGATTGGCTTTGGAGAACATTACTTCAATTTGGATTTGTCAATGTGTAAAGTTGTTAACCGAGATTTTCGTTTTTTTGTAGAGCTGGCAAAACCGAAGTGCTTACGGATGATTTGCAAGCCGCAGATAAACATGTAGATCAAATTAGGATGGCTCTCATTGGATTAAACAAGAGACTTGGCAATCCACCGAATCAGGCTATGATACAAGATGTTGCGCTTAAAGAAAAACGATTGGTAATACACAATGAGATTTGCATTTAAATTCTTTGTATGATGACTTTTCCTTTTATTTTCATATTTAATTGTGTATCTTTCTAGAAAAAGTGCCCGGAATATATATTGGGACAAACAATGTTAGAAAATGCCCCTGAAGATGGCCTCATGGGTTTTACTTTATCTGAATGTGGTCGTGCGCAGATGTATTTAGCGAACGAAGCGATTGAACACGAAGCGAAAGTTGAACAATATGTTGCAATACCGCTTCAACATATTTTAGACACAGACGTACCAAATATTATAAAGCATAAAAGAAATTTAGCCCGATTAACTTTAGATATGGACAGTGTGAGGACAAGATATCAACAAGCCAGTAAACACAGTGCTAGTACGAAGAAATTTTAATCTGACCTTTAAGTTACACAATTACAAGAATTATGTTCAACTTTTGAAATTGATATTGTGCAATAGGTGCAGGTGCAACGAAGGTAGATAATTTAAGAGAAGAATTAGAGGAGGCGGAAGCTAAAGTTGAACAATGTAGAGATCAACTGGCTGCAGAAATGTTTCAACTTATGTCGCGTGAAACTGAATTGGCACACACTATTATACAGTACGTGAAACTTCAAAGAGCTTATCACGAAAGTGCGTTGCATTGCCTCGAAGATCTTATTCCTGGATTAGAAAGTTATATTAGTAAGTATCCAAATGTATTTGTAAACCGAAAACGTTTGCTGTGGTCAAGGATTTTTATCATGTTATGTTTTCAAAATTCACTAAAAATTTTCATTCACATGCAACTCCTTTCCATAATTATAGATGATAATGAAATGAAACCAGTTTATGGCTATCCTCTGGAAGAACATCTCAGAGTAACTAACAGAAAGATTGCATTGCCCATTCAATTGTGTGTGTCTGCGTTGTTAAGATTAGGTATGGAAGAAGAGGGCCTTTTTAGAATAGCTGGTGCCGCATCGAAATCGCGACGAATTAAACTGAGTTTAGATGCATGCTGCCTCACATTACCAACTGCTCTTGAATACAAAGATCCACATGTAATTGCTGGCGCATTAAAATCTTACCTTCGAGAATTACCCGAGCCTCTTCTAACTTATAAGTAAATATATAAAGATAATATTTATTCCTTGATGATGATAGAAAGACTATAGCATTACATATGTTGTTTTCATTTTATTTTAAAGATTATATTCTGAATGGATGGCAGCTGCAAAGATAACTCAAAATGAAACAAGATTAAGAGCTCTCTGGGAGGTGTTACATAAGTTACCACCTGCAAATTTAGAAAATTTACGGTTCCTAATCAAATTTTTAGCAGTTCTCACTAAAAACCAAGATGTGAACAAAATGTCACCACAAAATATTGCAATTGTAATCGCCCCTAACTTAATATGGAGTCCACAAGAGGATGTAAATACAATGGTGTAAGAATGTTATTTATTTACGTAATTTGTTTAATAAATCATTACGAAGTAAGTTACGTAATAATTTCTACTAATGTTCATTATTTCAGAATGAATATGAGCACGGCTAATAACTCTAGTCTTATAGTTGATCAATTGATCACGTATGCAGATTGGTTTTTTCCTGGTGAAATAGATTTCGATCGTGATTTGGAGGTCGGTATTATAAATTGTTCAGAAAATCAAACCACGAGTATGCGTCGTTGCGTTTCTAATAGTAGTCTTAGTGATCACGGAGAAAGTCCTCCACAAGGCAGTCCTAAACCAGCAGCTCGCAGGAAAAACAAACCAGCTCCGACACCACCAAATAGCACTACTCCGGATAAACATGATAAAAAATCTGATGATAAACCACCACCGACGCCTGATAAACCACCTAGACCTTTAACATCAGGAACTCTTAATCGTATGAAAAAACATGAAACAACAAATACTGAGTCAATCGTAAAACATGACAATAACACAGATAAGCAGGACGGAGGCATAGAAACAGAAACTAAACAACACAGTAGTGAAGTAAATGCACTTATAGATTCTTCGTCAATTGATTGTTCAGATCGTGTTAACGAGGTACAAGAAGATTTACATAATACGAACACAGAAACTGAAAAGGTTAACCAAGAAAATCAAAAGGCTGAAAAGAAATTATACACTCCTGTTGCTCTTGAGAGAAATACCATAGAAAATGCAGTATGCAATAAATCTATTATAGAAGTAGAAAACTCAGAAAATTCTACACATAAATTGAAGGTGTTACCAACTGAAAGACCGCTTCCCTCTACACTAGAGAGACGCAGACCAGTAGCTGCTCCAAGAAGTATAACCAACATAGTACATAATACAGGTAAATATTTTCATAATTTTTTATTAAAAAAAAGTGATACAGAATGTTTAATATATACTTTACCCTTGTAGAAGAAATGGTCGAATTACGTAAGAAGACGGACAATAATCCTGTATATACAAGCACACTTGATAGAAGTAGTAAACCAGCTATTCCAGAACGACCAGCCGGATTAATTCGACCTTCAAGTCTCATTAAACAACAACCACGGCACAGCAGTGAGAACTTAGACAGCGAAACAGGGGTAAGTGTCTGAGTTTTTAAACATTACGTTCATTTTCAGTATATGTAAGATAATTCTTTAAAATAAATGTAGTTACTGCCAGTGGACTCGACAAATATCACTGCCTGGATATTGCATTTTGAAATACAATAACGTAAGCAATATATGAAAGGAAGAACAAACTGTGTTGAAAATTAATTTTTATTTTAACATGTCAAATCGCACGATAATTTTTCTCAAGGTTATTAATATTTTTTTCCTTTTTAACAACCTATAGCCTTTAACTTTGGAAAGAGCTCATGTATATTCAGTGGACAAACAACAGGTCAGTATAATACAAGTGCGTGGCAATGGCAATGTGCTCTGCACCTCGGGCAACAACAATGGCAACGCGGCTTCGAACTTACAGAGAAGCCCCAGTGTAGGTAGTCGACCCTCGTCTATGTCCTTGTACGGCGAACGACCGGAAAAACCAGCCAAATTGAATGCTCCGGAACAAACAAAAGCTCACGTACGAACCAGATCAGAAGGAAACATTATCGATGTGCAAACTCAGACTGAGACGGTAGTTGTTGTCAAATCACCGCAACAACCTGTTCCGGCCTCTCCAAGATTTCATCAAAGGCCTCCGCGACCACAACCGCCGCCACCACCTCCACCCACCGCGCGAATTAAATCAGAACACGAAAGTACTAATCTCTAGAATTAACTGTGTAAAAAGTGATTACTACATTCATAAGAGAACTTTTAAATTAATATTTAAAGAAAGAAAGAAAAATGAAAGGCTATATTTCTTATAAGACAATATGAAACTGCAGGAAACATTTAACAGGAATTATGTTTTCCTACTTTTAGTGAAATGAATATTTAACAATCACATTGAAAATGACAACACATCATTTAAACGAAATTTTTGAAGTTATGCAGAAAATGAGAAATATGTTTTCTTCTGTATTTTTAAAATGGTAATAAAAAGAAAAAAGCGAAAAATAAATTTGCAATTGTAAGATTAAACATTTTTAAGTTTTTATAGTTATATATTAAAGGTAATTGAAAAAAATTATATATGTTATTTCTATATTTAACTCTAGTATTTTTGCAACTTATCGATTTTTATATTTGTAAAAATAATGAAAACGTATAAATGTAAATGTATAAAATGATGTGGCATTGATCTCTCTAGATTGACATATGTTTTTAAGCACACAAATTTCAGTATGGTTATTATGTAATACAAAATGGAACATACTTGGCATTAATTATAACATGTTTGTATTTTGTATGTAATTTATTTATATTTACAGAGTATATACTAGATTGTAATGCATTTAATAAGGTGATTACTTATAAAAGAAAAAGAGGAAAGAAATGAATTTTTGGAATTAGTTTTAAGCTGTTACAAAAAATAATTTTGGATAAAATAATATTTTGACTGCAATGTAAATAAATAGGCGTCTATTGCGTGTATTTGTTTTACAAAATAACAATACTGTGATAACATAAAATTTATAATATTGCCAAAAATTCTAAAATTTTCAGTTGTTTAATTTCAGTTATTTAGCTTAAAATAATATTTAATATGATTATTCAATCGTATTCAAAGTTAATTCTGTTGTATTAGATGTATAGGATTATTTTGTTTTTATTTACTGATGCAATTATATTTATGATTTACAAAATTTTACAATCCATTAACAAATTTTACTTTTTCAAAATGAGATATTTTTTTAAATGTAAAAAAATGTATGTATTGATAAATATATTGTATATAATAACATTTAATGACATTCATTCATCAAAAATTCTGTCTCATTTCTACAAATGTGCAATAATAAAAAAAAATCTAATTTTGTATTTATTTTTTCATATGAAATCATTTGCGTGGTGAAATTACGATTTAGCTCTTTTTAAATAATATTATCAAAAAAAAAAAAAGATAATAGATTGTAATTCAATACTTTATTGAAAAACTACCTGATAAATGTTTAAATATCTTGTACTCATATTCTTATTCGTTTCATTAACAATCAGGAGCATTTATTTCAGAATTTATATTAAATGAAATTTAATATTAAATGTTGTATTAGTTAAGTAAAAAACAAAAAAAATGAAAATTATAAATTTTTTGTAACGCAACACAAATTACTGACAAAACTTTTTTCTAGTGATTTACATATATGACTGATATATTAATTGTAAAAAAGACGTAATGCAACAACATTTATTTCTTCAAATAATAATTAAATAATTTCAAACAAGATTAAATAATCTCTTCAGTATTTTTTATTATTATGAATTATTACAAATTTACCATTAATTAATTTAACAATATGTATTTCTAAAATTATACATAATTAATATTTAACATTTAATTACAATATTTCTTTAAAATTTTCGCCAGCGATATCTTTAGGTGATATACCGTTATTATCTTCTATAAATTCAGCTCCAATAGAAACTAAATATTCTACAACATGATGATGTCCACAAGATACTGCATAATGCAGTGGTGTTTGACCATCCTCGTCTTGTGCATTTACATCTGTTCCTTTTTCAATCAATTTTTGAATAATTTCTAAATAGCCTCGATCGGCAGCCCAATGTATGGGTAACAGACCTTCTGAGTCTATTAAATTTGCAAGTTTTGGTTTCTTATCTAGTAATTCTTGAACTTTTTCTTCATGTCCTTCTTTTACCCAATCCAAAAAGGTTTTATCTGCATCACTTATTTCATCTTCTGTACTTATCAACCGACTAATAACAACCCAATTAGAATCAGATTGTTTATCCCAATCAGGATTAAGTTTATCTAATTCAAGTAGATAATTTTTCATAGCATCGTCATAACTCATATCACCAAGCGTTTTCCATGCTCGCCATTTTTTTAGTATATTGTCCATAAACATTAAAGGTTCGTAGGTGTTACAGGGTCCAATCGTAGCCTGCTTATATAAAGCATAAAATTTTAGCAGTTGTGTAGAATTTAAGTCTGATGCCATTGACTGTAAATACTCTGCTGCTCTATTGAATTTTTTTTCGAGACTCATTTTGACAATTATAATTATACTATTTCTCTGAATGTCTCAAGAAATGATTAATAACTGAATCTTTATTTATATTGTAATTTGCTTCGACGTCGTCCTCTTCTGTATCTTCTTCTATATCTGTCCAAGTCAGATTTTCTTTATATTCGTCACTGTTAAATGCCAGGTAGCGTTCATCTACAAATTTTTTAACAGAATCTTCATGTAAATATTTAAGACCTTCAGTAATAGATAATTTTTCATTTTCCAAAACATGACATTTTTTCAGCACAGAATTCATTACTGCTTTATCATAAAATTCTACAAATCCATAACCTGTACTTAAACCAAGTTTATTAAATACAACTTTTGCAGCTTTTACATCACCGAATACTGAAAAATATTTTTCAAGCTCAGTGTGAGAAACAATCCATGGTATATTACGTATAGAAATTAAATATCTTCCAGCCATGGCAAAAGACTCACTTAAGCTCTACGCTGTATACTTAACAAATGAATTGTATGATCCTGCATTAATTCATTTATATTTATATCAGAATCTGCTCCAAGTCCAGTCAATGATATATGAGTGCAAGTAAGATTCCATTTATTTAACAGATGCTCTATAGACCAATCTGCACTTCTTTCTTGATAAGTACACAAGAATTTTGCATTTGGATTTCTTTCTAACAAGAATGCTACAGTAACAACTATATCTTCGAATAACGTTGGTTCATAAAAACAATCAGAGCCGAGAATTAAATCTAATGGTCCAATTGAAAATAAACTAGACAGAAATAAACCCCATGTAATCCCAACAATTTGAACCTGAGATAAAATACCATTTAATTCACAACCTCTCCTTATATGCTGTAAACTTCTAGGAAAACTAGCAGAATCGCTTAAAGTTACAATAGCACCACATTTACTAGCTAAAATTCCAGGAAGAGCTGTACCTGATCCAAGCTCTAAAACTCTTTTTCCAATGAGTTCTTCTTTATGTTCCCAAAGAAACCAAGCTAGCACAGGTGCGGAGGGCCATGTATAAAAACTATAGTTAGCTTGAAGTAACTGCAACAAAAAATAATTAGCTTGAGGCAGCTGTAGTAAAACCTTAAACGTTTTAATACCATGCAGTGCGATCATGCTTTTCAGATTTCATGTTGAATAGTGCTACAGCGGTTGATCGCAATGTTTCTGATGCTCAATGTACAATGTATTTGATATCGATTATAACGCCATTATAACGTTGTCAGTCATATTGAAGCTTCCTTTTCTAATTACTTTCTTTTCAATTAAACTTAAACCACATTGCATAAATAGGCAATTTTTACTTTGTTTGCTTTTGTCGCATTGCTTGGCATTTTTCGCAGTTACATCAAGAAAACGTTATCGCGCCGCATGGCACTATTCAACACGGTTTTTTAAATAGCCCGTGACATTAAAACGGAGTTAAGAGAAAATAAGACTAAATCTTAACCTGTTCGCTATACGTTTTAAAAGGGTTGCTGTTTTTTCAAATTCTTTAACATTAAATATTTCATGATCAATCAAAATAACAAATTTAATTGCAAAACAATTTCTTTGTTGTTTGAAAACACATGAATTACTGTTTCAGTAAAAAAAAAATATATATATATATATTTAAAGAAAATTACCGAAGAAGTACATGCGGTACGCGTGCAACAAAAATGAATTGACGATGTATCAAATAGTGAAAAATTCTAATACCTCCGGAATATAGATTTCCAAACTCTCGTTGCACTGTATGTTATCCTGAGTTTTACGAGATGTGAACAAGAATTTTTTCACTTCCTCGGAGACAATCCCATCTGACATGAGGCTGACCGTAGAAAGACTGGCATCGCGTGAAATACTTCCCTCTAAACCTGGCATGACTAATTATCAAGCCATTTCCACTAGTCTAGTGGAAATCTATTCATTCTAACTGTAATTGTTCAGTCGTAAATAGAAATCATAAACGTTAAATTTTCATTGTCTGCAAATGAAACTAAAATATAATATTGAAAATATAATCACTCATATGTCCAGAATTATCGATTCGTACTAATATATAAATGTATAGATAATATTTACATTTTCGAATGGCGGGAATTTCAGAAAAATTGAAATCACATACCTGATAATTTTCTTGTTTATTACAAAATCTTTATTACTATTGTTACATTTTACAAAATTTTCGATTTAATTTTACAATTAACTTTTGTTTTAGAAATTTAGAAAAAGTTATTATAAATCTAAAGAAAGTTAATGTTTCTACTGATATTACTAACTTTTCATGAAAATTAAATGTAATTAATAATTATTAATTAATATTGCAATTATGAAATATTCTTTATTTCTCTCTATATGTCTTTTATTACGACATTCATACAAGTTAATTTAAATCTATAAATTTCTCTTAAAAAATAAATAGAAAATATAAACGTGTAGATAATATTATATTTTCAAATAGCTGGAATGTGTTTCAAAAGAATTGAAATTACGTGTTGGATAGTTTTCTTGTTATAACGAAATAAAACTATCTTTACTATTACTATCATTATATTCTGCTCGGTTTAATTTTTACGAAATTTTCGACTTAATTCTTCATAACAAATATATTGAAAAAGTTAATGTTTTTGCTGATATTGATTTTTTATGAAAATTAAACGTAATAAATATTAATCATTCATTATTGCAATCATTATATATCAAAATATTCAAATGAATGACGTATTATTTTGCTATGCGTATTACTTTCCACTTTAGTGTTATTAAATATATGTAATATCATTGATTACACTAGCAAAAACTTAAAAATATTTTTGTACAAAATATATCAACAATTGTCTCTTATACATAGAATATTATAACAAAATATTTTTCATACAAGTCAGTTCAAATTTATAAATTTCTGTTAAGAAACATGTTGCCCAATATGTTCTCTTACTTTTTCTTTTATCAGCAATAAAACCGATTACAATGAATTACTTACCTACATTCGACAAAATTGGAATTATTCATAGTACAGGACATATTTCTGCGATTTTAATATTGTCATTCTATGTCATGAAGTATTAGTAGTTTAAAACAATAACATTTGCAACTTTGTCATAATTGTATAAATTGCGAAAAGTTATATATACACATATATTTTTACACGTGTTCTTAATTATAATTTAACTTTAAAAAATGTATTATTAATACTATCAATAATAGAAATGATACTGTTAATATAGTTAGAAATATTAATTTCAAGCGACCGTAACCATTTTTATCATTTTGTATCGATACTTGATTCAGCACCGTGCTGGTCATTTTGATTAAAGATGGAGGAGGCTGGTAATGAGAAGTTTCTGTCAAGGAGGCGTTCTGCAGCACTTAAGGCTTTTAAAGTTAAAGACGAACGAGTAGCAACTTTCAAAAAGGTACGTGTACAATTTTTAATACATCTTGTTCGATTGTAGTTAATTAATCGTAACCTTTATCTAAAACTTCGATGTATTTCCCGGCATTGCCCTGATGGATCGTAAACAACTGCTGGAATGTTGTATTTTTATGGATTTTCAGGTAGCAGCGATTTTGCAAAAATCTGAGACTGACAGAACCGCAGAGGAAACAGGAATACTTGTATCTTGTAGTGATGTAGTAAAAGAGGTTAATTTAAGGTATAGCCATTTTGAAAATCATTGATTGTACTTACATTTATGAATGTCAGTTATTTTGTTATTGGTGGTGCAATATGAAAATATTGACATAATGTATGAATTTGTTTGTTGGTTTTGTAAATGAATGGATATTCTAGAAATGTAGTTTAGTGATAGTTACATTGATAATTAAGTTTATTAAAAAAACTTGTTAATCTACTAGACAAGAAAAAAGGCATAGAGTGAAAGCAAGATTAGAAGAAGTAGAAGATGCACCAGAAATTTTGGAAGAGAAGTGCATGAGATTGGCAGCAGCAATCAGCAGAGCAACATCGCTTGCTGTTTATACTGGTGCTGGTATTAGTACAGCTGCTTCTATCCCTGATTACAGAGGAACAAACGGTGTTTGGACTCGTTTGCAGCAAGGAAAGGATATTGGGTAATGTCAAAATTGATCAAATATTATTGAAAGCAATAGCAAAAAAATAATTCATAAAACTTGATCTTTTACTATTTATGTTACTAGGTTTTTTTTTATTAATTTGGTATGTATTTCAGAAATCATGATCTTAGCCAAGCAGAACCAACATTAACGCATATGGCTCTTTACGCTTTGTACAAGGCAAGGGTTTTAAAACATATAGTTTCTCAGAATTGTGACGGGCTTCATTTGCGCAGTGGAATACCTCGTACACTTTTATCTGAAGTTCATGGCAATATGCATGTAGAAGTTTGTAGAATGTGTAAACCATATAGAGAATATTGGAGATTATTTGATGTTACTGAAAAAACAGCTCGATATTCTCATGGGACTGGAAGATTATGCCACAGATGTAACTCTGTTCTGCAAGACTCCATTGTTCACTTTGGTGAAAGAGGCAATCTTCCTTGGCCAATTAATTGGACTGGTGCAACAAGAGCAGCGAAACAAGCGGATGTTATATTGTGTTTAGGTTCTAGCTTAAAAGTTCTGAAGAAGTATCCATGGTTGTGGCAGATGGATAGGCCAATCCACAAACGTCCATCATTGTACATTGTAAATTTACAGTGGACGCCGAAAGATGAAAATGCGGTTTTGAAAATAAATGGAAAATGTGACGAAGTTATGAAAAGAATTATGACTCATCTTGGATTGGAAATACCACAGTATAATCGTGCCAAGGATCCTATTTTTTTTCATGCTGTACGACTTAGAAATAATGAACAGTACACAACAAGTCAACCTTGTTTGGAAGAGCCATCTGATATTGTTCATAAGGAATTAAATCAAATCAGTGATAACTTTCACGAAGATGTTCCATCCGAAACCAAAGAGAAAGAATGTGTTTCACCTAAAAGAGTAACTGAATCAGTGTCTGCTTATTCAGCACCATTTTTTACTGCATTACCATTTTTATCCATGGGTTTGCCATTTCCACCAATGTACATGTGTCCTCAACTAACACCACTTTTTTACTATCCATTTGTGCAAGTACCAAATATGACATCAGACGTGCCAAAACCTAAACCTACTTGTACTTTTTGCATGGAAAATGAAGGTTCTCTCACTTGCCTTTATTATCAACGAGATACAGACAATTCTAATTTAATAGCAGCCGAGAGTAAGCAGATAAAAGATACAAAAACTTTGGTGATCCATGAAGATCCTCCAATAGCTGCTAAAAATCCTGGTTGGTTTGGCAAAGGATATCGCAAAGGCATGAAAAGGAAACGGTAGCATTTACTCTTTCTAATACGTGACCTCCTTTTCTTTTTTGTTATAATGTGAACGTATGTATAACATGATATACGACAATGTACGTAAATGTTTGATTTCTCCATATCATGACGAGATCTGTATACAAGATTTAGAAATGTGTAGGAACTTAATTCCAGTATCCAAAATTTTAGCAATTAAATTAAAATATTTAAAATTAAAAGAACTTAAATCTCTGTAAGCATTCTACTATTCCTGTTTAGTAGTTGTGTGATTATTTAATTTTAAAGTTTCAATTATAGAATAGATATATAAAAAGTATCTTTACGAATTTAATCTAGAAATTGTTAATTTTATTGTTAAAAGCTTGCTATGAAATTTGCTTGATTTGATATTTTTACTATTGTACAGACTAATTGTATTGTGATTTTTAGTTGTAAGAGTTTTAAAATGTGCAAATCATGAAAAGTTCATAGTGACCAAAGTGATAAATCTTTTATTATAATTTTTTACTTTGTATTTGTACAGTTGAATGTATAATTTTTTAAAAAAAGAATGTGTGCATAAGTAGTATGTATGTAAAATTTTTTGTATCATTTTTATATTGATTTACCATTCCAGTCTTATGAACTAAACATTATAACAAAATTAATCCTATGGATATTAAAGGACTGTTTGTAATAAATATCGAACTATATTAGCTCTTTTTTTAGTAAACAATGTAATAGTCAGTATAAAATTTTATATAAAAATATAAATTTCCATCTTTCAGTTATTTATTTTTTTTATATAGCCATCTTGAAACGAAACAAATGTGAACAGGATATATGTGAAATTATTTACGATCTTTTAAATCAAAAATAACACCATATATAAACATATGCGTGCCTATACACACAGTGCATTCTTTATATTATTAAAAAATTTACTGTTTTATACATATAACTGTATGGTGGTTTTTAATATATATATACATAAAATACAAAATAAGAGAATTTAATATAAACATTTTCTTTAAAATAATGTAGCAAAGACTACGAACTATACTTCTGGCAAAACAGACTGTTATTTATTTATAAGTTTTAATTAACCAATTATATTTTGATAGGCAAACCAACATATAATAATAATAATAATAATCTAGTTCTAAAATTCATTTATATCCATTTGATTATATTTGTCATATCATATTTACTAAGCTCGATTTTAACAATAAAATAAAATATGTTTTTTCATAATGACATGATGTTTATATAGGACAATATAATTACTGTTACGATTAATTAGCGCGTGAATTATTAATATTTCCAAATTAATAATAGTAAGAAAAAAAAATTAGAAATTTCAAATTAACTCTGTCCAATGTTCTACATTATTTGTGTGGAGCTCCATTTGTAAGTAAATTTGTCCGTTTACTCTTTTATCACCATTAAATACTTAATTCTTTCAAGCAAAATAAATTCATCATTTTTTAAGTTTATTATTATTTTTAATAATGTGAATTTCGAAAATGTAAATTAGAAATAAATAGATACGTAGAGATCATACATCGAATTAAGAAGTAACTTTTTATATGAAAGATGTTAGAATGAGTAAAAGATATCAAGAGACAGACTTTCAATAGAAATGAACGAAGCTTGGATGGCGGTGAGTGAACATTATCGAAGATGGTAAGATACGTATACGTAGGTAGAATAAGAGTTACGATCAAGATGGAGAAAAGGAAAGGAGATAGAAATGAGAACGAAAGGAATATGAAGAGGGAGAGAAGTATAAGGGCTAATGCTGGCAGAAGGGAAAAGATTGAAAAAGCCTACAGTCTGTTGTCATGGTAACCCCATACAGCGTCACCCTATTACCAGCTTCGACAGTACTTATTGTAAAGCCAACCGTAGTACTTTGCCGATACTACGATAGTGTACGTCGACCGCTCATTGACTTCTTGACTTTGTACAACGGGATCTCATTGCGAAGCATGTGGTTCTACTCCTTTTACACTGTTCTTCTGGAAATAACATCGAAATACTTCCTTAGCTATTAAAGAATCACAAATAAAAAACAAGAAATGTTCACAAATTTTTTACTATTTAATTTCAGAATTTGAGATCTTAAGTTACATTTTTTATCTTTCCACTTTCTTCTTATTGTAATTACGACAAAGTTAAACATATTATTCAAACTGACGTAATTATACGAAATTTATTTACAGATAAATTTTCAAATTGTTTAAATATATTTGAGTTTGTAGAAGATTAGAACGAATATAAAATTCCAATTTACGTTTACATTGAATTATGCGAAGAAAAAAATGTTGCGATGTGCTATTGACATTAAGTAGAATACGTTTGATTCAAATAGATGCGAGACCAAAATTATTAGTACAATTACTTTCAATTGAGTCAGTAGTAACATGGTTATATCATCGCATTATATTTATGTGTGCATGCGCTATATGCTTATAAACTCAAGTCGATGGTGTAATTAACTAATAATTAGTTCTATTGTAGTGTTGTTCTTATGTATATTCTTTATGTAGTACAAGTACATAATTACTACCTTTCAAACATTTATTTATTCAAATCCAATTTAAATTATTTATAACATATATTTCTAATTTTTTCTTTCTTTCATGAGAAAGCAATATAGTGACGCAATATTTACTCATTGTTATTATTACCGCAATTGTATGAGCCTAGAACTAAATAAAACAAAAAATTTGTACTCTTAGATTAATGTATTTAAATTTTCATCTGTGTAAATAATTTCTAACATATATAATACACGTTTAAATATAGTTATTTTTAACCTAACGTTTATATCTTTTCAGATGTCTCCTTTCTTTGAAATACTTCATTAGTAAAAAACATGAAATACACAAATATTAAATACTAAAATTTATTCATAATTTATTCATCAATTATATAGAGGCATACATTAGATGTTCCATAACTAATGGTACAATTGAATAGAAGGTAATTCTACGTGAAACAATGAGTCGAAAAGAAAGAATAAAATGTTTTCGAGAAAATCGAGCTTGAAAATTTATCGAGTACACGAGGCAACTTTTATGAAACAGATTCAAAATCTATTTTCTTGAAAATGAAGTCTGAATGAAACGAAAAAATTTTATTTTATTTATATTCTACACTTTTCATTTATTTTTGCGCATAGAACATCCTCGTGTCAATTATTCCTTCTATCATAACTAAATTCAAGTACATTTGATAAATTGTCAAACTCGATTTTCTCGATAAAAGAATTTCATTTTTTTTTCTTGATTCGACACGTAGAATTAGTCTCCACTTGTACCATCAGTTACGGGACACCCTGTATATGTCCTTTATAGGATCAAGAACGGCATCTAAAATTATTCAAATGATTTTGAGAATTTCTTGCAAGCAAAGACAAAAGATAATATTAGGTATTTTACTAAATTTTACTAAATCGATGAAAATACAATTTGATTATTTATATAAAGAAAAAAGGGAAGAAATTAGTAATTGAAACCTCTGCATTCCACGTATGTATCTGTGCAAAACGAATATATCTTATATTAGTTCGTACCGTGTTCTATATAACAGTTTAAGTTCGCAGTTTAACGTAGCGATGCGAGACCATCGCTGCGAAATATACAGGAAAAAAATACGGAAAATATAGGAAGGTGGGGAATACGGGACGGAATATAATAGATTTGAAAAGTCAACAGCGCGGCTCGAAGACCTAAATCCATACAAGGAGGAGATTTATCATTACCGGTTGGTCGAGCGCTCTGGCGGTGGCATTGGATACTACGGGACGACAGTGCTACGTGAGAAATCGTGATGGAGTAGTTTATACCCTGTTTGGTCGCCGTTTCTCACCCGCGTTCGAGTACGTTTCGAATTGCCACACGTTTCTGCCAGTGTATTCGTCGCCCTCGCGTGAAACAGAGTCATCCGGGTCGCGGCCAACAGTATGTCACTCACCCTCGAGGCGGCTGGCTGTTTATCCGCGTTAACGTAACAAGGAGGAAAAGGCACGGGTGTCGGTGTGGAGGCAGGTTATCTTCTTTGTTCGAGAAAAGCCTCATCAGCGGGCAATGGCGCGGGAACCGTGCGCTCCAGAGTCGGTGTGTTCATGGCGTAGGTGATGATCGGTGTTTGTACATGTGGCATGGTGTTTATAGCGAACAGGGAGATTTACATACCTCGCTGGATTGACCAGCTCGTCGGTTTTTGGATACGAGCCGTGTCGTGAGCCGCCATGAGGCGCATTAGCGGTAAGCCAATATAACACGTTCTTTAGCCATCTTAAACGATACTGTTCCCGATACTGGTCCGATCGTCCATGCCTAATCCTACAGAAACAGGATTTGTGCATGTTTGTTAACCGGCTGGCATCGCAGTGTATTCCTCCTTAGCGGAGGGAATCACGTACATGTTAAAACGTGATTTTCAACTTCTTTGCGAGGTTGCGCACGCGCTCGTTTTGCTAGTTGCGTTTGCCAATTACGTATTTCACATTTTCGTTTGAATCGTAGCGAATTTCGGTAAACCCTGCGACACAAATCGAACGTCGCACGAGTCTTTGTATTTGAGAAAGGCTCCGAAGTAATATCTACGATCAGTCTTACGTACATGCAACCGAACGGTCGAACTCTGTACTCTGCCGCTTCATTTCGCGTTAAATCGTTAAGTTTTATGTAACTGTTTACACAGTTTGGTATTCGGTGTCTCGCTCTTATTTTCGAGTTGCCGATCGTTTCACCGTTGGTGTTTGTTTGTCGTGCCGAAAATGGCGAAAGAAAATTCAGTTCACCGGTTGATACGCTTGCCAATACGCAAAATTCAAGATCGTTTGTCGCGATTTCGCGAGTCGACGAGACGACGAGTCGAATTGAAAAAATGTTACGATAGAAAGAGAAGAGGACGTTAAGTCCTCAGGTATTCTGCGGAATTGACGTAGCGAACAGCGAAGCTAGAAAGTGGAGTTGCCCGTAGCTGGCATACGTGTTCGAACCTTTCCCCTTCTGCTGAAAGGAAGCTGCTTGAACATTTTTCTCATTTGGTAACGTTTGAGCGAGATGCAAGGTTCACTCTCTGATGTAAATTAACAAGAAACAAAAGAAAGCATGAAAATGACTTTCACGGTTGTAACTTTTCTTTTGACAATCCGTGCTGATCCGAAAATCGTTTTGTAAACGCATCAAACGTACGATAAACGCGGGAATTTTGAATCTCCAGAATTTTCTTGAGTCTTTATTTTTTTACTTGCAGTATTTTTCAGTATAGTTTAGTACTTTGGGATTTGAACGGTGTTTTTTTTTAATTTCTTTCTAATCTAAAGTTTTAAGTATCGGCACTTTTATCAGTAATACCAGAATATCAAGAATCGTCCGTTAATTTATTACCAACGCGAAATCCCAACGCGTTGATTCATAATTAATTTCTTATTATTTCACGTTTGTCTTATGTAACGTGCGCGCTTTGTTCGCTTAATTTATGTCTCTCTCTATACACGTGTCTGAATAATCATTTATGATTAAACGAGCTCCCTTAATTGCATCAATTCGCTTTTGCATACGTAGAACGAAACATCAGCCTCGTTTTGTAATTCCAGTATCTCTAAATTGTTACAGAACATACATGTAATATCTTGCAAAATATTATATTTCATAAAGAGAATTATATTTCGACGAATTAACAAGTCTCGAGTGCTCAACAAATCGAAGCACTTCCAAACGTAAAAAAGCAAAACAAAAAAAAAACGCAAAATAATATTGGCCGTTCTTTTCCCTCTGTACTTTCTCTTCTAACGAAAACAAATTTACACGGCGAAACGAAAGCGTTGAGCGTACAATTATCGAGGAGCTATTCTGAACGTGTGATTTCTTCGATCCCGAGGAAATGAATGTCGTTATCGATTCGTTATAGTTCGGTATTAGCCGTTTGACGAATGAATCGTCAGGGATTGGAGGGGAGGATGAAAGATGATCAGGAAGGTGGGACTACAGCAAGGAGGAGTAGAGCAGAGTAGGAGGGATGAAAGTGTATAGGAAGAGGTGGAGGTGAAAGAAGAGTAGAAAGAAAAGAAAGAAAAGGAAAGAGGAAGGTGGAAAGGTGCTTATACTTACGTGGGACTGCGTTTATCCATACTTTTTCCATCCACTCTGTCTCGAACTTCGCTTTCTGATTCTCAAAAATCAACCCGTTACAAGCATAAGTAAAAATTAAGTTCTTGATCGGGCGACTCATTGACTAGAAATTTTTATGATCGTGAAATTGGTGAATTATAATTTCATTACTAAATTTAATTTCATTTTAATTTCTTGGTTTCTGACCAATGTAAATATGATGCGATTTACTTCTAGTAAAAATGAAAGACAATAGAAAAGCTGTAAATAGATTGTACATTGATTGTATATAGCTTGCATAGCTTGTACATAAGCAGTCCCTGTAAAAGTGCAATGGTATAATCTTTTGATCAATGAACGAAGAAAATACCTCATTGGTTCTTGGTACGTGTATAAAAATTATTTTATTGTTTGGTAGAGTCGTGATTTTTGTTTGAAAAGCGAAGAATTATACAGAGTGTCTCGTATAACTGATGATACAACCGAGCAGGAGGTGAAATACTTGAGTCGGGAAGAAAGAATACAATTTTTTCATCGAGAAAATCGAATTTGAAAATTTATCAAGAGTGTACTTGAATTTAATTAATTCTTGGACAGGCGCGAATGATCGATACGGGGATATTCTATGCGCAAAAATAAGTGAAAAGTCTGGAATAAAGTTTTTTTTCTTTTAAGACTTCTATTTTTAAGAAAATAGACTTTGAACATGTTTCGTTGAACTTGATAAATATTCAAGCTCGATTTTCTCGAAAACGAAGGAAATATTTAACGAGAAAATGTTATTCTTTCTTTTTGACTCGTTTTTTTCGTGTATAATCATCTTCTACTGCGTTGTACTTCATTAGTTACACCTTGGAGACATCCTGTACATTTCAAGATATTCTATCTAGTACGAGGCTTATTTTCACCAACTGTGAAGTGTATATTTCTTTAACGTAACATTCCAAGCGAAGAGATTAATATTTAAACGGATAATGAATGATGAACAAGACAACGCATGATGAATATAGAATTATGAAAATAAGGTAACCAAGATATTGAACTGGTTCGCGCTTTGAAGATACATCCTTTAAGTCTCTTTATGTTTTAACTGAAAGTGGGTTACAGTGCCATCCCGGGTTCAAGAAGAGCACTTTTTCCCTCGCAGGGAGAGCATATCGTTTGCTGCTTAAAGGCACAAGAGTTCAAACTCCTCGGGATATATTTTTCTCTCAGTCCTTTCCCCTAGCAATTATCTACGAAAATTTCATTCGTGTTGACGTGATATTATCTGATCGGCGATCATCGTAAAACTGTATTACGAGCGGTTACGGTGTCTCGTGAAATCCGATTTGAATCGAATGACTTATGTATATTGTACGCTACGTTTCGTATTCATGTGTTTAAGAAAGAAAAAAAAAAAAAAAAAGAAAGAAAGAAAAAAACCAGTCCTTTATTTTCGTTGCAACGTGCACTTCTCGGCCTTCTTGAAGCTTGTGAATTATTCATGAAAGTACGTAATTTTTTTTCTTTTTTTTTTGTCTCTCTTGAAATATTTCACTTCACATTCTTTCGTTGAAATATTTCTAACCGGTCGGTATATTATAAATACTTTACATCGCTGGTAATAAATATGATCAAAAGTACGTGCACGAACCGGATACATTCGGCCAAGCGTTTTTAAGATGTTATAATCCCTGAGATGAAAGTACTTGTACACGTGTGTATATATGTATACATATTGATCGCATTGTGTGTATAATTAGAGTGTGAAGATTGATTCACGGACGAAAGTCACGGTATGTAATGTAGCATACGTTTCAAATCGTAGTAACATAGAAACACCTCCTTTGAAAGTCGAATTCGCACATTGGCAGAAAGTGGTACGTTCATTTATTCAGACACAGTTGGTACGTACGTGTATGATATGTATATGTATACGACCGGAGGAGATCCACGTTCGCAGCAGCAAACATCAGCAGCGAATCTTTTCGGATCGCTTTCTATCTCGGCTTTTGCTGACGTTTGTCAAAAAATTACGTGAAACACGAGCTGAAGATCGGGCTTCTTTTCTGACGATAAGTTTAGGCGGTAATCTTTTCTAAGTGAGAAATATCTACTGTTTGATCTCTGTCTTAACCCTTTTGTCGTGGCAACTTTAAGATGTCCTCTGCACTTTGAAAAATTTCTATGAAAAATGAGATCGACTTGTAAGGAGCGCTTACAATTTCACAGTGAAACATTAGAAATTAATGAACTTGCTGTGAATGAAGGATTTCATAATGGAATCTTTTGTTTCAAAAAGAGAGAAGTTACGAGCAACACTTGTAATTACATGATATAATATTGTATAGTATGTGTGAGATAAACTATCGTATAATTGTAAATTAATACAATGTGTTAAAATTGTGTTAATTATATTAATACTTAATTAATACAATTAACACAATAGTTAATACAATAGTTGTGTAATTGTAAATTAACGCGATAATTTTCCTTTCTTTCTTTTTTTTTTATTTTTTTTCTGGAGAAAGCAATGCAAGATACTTTTGTATGTATTTATCATTTTCTCAGAACAACGTCTGTCGAATACAAAGGATTAATCATGCACGTTCATAATGCAAAGTAAAAATATGCGACCAAGAAAACGATGCACACTTCTCAGAGCATAGTACATACATGTGCGTTTACGCGTTCCATGACACGAAAGAAAAAGAAAAAAATTAAAGTTGCACGTAAATATCTTTACTCAACACGAAGTCAGAATCCAACTCGATCGAACCGAGTCTTCGAGATACAGTTTTCTAATTTCTCTCACGATGTAATGTGCCAAGTCGTTTTCGTAGTGTTAATTAATAAATAGGTGAAAGAACAATGTTTTCCACTATTTCAGGATAATAAGCAGTCAGCTGATCTGATCTGTTCGTCCCTGCTTTGTGAATGTTGTAATCAAGAACTGACGTCCGGTATTGTGTCTCTTTGTAACTGGCTCTTCTTGTGACCGCATAACAACGTAAGTTGTAGAAGCTGTGTGGCATGCTAACAGCATCAAACACATCTCTCGCGTCTCTCCATTTTAGGCAGCGCAGGTGCTTTCTTCTTGCAGACAGATTTTTTTCTTTTTTTTTTTTCTTTTTTTCTTTTTTTCTTTTTTATATACTCCTCTTTAACGCAGTCGCTTATGGGAAGTATTCGCACAGACAGCGAGACAAAATAATTATCGTCACATTTTTTATCCAAGATTACAGTTTCAATATTTAGAATTTCGATTCCGTAATTTTTTTTTTTTTTTTAATCACACTTTCAGTTATTTTATTTCTACATTCATCTTTTTCCTTTTTGTGATGCGCAAACATTTCTGATTCGAGGGATCACCGTATGTGCTAAAAAATGGTGTTTTAAAGGATTTCAACTCTGCCACGAATTTTATATTTCAAGTTTCAATTCACCTTTGGATCCGTAGGATTTTTCTCGCTTTACGATGAAAAAGAACTTGCTAAGTCCAAGGATTCTGGTGAGATCTACAGTATAAATAATACATTAAAAAATTGACAAATTTAATAGTGATAAATAATGGTTTTTAAGTAATGAAAAGACGTACGAAAATACGTATTCCTAGGCCTTAGAATTGAATAAGAAGATAAGTTTGATAAATAATTGTACTTTTATAATAATTTTATTATTATTTTAACTGTAACAATCCATCTGATTTCAGACTTTCAGAGTTTTTTTTACAACTACTTGCAAAATACGGATGTTCTTATCAAAATTAATAATAATTTCTGTTTAGAAATCTGTGGACAGAAACACAATTCTATAAATCTGTTTATTATCTTCTACTGTTAATAGATATTTTTATTTGTTTATTTGTATTAATATTTTTGTTAACTAACCAAAATCAAATATATATGCGCGATGTCCGCCATAGAAGTGTTAAAATGAGAAATCTCTATGTACTTTCCCCAGGAAATTTTCTAGCGATAGGGGCTGTCCTAAAGAAAACAGCAAAGTTAAATTAACATTATATAATTGCACAACGGTTACTCATTTTACTCAATATTGGTTAAAGTACATTAAGATATCACTTTTGGAGCATAAGCGAAAAATCTACTTGATCAGAAACTTTTGCACATTACTCTATATTGTGTAAACTATATATTATATACGCGACAATTTGTTTAGTTTCCGTTGTTCTTAAGATCGTGGTTTGATAGCACTGCTTTGAAGCGACCACGCCTTATAATCGATGCAAGCCAGAGAATGCGAAGGAATATATAGAGGAATGTGGAATTTTTAGACCGTAATCACCGAGTTTAAGTTACCTCCACGAGGCACTTGTGTATTATTACTATAAATTGGTAGATCATTATCATCGTACCTTCACACTTTCCTTAAAAAGAAGTGTTAGTTGATTTTCAGTTAGTTTTCTTTTTTTTTTTTTTTTTTTATGGTCTCGCTGTTTTACTTGATGTCAAAGTATTTACTTACAATTAGTCGATCATAGTGACGCAACGATATTATTTTTTTGATGTTCTCGCACTAATGAGTTGAAGCATAAATCATAACGAGCACAGAGTTCATTTGCACCCCCTACATTTTAGCATTTGATGTCTTTAGGTTTGCTCGTTTCACGCATCTCTTTAGAGTATAATTGTCGAATTTGTTTACTTAGAATTGTTTATTGTTTACCTTCAAACGATGTCGATCTCGTTGTAATTTGTGTTTTAAGCGACAAACACAATTTAGTGTTGTTTATCGTGTAAAATATGAAATAATCTAACCTAACCTAATATTCTACGAAATATTTTAACCTAACCTAATCTGAGCTTGAATCACCTATGATTAACAATGGTTAAATATCTCATTGAAATGTTACAAGACAAATAATTTACTATGAAACGAAATAACAAAATGTGAATTACGTTCAATTTGACATCGAATGTGAAAAGAACAGGCAGACAGTATGAATTTAAAGCCTTGCTTCGTCTTTTTAAAACCAGTGAAAGTAAAAACAGTTGCTTCCGGTTGTATTAACACGCAACACCAAAATTGAATGAAGCGGTGATGAAATCTGTCCAATAACTCTTAAAATTCGAACGGCCAGACTTTTCCAAATGTTTTCTCAATGGACAGAGTTATGAAGAGTTCTTGTTATATAATCAATATAATTTGAACAGTATAATACATTTCGACAGAGAGTTATTTTATGTGCAAAAACAAGAAATTTAAGAAGCATGAAAATAGACCCAATATCCAATTCATTTTAGACTGAATAAGAATGATACAATTGAACAGGTTTATATTTAAGCAAAGATAAGTGGAAAATAACAATTGAAATTTTTTGGTTTGAAGCTTTTTTTTCAAAGAAAATCAAATTTGAAATACATTAGTGGTCGACATTTTGTTGGCAGCCATGTTGGATACGTTCTCCAGCGGAAGTCGCCAAAGTGCACGAATATTCGGACGAATTTTCAAATTTGATTTTCTTGAAAACGAGGCTTCAAGGAGAAAACATTTACGCGTTCTTTTTCAATTTATTTTTGCGTACGTGGAATAACCTTCTATCTAGATGTAGTACATACTTCTACATACTGTTGGCTTTTACAGCCTATTGGTTTCTCTGTATATGACCATGGTAAATACAGACATGCTAAATAAAGGATGTCCACACGAAAAGTGTATCACATTCCATTGTGTATCGAATTGTACAAAGCACTATCCGTGTCACTGAACAATACGTATGTATACATACGTATGTATGTATGTCCAATAGTGTCTGCACGATCTTCTTTTTACGTATAGACTATAGGAAATAGAACTATGTACATATTTCGAACGGTTTCTTACCGCAAAAATGAGAATATTTTCAACGATCATATTATGCTAAATATATTCAAAAGCACGAAAGTGGAAGTAATGCGTGGTTTCAACATGCAAGGAGTTATTATGGTGCAAGAATAAATTACATGAAATGTATTCGAACCTGTATTATCAATAATACAGAGTGTCCTAGGTATTTTCTCTGCAAAAATCGTTGGTTTTCTTTAATTTCTATCGACTCATCAGACGAACTTTTTTACATTGATTCTTGGTCGTTAAATGTTATCTCTCAAAGAGTTTTCTACGAATAAAAATTCAGCAGCGTGATGTTCGGCGATTTTGAGAACCGAGAAGTTGATTTCTCGACTTGTTAATCATTGAGGTAATGTTCGTTCGACCATTGCCCGAAGGACCAGTTATTTTGTATTTTTGTTATAACTTCCTGATACAAGCTCGCGTTCGTATTTTTCTCTTATTCTTATTTATACATAGAGTACATCGAATGAAAACTTTTTGTGTAATGTTTGCATCTACAGGAATTATCTGTCGTTCGAAACGTAGGCATTATGTGTAAAGCTTTCACACTCAGCTGCTTGGATTTAAATAACATGCGTCGGAAGTCAAAACACTAAACTTGTCTCATTCACGTTTCAGGAAGGAGTGGGTACGTGATAAAATAGCACGATATTTTTTAATTCTTTTTAGTTGAACGATCACAGGATCATCCTGATTCTGCATACATATCATAACCTGTAATCTACTGTAATCAGCTATCGAAAAAGCGCGACCGACAATGATGCGACACATAAAATTGATATTCATATTTCTACTTCGTATTTAACAGATTGTGAAATTTGTAAAATTTTCTAATCTTGAAAACAATGCCGTTTTACATTGTAATAAATAATAGAGACAATTGAAACGTGTAATGTTTTTGAAACGTTGTTACTTATTAACATATGATATGACAGTGAACGACCGCAGTTATTTGCAGCATGATTGCTTTCGTGGATTTTTTCAGTCTCTAAAGGTTCTATGGGTTCGAAACACCAGGTAATACGAGATGATGCCACGTTATCCGAAACGTGGTACAATGTTGCCGTGATATGTCTTGTTTACACGAAAGCTGGTTGAGAATCGTGGCAACGCTGCAAGCCCTCTAGACCTTGCTCTCGTCCACAGCCTTATTCAGGAACAACACCTGCATAGAGTATTTTGCTAAAACCACTCTTTTTCTTTTTTACATTATCTATTTATTCATCTATATATTATATATATATGTATTATATGTATGTATGTATGTATGTATGTATGTATGTATGTATGTTTATTATTACATTACTCATAGTAAAGTGAATTGTAACGCAATAAGTATCTTTCAAATTATTTATAAAACAGATTGGTATTTTCAAGATCATATATTGGTAAAATTTAGTTATTTTCGTTTTCCAGACATGTTAGCAGAATTGTGAGATTATAATTCTTTTTCTCGTGAAATAATAAATTCTTTCGTGTTATTGAAATGAGTTCAATGACCAGTTACTCAAGGTTAGTCAAGGTCGCTGCTGCAGACAAAGCAGTCGTAGCGTCTTAATCAGTTATTCCTAAACCTATTTACTTTCGCCTAGGGAACTATTTTAACTGTTGACTAACCTGTAAACGTTATATAATTTGATGATAGGACATAAGTAATTTCGTTTTCAAAATTTGTTTACATACTTTATCGAGTATATATCCTAATAGATATGTAAATTTTTTATTATAAATATGTAAAGCAATTTTTTTTTTTTTTTTTTTTTGTGGAAACTTTTATTGAAGTAAAATGCTTATTTTTACTATTAAAGTCATTCGTTAATTATTACATCTCTGAAAACTTACGTCAAATCATAAATATACGTTATTTTATTTACTTGAACTTAAATTACTTAATATACGTACGAAAATTTTATATCTTCACAAAATCGGTATGTGATAAAAAAAAACCTGAGGAAGCAATGACATAATTGGTCTGATTATTTCATTGCATATGATTTGTAAGTTATAATATAAAATGTTGCGGAATTACTACTTGCCAATATGAGCTCGCGAGATGCACATCTGTTCGGGTCATTGATTGCTCGTGTTGAATTTATAACACGTCAATTGCTATTAAGGATGAAAGAATCAGACATCACTGATGAGAGGAGCGGAAGTTTTGCAATGACGAAGAGACTTGTAGCAGTTTGATATATATTTTGTTTAGCTTTGAATTGTGCTTGTTGACTATGTAATTATTTAAATTACATAATTAATTGTAAACGGGTAGAAATTCTTTCTATTATATTTTTTAAAGACTACAGTATCTAGTAACTTTTCGTTTTCCAATAATTGGCAAGCATGAGAATTTTCGAAAATTTTAGAATTTTCAGATTTCAATTCATATAGAATTTTATTAAATAGTGAATCAAACATATTCTTGTATTTGAGAAGAAATTCTTCCCAGGAGAATAGAGTAGTATTTCTGTTTGGATGAAGCCTATTTTTCTTGACATTCTTACTTAAGCTTTTTTAAGCCCGAGGTTATTCCCTCACTACTCATTATATCCCCATACAATTCCGTCTCCTCACTTTGCCGCTTGTTTTTCGCTCTCTCGTCTCGTGTTCTTTCCCGCACTTGTCGCATTCAAACTCGCACGTCAATAACCCAGTCTCTACAAAAAGCTTGCCTTTCTTCAATCTTGATTACTACGTTTTCAAGTGTTACAAAAAAGTATTGCGTTTGTTTCTTTTTTCTTCTTTTTCTTTGTTCATTCGTAATTCCTTGTTCTTCTAATCGTATTTCTATAAAAAGGAGTTACACTTTAACACGCTTTCCTTTTTTTGATAGCTTTCTCTTTGTATACTGTGAACTGAATCATCTAAAATTGTACTCTATTTTATTTAATATTAATTTAATTAACATTATTTTATTTTATTTAATATTAATTTAATTAACATTTTATTTAATATTTCATAAACGTATCTCGTTTATATCTCATATATACATATACACGTATCTCGTTTATATTTTCATTACATCTTGGACGCACACTACTCGTTCTTCTTCATCTCGTTCATCTTCTGTTTTCCCTAATCACCAATATACAATATTCACAGAACACACATACCAACCTTGGCTGCTACGCTCGTCAACATTCATAATGTATCAACCTAACAGAATAGAAGATAGCGAGTGATAGTTGCAAAATATATTTAGTTTTAAAATTTGTATGTCTTATTTTCAATTCACTATTTTCGATATCTGAATCCGAGTGAAAGTAGTAAATAGTATTTTCTCACGATTTAAACATTTAATGAAATAGTATTTCATTTAAGCATTAAATGAAATAGTATTTCCAAATAGTATTTACTTATGCAAATATTTGATATATAATTGTCTACAATTTTATATCAAATTATTTCAAATTTTCCCCAGTCCTGACCAGTTTATATGAAATTTTTAAGGTTGGCGATTTGAATACAGGGATAGCTTGCACGTAACAAAAAAGAAATTTATCGATCGTAATTGCTGTTCGGTTCAACCCGTTCACGTCCGTCCTTGACAGGATGTATCCGGATGAACGTCCATCCTGATATCTTATGCAAATTACTCGCTCCAGTCATGAGATTGGACATTTTATCTCCTCCCCTCCTTGCCTTTCAGTCAAGTTGCATCCTTATGCTGCTTTAACATTGATTTGTCTTTCAAACGCATCAAACTTTGCTCTGTGTTCTTGTCCTCGAAGAAAATTCCAAAGGAAATTGTCACAAAATACGAGTTCATTTGCCTGCTAATGTTGACGATAAATTTTTAAATTCTAGTATTGGAGTATTCCCTAAAAATCTTCATACAATGGGGAATAATTTTCTAGTTCTTTTGCATTTTTACCAATTTTTAGCAAACATCTTAATAATTTATTTCTATGAAAAGAAATTCAAATATATAATACTGAAATATACCATATATACAATTATAATACTGAATATACTCTAAATATACTCTGAATATAAAATGCATCAAAACCCATGAATAATGTATGAGGAATAATTGGCTAGTGAATTATCTAGTGGAATTTCATTTTGTACAGCCAGCATTAAACGTGTCGATATATAACGGTAGATAAAGTATCTGAGTATCGAATAATTCTTGACCAGTTCGATGATGCAATGTACACAAATATCATTTAACGTAGTAAACTACGGGGGTTTATTGTCTAGATAAAAAACCTAGTTATCTTTTATGAAAGTTAGTCCTCCTACAGTTTCATTTCACTGTGTAGGCGTGCATGAGATATTACAGAGAAATATGTCTCTTTTTATATATACATACATACATATATACATATATACATATGTATATACATATATATATATATATATATAACAACCACGAAACAAAACTGAAACACAATTTAGGCTTCCTAGTGAGACAGACAGAGCTACATGCCACTTATATTCATTGTGCTATTTAGGTCAATTGAATATAGTGTCACGTGCTCTTGTACAATTCTACGTCCGTCTTAAGTTTTCCTCTATTTTTTTTCTTTTTTAACGAAAATATTTTTAACGAACTTCACGTTCGCAGGCATTGAGTGAAATTGATAAAAGATACGATGATTCACGTCTGCTTAAACTTCGTAATATTTTATTACGATATCATAAAAAGAAAATATTAAATTTGTTAAAGTTATTCATCCTCAGCATTTATGTGACTGATGTGTTGAACATGTGAGACATGAACATCATGTTCGACTTCGAAATTAATGACTATGATTTACAGGCGTATTATCTTTAATACGAGGGGGCATACGTCTTGAAATTTCATTCTCTCGAGCAGAGAAGTCTCTCGAGGTTTTATCTTGTTCCGATTAAGATCCTTATCTTCCCTCGGTAGCTCTTTAACTTCACTGTAATCATTTGTCGACGTCCATGTCTTTTTCCTCTCGGTTTTCTTCCACCTTTTAGTACTGATTTAAAGATAATGAGACCAAATAGTGTCGACCGTTCTAATCCCACTGTTGTGCCGACCTCCTCTCCTAACAAGGGCCCATCTTTTCATTTTCTTAGGCTTTCGTTATCTACTACGATCGTAGTCACCAGTTTTGTGAAACCAGAGTGAGGTACTTATTTTTTTCAACAGCAGTTATGACTCAAGATCGTGGTTATTAAAGCGTTCATCATTTCCTGGGGATTTTAAGTTAGTAATTTATTTTCATGACTACGTTACACGCTCCTCTCCTCTCCCTCGTAAGTTTCCCCAAGTTCTTTTCCTGTTCTCTTTGCATCTTTCTGCACAGCTCTACAAGTATTTCTTACCTACTTTCAGAAGATACACATACACACTTATACATACACACGTAGGTGGTATTATTCTGAAATGTGGTACAAGTTCTATCATATACAGTTGTTTGACTTGTGCGCCTCTTGAATTGCTTCGCAAACCTTATTCACCAAATGAAGTATGCTTATTACATTTAATATAGCAAGTATCATATATACTTGTTCATGTCGTTGTCCTCATTTTATCTGTAATTACTCGCCATTCGTTACCAGGAATGTAACGGATATCCCTTATTTCGATATCAATTGAACGTTCCTTTCTTAAAGAACGTCGATGCTGAATCGATGGATTTTTTTAAGACGTTGGAAAAAGGAGAAGGGAGAAGCCACTAATGATCCCCATCGTTTCTTTATACTTCATATGCATTCGTTGTAAGTAAGCTGTAATAATACCG
The DNA here is from genome assembly GCA_036937485.2 of Tetragonisca angustula. NCBI lineage: Eukaryota > Metazoa > Arthropoda > Insecta > Hymenoptera > Apidae > Tetragonisca > Tetragonisca angustula. The sequence continues at coordinate 278,853 of JAWNGG020000175.1, read as the reverse complement.
CGAGAGACTCTTCGTCACTATAAAGTACTGGGGGAAAGTGGTGGGATCCCCAGACCTTTCCTCGCACAGAGCACACGCTCTTGAATCCCTGTTTCTCTTTGTGGCAATTATTTGTCCCGCCATGTTGAACTGCAGGATGATTCGCTGTATAATCTCAGACATTTCTACGAATACGTAGCATTGCCTTCGTGCATGTAGCCAGTAACGTAAAAGTGGAATTTCCTACAAGATTTTTTTTCCCTACAAGTCAGACTTTTTACAGAAAGTGCAAAAATGTTTCATTTGTGAGAAACTGGCAACAATTTTGTTTTTTTTTTTTCTTTTTATTATTTTTTTGACGCTTTTAATATTCGAATTTGGAATTCTATAAAATTCTCAGTTCTCGCCCTTTACACATCTATTTCGATTTTATCAAAATTGAAAACTTCATACACCCACTCGATTGCCAAGAGTAATTTCTTATCTCGTATTCCTCAGCTCGATATAATACTACGCTGTTAGCTTCGCTCTCTCTGACCCATTTCATGTATCATCATATAGTGCTTTACCACACTCGTTACATCACTGTATAAAATATTACATGCGACATTTTCAATATTTCTTAATATTTCAAAATATTTTCTCAGTGTTGGATCGAAATAGGCAAGCTTAGAAAAGCATTGGAACATTTATCGTGTGTTGCACGAAGCATTCCACTCAATAATTAGGCCAATGTGGTCATAGTCACTGATACGGTTATAAAGAATCGTACGTATAATGAATCTCAAACTTGATCATTACTGGCCTGTATTCTGTTTTGGCTGTTATTGTCTTTCGCCACTTTTTTTTCAGTTTGTTATCAAGTTGATCATCAGAAGTATATTTTGTAACATTTGGTCAGCAGAAAATAATTTGTAATTTTCACTTTCGGATTCTTCTGGCATTATTATATTAATTTCCTGCCATTTAATAACACTTCTATTCATTCTGTTTTCAATTGCATGTAAAAGCCCTGTAAGAAGTCGTTTTATTGGAAAATAAGGGATGTACAAGTACTCTTTACGTTACCGTATATTTTAACGCGGGTGTAAAAGTTTCCTGTGGCAAACGTGCAAATACTTTAAAGCGAGCCAGAGTGTACTTCCACGTGGAAAGTTGTTTCACGTGTCGCGTTTTTGGAAACCTACGCGTAGAGATATTACCGGGGGCGGCCTACACCGTTCTCCGGAAACTTGTCCACCCACCTTCGACCTCGCCTCTCTACATTCGCCACACCAACGGCTCCACGTTGGTGTCGCCAACTGAAACCTGCACCTAACACGGAACGTTTCTGACAGTCTTATCCGGTTATCTCCACCGTTTCCTTCGGTGGATCTCGCGAGCGTACACCATTGAGAAACCATAGAAATTTGTGGTTCGTTATATTCGTGTACTTCCCCCTCGATGAAGAAAGAAAAGTGGTTGTAACTTAATTTATTAACTATCCGCTAACTGTGTAACCTGTAAGATTAACCTGACAAAGTGGCTTTTGGTATTACATTAATTTAAAAGGAAGAACGTTGGTTGTCTTCTCCTTTTAGATATTCACGCAGGAAGTATCTAGAAACTCTCTAATGCTAAAGTCACTAAGAAGTCCTAGGGGAAACTATAGGCATTTCGAGTGTCTCTGATAGGTTGAGATCAAGATGAAAAACTTGCACGAATTTATCTAACCTCGTATGTTCTTCTTACTTTTATTCTTGTCCTTTACTTCGAGCTGCTTTGTTCGTAAAAAGTGTGTGAACTACGTAAAGAAATATTTCATTTATAATAACGAACGTCTGTACAGCAGGATTAATACAATAAAATAGAATGATAACGATATAACGAGGAAAAGGAAACTAAATTCGAAAAATTAAATCGAACTAAAAAAGAAACAAGAGATCGAGTGTAAAGGATCGACGGGGTACGAGGCCGCGTTTCGAATAAAAGGTGCACTGCCAGCCATAAATGGCGATCACTGCCGTGACAAGCTGCCTGGGTCCCCCGCCCTTGCCACCTGGCAAACGGTTTCTGCAGAAGTCCTCGAAGAAATTGTCCTCGACTTACAGAAGCTTTCGCGACCCGGCGGTGGAGTCCTGGATCCCCGGCGGTGTCCTCGACATGTCGAGAGCAGCGAGGCTTCATCCACGACGTAGCGAACGTAGCCCGATGATCTGCGCGATAAGCAACGGCAATTTGTTCAGAAGCCGCTCCGAGGGCAATCTAAGCGCACGTAAAACTAGTGCGGTATTATCCGCCACTCCGCTGGATAAGTGCATCCAGGCGATTTATGGCAGCTGGAAGAATCTCATGCATCGTAAGTGTAACGCTCTGCTAGCGAGACGTTGCTCGACTTATAGTCCCCACATAACTCCCTCCCTCCCTCATCGCCACTCCGTGCTTCGAAATAGATCGAGTAAATTATAATACCGGCCGATCGAGGCCGATCGTACGGGAACTTGCGATGAGGCGCAGCCAGGCGAGATCACAGATCCCCTGGAGAATATTTTCTTAATAGATTCTGGCAGTGAAACTGCGAAATTTATTAACGAGCCTGCTGATCGGCACGATAACATAACTGGCGAGAGGATTTCTGTTGTTGGACTTCAAATATTCGAAGGGGAGAAACGAAGAGCATTTAAGGGAGGATATAAGTTTTAATATTTGCTGCGTAAATCGAGAGCATTTTACCTCGTAGTAACATACTAAATACTAGTTTTCATGATATTAATTTTGTTCTGTTCCATATGTTTTAGATTATATAAAGTAGAATTAATATGTCCCTCAAGTTCCTTTTTTTTTTATTATCATTATAGGAAATTATCTTCTAATAAACTAATCTAATAAAATAATCATTTGTTTTATAGTATTGTGTTATAATATTTTGATAATGTTGATTTCTCAATATTTCGTGACATTTTTTGTTTCTCTTCTTTGTTCTTCATGTGTAAAGATAAGGAAGATAAATTTCGAATTCGATCGATTATATTACAAAGTGTACGATTAACACGTTAAAAGGTGATGTGAAATGCTTGCCTCCCAAATTATGCTTCTCCGATTTGTTCCAAGGATAATTACGGTTACGTTTCGTGTTTTCATGTCGCGTAATATTGAAAATTTGAGAACGGAGTGCACAGATTTAGATTTATTACGGTATTAAGGGGAATGCAAATGCATAGGTGAAACTTGTTGCCTGTCACGAAATCAGAAGTCAGCTATCGGGTATTTATAACGCGACAGACCTGCGAACGCGTTATGTATTTAATTATACAGCTTGCACGCGCACGAAGGAAAATTAAAAAGCTCGATAATGTTCTTGCAACATTGTTCTTGGACTATCAGAGACTATCATTGTTCTTGGATTTTTCTAATGAAACTTTGGACCTCTTTAAGGTCCATATGTTTAATACTCGTCTCGATCGTGACGTGAAACGGGTCGTCTTTTGCATAATTCCATGGACAAGAGGTTGCATCATTGGCTGGAAAGTGTGGAAATCAATTTTCACCTCTCGATTGTATTGTAATCGTGGAATTTCAAATTATAACGTGTTGCGCCATTTTCTTTGTGCAACTGCTTCGAGGATGTTTGTAAAATTTCCAAGGTATTCTAATATTTATGAATGGGGATATATATTTAACGTAAATATGATTTATTTCGTGCATTTGATTATTGTTAGTAAAAAAAAAAAAAAAAATTGAGTTGTATATACAGTGCGAATAGTTGCAGTTTTATTTTTTTATCGAGATCGAGTTTGCATTTTATCCAGGAAATAAAACGTCGGGAAGATATCATTAAACTTATGAATAATTGCATCAAGAGTGCAATAATAGTTCATCTACGTGTATACTGATGCAAAAGATGCAAAATAGCATATAAATTGCATGGGGAATACAATCTATGGTAATTAATTCCAGAAACCTGTTCCATTTCTTTCTTCTCCCAGTCGAGTTTCTACGGTTTTGTCCTTTTAATGGTATTCAACGCTCCGTCATCCCGTTCATACCTATCCCCGGCCTCTAAAAATAGCGACACGACACACACAAGAACAAATGATCCAGCATAACAGAGAAACGAAAACATAGTTCTTAAAACGAGAAACGTCTAACGTACTACACCTGTTGGATATTTTCGTCATTGTTTCAATTAATATTTGCCAATTTATCTTCAACGTGTTTTAACAACTGAATAGTTTAGACACCGCTTAAAGTACCCTTCGAAAAATTACAAGACTTAACTTATTAATATCATTTACATTTCTGACGATCTGTTCTAGTGATTTACCGCAGTTTTAACAATCAACTCAAACTTGCTTCAACTTGCTTTTTATAATTGCAATCCTATCTATATGATTATGAAATGTTTATATTATATTTTCAAAATTCTCGAGCGTGAAGCAGTAAGAAAATAATGACGAAGGAGACAGGAGGAGATGGCACTCGAGTTTGAATGGCCGTTGCTGTAAAAACATGCCATCTACCCGCACTAATGCCCCCTTAACACACTTTACACCCCGATACCTATTTTGGGTCCACCAGAGGGCCCTTCGAGACGAACAGGTTAGGTTTAGATTGAACGCCGAGGCGAGATACGCGTTCAAGCAATGCTTAAACAAAACAAGCGCAAAGAGACCATCTCGTTCAACAGGCATGGGGGTCCCACAGTGTATTATAACCTAACTTTCGAGTCCACTCTCCACATGGAAGCTGTAACGGTAGAGCTTAACGACCGGGATTAAAACAATAGTCCCACTCGGCCGTTTACGGGCCCATAAACCACTATGAAGACGGTATTACGGCGAATAAACTGATTTTTCTATAAAAATGTCTCCATGAGAAAAATATTTCGTTAGGCAGCTTTAGCGTCAGGATAATCGTCGTATTAATTATCTCACTTGATTTCGTAAGTTTTTTCTTTGGTTAACAACATTTGTAGTTAAAAAATTTTTTTCACGATTTTGATGCATGATTGAAATTCCTCGAGTTATCTTTTACAGAAGAGGAATTGGTATTAGCAGTGGAGAAATTTTACGAGCAGATTTTTCAGTTGTCAAGCATCGTTGTACGATTCGATGTTGGTTTACGGTGTTACATTTAACTCGTATTTGTCGCCAAGTGAATCTGCGAGAAAAATAGGAAAGCAGTTAATCGTGTAAACTTCTGCACAGTAGTGTACACAACTAACCAGTTACCAAGCCACAAGTTAGGACAACAGGCCAAGTCCAACCCAGTTTCACAGGTCTGTCGACAACGATTACCCACCGGTTAGGTGGTTTTCTGCCACGATTTCATCGGCCGATGTCGACTCTGCAAACTCTGCCATCGTGTTGCTTCATTCGAACTGGTTTTATGCAATAAGTTACGATTGTTTCCACATTTTGTACGGTACATAATTTAAATATATATATATATATATATATATATATATATATATCTGTGAAATATGTAGTTACTTTTAGTAGAAAACAGAATGTACAGGATGGGTTAAAAGTTTCTTCCTACCCTTTTTTTTTTAATAAAACATTAAAATACTAGAGGAAACTAATTTTATTAATTTTTAATTAAATTTAAGTTCAAATATAATTTTTTCATTGTGTTTTAAAAATTATTTATTACGGATTTATTTTAGTAGGAAGTGATTCCTCTTTTACAAATATATGTTAGGAGAAATTGTAAATAAAAATAAAACTCGTCATAATCGACGATTGCATAGAAATTCCCTTAGATCTATGATCTGTATCACGCATGTGGAAAAATCATCGTAATTTTTATCACGCTCGTTGACATCGTGCTGCGTGTGAAGCCTTTGAGATTAGTTTGACATTGTTGGGTAGAATGTGAAAGAAGCTCACGCGTATGCTGAAAATAAACGCGCGTTTTTATGTCGAGGGGGTGTTTTTAATGGTGCACTTGTGAAAGCTGTTTATTTCAAAGAGAGCGAGCATCTATTTTTGGTGTCTTCTTTCATTCAATTTTTTTTTCACGTACGTACTTGATTCCTCTTGATGTGCTACATGTGAAACATATCTCGATCAAATAATCATATTTTTCACACGTTAATTTATCGTTCTAGCTGACGTACGGTGTAAATTTCTTGTGTATTTTGGTATAAAACAATTGCCAAACTGAGCAAACACATGGTAAGGAATTGTGTCGTTCCCCATACGCTTGTATGGATATACAGATGTGTTTGTGTATGTTATCAGTGACAAGATATGCAAAGAGGGTTTTCTTTACAATGTTACAAAAGGCTTAGAAAATTTTCATACTACGTGCTCTTCCTTAATACCGTCATTATGTATATTATATAGTGAATAAATTATTGCTAGATTATTACTTGATGTTGCTATGAACTATAAATTATATTAACTATATTATAAACATATATATTTTATAAACTATAAACTAAACGAAATTTAAGCAGAGGTTTCGTTGCAACTAGATTCTCATACATTTAGAGAATATGAGACGCAAATTTTAACGTCGTTCCCATATCGGTTGCTCCGACACAGTTTGGCTGTATTCTCGAGATCCTTAAAATGCTTGCATCTAATCCCCCCAAGACTCTGCTGTGACTCCAGCACGTGTCTCAATTCTCCAACGCTATTCGTGCCATGCTTGTCGCGTTTGATCGTTTGCTGATTATTGGAAATAGATTTTTACACTCTGCTAGCCATCTTCCGTACTCTTATACCCCATTGTCCTCATTTACACTGTCGTGCAACCACACCACTTGCGTCTTAGCTCTCCCCTGTGCTGTGTGTCTATTATAATTCACGTGCTATTATAAATTAAAGAATTGTATAAGAATCATTTAAACAATCCAAACCTCAGATTATGAAATTTATTCTATTGTCAATCAAAAGTGTTTATATACCAAATACGTTTTTGTTTTTTTTTTTTTGTTATATCATATAGTATATAATTTCTTGTTACTTATATATCGTACAATTTCTTCTTCGTTTGTAAAACAAGTGATTATACAATGTTTGATTGAGATACCAATTGTTTGTAATTCCATTATCACATATTTTCGACAGTTATTCGAAGCATGTGAAAGGTACGTTCGAGATCTAAATAAATAGACGTCTAACTGAACATTACAGCTATACTAACACTTGAAATTCTTCTCCTTCGTGTTCTGCTTTTCCTTTTCTAAATTCCTTCAAAACGAAGAGTCTTGCATGAATCATTCCTCATTGTTTAAAACATTCCTTTAACGAGAATTTATTCCTTCATTCGAAGAATTTTCATTGCCTTAGTTTTCTTTGTAAAAGTATTCCTATTCTTGGAAAGTACAATAATTTAGTACTTGTTGCCGATTCTTTTCTCAAACTGCTTTAAATCACATGTGTCCTTTCTTTATTCGAAAATTTCCTGGCTCCTGTAACAATTTTATTCGCGTGTGATATAATGGCTTCTTTTTAAAAGCCGCAGTACCGTTGCAAATCCAGTCAATTCTTATCTGGCATGTATGTACGTACGTGTCTATATAACCTTCCCAGCTATCTCTCTTGGCATGCATGTGACTTCAACCTTTGCACATATTTCACACGTATAGTAACGTGTCTCTATACATAGAAATGAAACAACTATCTGTGACGCACCATTTAAAGAAATTTCCAATTTTATTATATTAATTAATATATTTTTAATATGTTTAATTTTTCAACAATTCATTCAAAGCCTCTCCTAATCTTTCACCCTCTCTCGTGTTCTTGAAATCATTAATTTAGTTAATTTCGTTCAATTTTAGTCAATTTGACTAAAAAATCACATATATGTACATATTTATGTGAATGTAACTGTAGATTGAAATTTATAATTAGATTAGAGTAACTTTGCTTATCGTGCAAATGAGTGGTTGATTCGAACTTCGGTCGAACAAAACGATACGTTTAATAAATGAATAAATGAATCACTCGGCTCGTTGGGATAGTCGATGAAACAAAACGCGGTAACAAAACATTTCGACGTTAATCAGACATCCTACGCTAAACATAGCTGGCGCGTGCATGCATGCCACGTACCAGCGCTAGATTTTGCTTTCGGTCGATAGTCGAGAGTAATTAGCGGAATTAATTAAGAGGCTGGATAACATCGGCACGGCGTACATTAGCTTCATAAGCACGGTACAACATCTTACGTATCAAATGACACGTGTTGAACGCGAGTCACGGAAACGCCCACGCTCTCCCTAGACTGATGGATTTAATTCCGCAGAGATCTCTCTCTCTCTCTCTCTCACACACACACACACATACACACATATATACACACAATTTATCTGCGTGCTTTATCAACTGAAACGCGGAATTTACTGTCCGACAATTGTCACGCCAGCAATTTTATTAGCACTAGACTAGTTTCCGCAAACGACTGTTTTTGTTTCATTATTCGCGCCTAATTGAAATTTCATTTGTCAGTGAATTAATTTTATCAGTAATATTACATATAATGTGGATTTCAAAGCCAAGTACGGTAGGACTATACGAATCGAAGAGCGCAAACAACTACAACTAAATAAATATGATTTTTTTTTAATATGATAAAAATTATTTCAACAAAGCTTTCTGTCTTGTTAAATAAGTATTTAATGGGTATATTCTTCCTATTGCAATTTTCCTATCCATGTCAAACAATTTTCTGTTTTCGTTAATAAAATCTATCTTTTGTGTGGGAGGATTTCTTTAAACTCGATGATGCTCCAACATGTTGATGAAGTTCCATTTCTTCATTTTACTTTCATTTTTTCCTAATTGTGCGAACTTGTTGATTCATTTCTGTTAAATTCCTTGCAAAGAGATGTCAGCTTATCACCAGATTTTAATCGAATCAGGAATTTCGAATTTTTCCTCACGGCTTTCCTGGCCGAAGCTTACAAAACAGCAACAGAAGGATTCGCGTGATAGAATTTTGCATTCTGTAGGTGTTTCGCGTACCTGATCCTATCTGTCGCGGAATAATATTCTGCATCATTGGGCCCCGCTGGATAAATTGACGCTTGTGTCATCTAAGTTCAGATTACCGTCATGAATTATAAGCAGGAATCATAGCAGGAAGCTATGCTATTCGCGCGGTTGTGTGAGCCACGTACACACCGTAAGAAAGACCTTGGTGGAACTTATCTCCGGGGAGCTGACACATTCGCTTTGTATCTTTATCCTGGGCAAACACTTTGCAATTGCATCTCCGGTTGTTTCTCTTCGAGAAAATTACTCTTCGAGAAAAGTGTACCTTGTAATTATTACTCTGAGAAATGTAAATCTTCATTTCTGTTCCTAACCTTACATTAATGGATAAATGATTGCGGAAATCATTTCGCGAAAACTCATATTTTTCGAGAGAATAATTAAAAAGAAAGAGCTCTTCGAGAATGTGCGATAATTAAAAAGAAAGAAAATTATTTTTATGATATTATCGAAAGTACAGAGTGGGCCAAAAGTTTCTCTCCCCCCCCCATTCTTATTTTCAATAAAACGTCGAAATACAAGAGAAAACTAATTTCATTAATTTTGAATTAAATTTAAGTTCAAACATGATTTTTTCGTTGTGCTTTAAAAATTTCTTTTATTGTTATTTATTATTTTAGTAGGAAGTGATTTTTGGCCCACTACCATACTACTTTATACTTGATGTATGTTTTCTTTGTATTACTTTGGAATTTTCTGTGAATCCATAAAAATTCACATTTTTTGAGAGCAACGTTTTTCTTCCTTTACGATCTTTTATATACTCTCAGGTTTCCTGTACGTTCTGTACACTTCTGCACCTTTCTAGCCACGATGTGCTTTTAGCATCTCGTAAAATCTGGTAAATTTCATTCGAAATTTTTCTTCTTCGTAGAAGAGAGGAGGAGGAGGAGGAGGAGTATCAGAAAGTAGATTCTTGGTCTTCTTACGCTTTCAGGTTTCTCTGTATTTACACGGCTAACGAATTTACACAGTTAGTTGACTTTGATCTCTCCTTTTTTTTTCTTTTCTTTTTATTCGGGTTTTTATCTTCGTCTATCTTGCCCTCTGTACGTATTTTCCACGTTACAGCTTTCTTTACACCTACGCGCACGCCTAAATTCCCAGAATGATTCAACAGAACGACATTATTTACGTTACCAAACGCCTATTTCCTTTTAAGGTGTACCATCTTAGCTATTACTTTTTTTTCCCCTCGTTCGTTTCGTGTTCTCGCAGCTTTTAATCTCCTCGGAACGTGCCAACTTTGCCAAGAAAATTAGCTAGTGTTTTATTTGAATAAAAACGACCTTCTCTCGCCTCCGGAGTAATTTTATTCAGACTGAATAAATACCAAATATTGCAGTAAGTACAGGTAGCCTGTAATTCTGTAACACGAGAAAAAGTGTAAAAACGAAGCAGGATGCAAACAGAAGCACGTGCAGCTATATAGACGTATAGAAGTACGTGCTAGATGCTAAATAAAGGAACGCAGAAACAGGAAGGATATGTCAAACAGGAAGAAATATGCACGCGCTCGTAGGAGGAAGGGGGCAGAGATATCTCGTTCCATAGTGACTGACAATCGTTGAAAGTTCGAACGTGGCCAGCCGTGTATCTCGCGATGTGTACGTGACGAGAAACCAGGCACGTGGCAAGAGTCATAAAAAAAAAGTGGGGATCTTGGCCGGTGTAATTCGCAGTCGAACACCGACCTTGGAGCGGACAAAACTTTTTTTTTTTTTTTAGCCTCCACCGTAATAAATCCGCCGCGTCCGGCGCTAAGTGTTTTCACGTTTAAACTGCTAATGAACTTCAGGCGAAATGCGAACGATGCAAAAAAGAACCGTGACGAAGTAGCTTCAGCGATTCTTCTCTTCTGGAGGAGGAGGAACCGTTTGCACATAGAAATCAATTCCGGTGTGCGCTTTTTTATCGGCCGATAAAACAGTCACGGTATTAATGGCATCGCGTAGATCTCTCTCTCTCTCTCTCTCTCTCTCTCTCTCTCTCTCTCTCTCTCTCTCTCTCTCTCTCTCTCTCTCTCTACGTAACGTTTACCGAGAACCGATCGATGTTTCTCCGTTACGCGATATGATATTTTTATGTAGAGCATAAAAGTTGTATAGATTTTATCGTGAATAGAAACGGCCACTCGGAGCCCTGGTTAATTGCCAGCTGACGTAATCGTAATTTATTCATGGTTTATGTTAAACTGACCTATAAAAACCTTGCGAAGAGATTTTCACGACGTGCGTGCTGCCTCGTTGAATTGGGTTTTATGTTTATTTGCTTGTAGGTAGAGACAATTTATGATAGCTGACATAACTGACTCTCGATTGAAAAAAGAAGAATTATCTTATCTCGTAACATCTTACAACATCGTTAAAAAAAAAAAAAAAAAAAAAAAAAGAAAGATGACACAGTTTCTTGGTAAATTAACTACGCTTAACTATCTGTCAATGGATAAACCCAACGATATTTTCTATTCAATTATTTTTAATGATTCTAGCCTGTTAAACCATTTATCAAGGTATTTCTATATTTTCTATATTTCAGCGTGTTTTTTTTTTCTCCCACATAGAATTACAGTCGAGTATCTGCATACAGATTCATGTTCCAGAATTGATCCCCATTTTCCTGGGGGCCAGCAACAGTTAATACAAAGAGTGGCCTGTGTTGCAATTCGCTCGACGTAGTTCGTGCTGTAATTTATGGTCCCTGAATATCGCCTTATGGCCCAACTTTTTAGAATGTCTTGTCTTCAATGTACACCGAGTTTCTTTCACCGATCGGCATCGTATTCCCTTCCGATATCGATTATACGAACAATATCAATTTTTCGTGACAAGAGCGCATTCATTCGTTCATTACACATTATCGATATTATTCGTATCGGCAATAAATGTCGCGTATAAAAAGAAACTTTTATTTCTGTACGGTGTTATAGCCTTCTGGATAGTGTTTCAATGATCATCGGTTATGCTCGGAGACGAAGTTCACCGAATAGATTAATTTTACGATCGGCCACGATGATTATATGCTATTTGTTGTTGCCTCTATTGCATCTTCGAGTATCTTCGACATGCGTCCGGTTGTTCAGCATCGCATTAGCGGTCGTTTCTATGCCATATTCATTGCTGACTTCAAAGTGTTCCGACGCTCTTCATTCAACTTTCAGTGCACACGTAACGTAAATTTTCTCGGAAATTTTTATTTAGTTTTTGCTGTCCTCTCTAGACGCCGGGGAACGTTAATCTTTTGTCGTGCCTTCGAATCTCTGCCCGAGGCTCTGCATACTGTTTGACAAACACGGCGGGGAATTTCATAGTGGAAATTATTCTCTATGGAAATTCTCTATGCCATTTCTGACACTTATCGCGATGACGATTTATTATCATTATCAATAATAACGTGGAGCAGTAATTCCAATTTCTACGCAATAAGGTACTACAAAGTTACAGTATATATAAGAACGTTACAGTATATATTGAAAATTAAAGATTAAATCAAGGATCAGTGTAATGCAGGGATACATAGATTTTTCTTTCGTAGAAAAGTGATAGCTTAATCGTTGACATGGCAAATGTTTACATTATCGACTGGGATCAATATTTTTGAAATGTTACATCTGTATAATATACAGGGTGTTCCGTTTAAGTGAGGCTATCTAAATATCTTTCCGAATTGTGATGATGCAAAAAATATTTTTTGCTTAACATGAATGGTATCGAAAGACCAATAACCGTAATAATGGTAACCAAAGACCGTAAGAATATTTTTTTTTCGAAGTTTTTTCTTGCATATATACACACACATATATATATATATATATATATATATATATATATATATATTATATTGTATTGTATTGTATAGTTAGTAAAAAGATACGGATTTAGATATAACCTTTAGAAGATTTAAGTTCCACTTAAATGGATCATCCTGTACTTCATGGAAAGAAAAGTTTGTAATAGATAATGCAAATTTTTCATACGATCTGCTGATGAAGAAGGGAATATACAAAGCAATTGATAGATCGTTATTATGAATGACTCTGTTGCATCAATCAAGCAAATAAAAGCAAAGGAGACCCGATAAATTAAACTGTTAGAGTCGCATGATACTGTAATAAAGATTGACTTCGAGATCAATCATTGAGCTCAATCAATCAAGAATTTCGAAAAGAGGTGAGCTTTACGCCGATGAGTATTTTTTCACGTGAATATCCACTATTCCTACGAATTTTATAATTTAGATCCGAAGATCGTAACAATTTTCAAAGGATACGGTTCATAATAGATGTATCTGGCGCTTGACGCGACACATGTACAGTCCGTAGCAATCTCGCTCATAAAATAATGTCTGTGCTTATTCCAGACCAATGCTCTACATACCTTAGTATGTCTTGGCCTACTTTAATTGTACGTACTTAATGTGGAACGCCTCTGTGCGTGGCTCTCGAGATACCTGTTACTCCCACAGTATCAAGAATTTTGTAATTTCGCTCCAGGCTGATTAAGAAATTTTCCTACATTTCTCTAATCACTCGTCGAACACAATCGCATATTCATTGATCGTAAGAATCGTCGATCAATTCGATATGAAACGGACGCGAAGCTAATTAAAGGAAAGTATATTCAGGGTGATTTCAAATGCATATTGTATTTATAATATAAATACAATTATATTATTTAGTATAATTATAGTATTAAATTAACATTATAAACAATTATAAACGCAAATATAACATAAATACATATTGTATTTATTATAAACATAATAAATAACAATTTGTCTGAATGATTTATTATAAATTATATTTGTAAACACAAGTGCTAATAGTGGTACTCATTAATTTATTAACAGCAGTTATACGTTTTTTCATTTTTTTTTTTTTTTTTTTTTTTGAATGTTGAATATTCAATAAATTTCGCAGATGATAATTAACAATTTTTCTCACTCCCGTTACTTTTAGATTGAAATCGCAGCACGACGCCGTTTCCTTCGAAGCTTTCGAATCTCGCAGATTTATTAGATTGAAATTCTATAAATTATCTCCGATAAATCATGTAGTTTTGTTCGTTCGCCGAGGCGTGGAAATTATACCTTGTAACATGTGTATTTAAATCCGACGATAAATCTTTCCTTCCTGAGCTAAGAGACTTAAGCCAGAGCTTAACACTTGAATTATTTAGACACGTGATAATTCCTCCGGACTTCTGCAAAAATTATATTTCACGCAGAAGTTCAGCCAACAATAAGGATAACGCGTTCTCGTTGCCGGAAGCTCTGCTCTCTCAGAAATCTGAAATTCCATAAATTCACTGATGCAATTCACGTTCGTAAATTGTTCGTATATTTGTTCCATTGGACGATGATGTTCTTTATTTAATTGTACTCGCACTGTGAACGAAATCACGAACGTCACGAACAATTAAAATGTCAATTTTATTAATTAAAATCAGTCTGAGGTGTAGAGACATCAGTCTGATATTTCGTCCGTTAATTTACGAAGTGCCGTTCGTAACGCGCGTTCTGATTAAAAACGGGCCAGGAATTTTCGAACGCGTTCTCGATCGAACGAGAGAGACCGTGTTGCGAAGCTTACCGTCTTGCTCAAGTAACCCACATCGAACGCTTTCTCTGACGTGCAAGTTTCAAGAATTGTACCCTTCGAGAAGAAAGCATTCGTAAGATCTGTAACACCTGTGTAACATCATTCGTTTATTATCTTCTTCTTTCGTTTCCCTTCGCTTCTCAAACCATATTGAATATTTTCAAACGCAGCAAGAAATCACAGCAGAACGGTTTTATCGTGGTCGAAGTCCGAATTCGTGTTCGAACATTATTGTCGCGCGACGTAAAAAAGTCAACGAGTGAAGAAACACGGACTTATTTTTTGCAGTTGGCGGCATGAACCGGCCGTCCAAAGCTGTGACCCAAGCGAAGAAAGTGGCACCACCGGCTGTACCCGATGTATTTCGACATTCTGGCTCCTCGTTCGGTTCGGCTGGATATGCGAGCAGCGAAGATAGCTGTTTCCTACCCGGAAGCGGACCAGGCGGAACAACGGACGAGGGTTCTTACGGAGTACCATCTGGAAAGAGTCCGGGGCCTATTTTTACCCACCCCGGCTTTGCCTTTCCACCAGTCGTCGGCAAATATGCCCATGCCGAGGATCAAGGTGTGATCCTTATCGAATTACCGTCGAATTACCAGATCCAGATGGTATCGCTGCATGCCCGCCATAATGTCATTTCCTTTTAACATTCTTTATCCACCCTTTCTATCAAACTCCTTGTGTGTTTTATTCCAGATCAGCGGTTCCAAAACCTTTCTTTCTCTCCCGTACCCCTTGATTTCATTTGCTCCTGTAAACTCCTCATCCCTCAAAAGGTTTATTTTTTTTTTTTAATTTTCATAGGTTAGCTAAATAATTCAATTGGAACTACTCGAATTAATCTAGTGACGTTTGTTAGGCTTTTACTTTTGACTTTACATTTTTCAATTTGTTTTCAATTTTTTTATAATAGCGTAAGATCTAACGTAAGACCGTTGAACAAATAGAAACGGCACGACTTTCTCTTTGTAAATCAAAACTTTATAATTTTGTTTTTGTGTTTTTATTTTAACTCCTTTTTTGTGTGTGCGTGTTCTCCAATGTCGTTACCAATGTTGTGTTTTCGCGTACCCCCAACTGGTCCTCCCTCAGGGATACGCGTGCCAGATGTTGAGAACCACTGTCCCAGATAAAATAGCACAAAGATATAAAAATATAAGAATATGGAAATATTGAAATATGTATCAATCATTAACCTTCGGACTGTGAATGCTTATTATATAGCGTCCGTGACGCACGGTCATGAACGTTTCTTATTCGCATGAATTTCCAAGCTTTCACTGTGAAATTTGTTGTCAGTTTCTTAACGCCGTGTTAAAAACATTGTGCAATATTTTATACAAACTTACTTATATGCAATGTTGTGCGTATAAATACGCAATAACCATAATTGTCTCCAGAAGATTGAAGAAATTCTCAAATAAGACAAACATATGCAATACTGTGTTTGAAGGATGAAATTTTAATAAATTCTTTTTATTTAAAAAAATAGTTCTAAAAAATTAAAGGTAACAGTAAGATTCGATGCGATTACCGATTAATTGCAAACTTTTCGAGCTGTAATTTGTTGTGGTATTTAATTGAAACGAGGTGGAGAACTAATTTTTATATATACGTGTATCTTTTAGGAATCGATATGACTCAAAGTCCCGGAAGAGATAGCCCAGGTAGTTCAGGATCAGGCTCCGGCTCGAGGCATTCTACCGCTTCATTAGATTCTGGAAGAGCCTCCGGGTATCATTTGGGCCCCAGAGGACCTGGTGCTCTTGCTTCATCTCCCAGGTGTTCTATAAGCTCACTTGGCAGCCATCCCGACAGACCGGCGGATCTCGACGTCGTTCACGCTTGGTTGACTGAACTCCAATTCGAGGAATACTTGCCATTGTTTGCTTCAGCTGGCTATGATCTAGCTACTATAACGCGCATGACGCCAGAAGATTTGACAGCAATAGGTAAATCTGAATTTCAAACGAGTCTGCGTATTTAATATGTGCATTGATCATTTGATCATTAATTAAATTTAAATGTATCGAGTGAAATTAAGAAACGGAAGAAGTTTTTTAATATCTTAACATCTTTGAGCTAAAGTTCTGTGCATTTGAAAAGTTGGTATGATAAGAATAAATTTAAATCTTTATTTATTTTTTTTTTTTTTTTTGAAGATTGCCATTTTTAAGTTCTCTTTCAAATAATCGATGATCATCTTGAGACATTGTGATATATATCGTCATGAGTCACAATGATTATTTCGAATATGCTATTTATTGAATTTTCTAACAGGGAATTTAATTCATTTTGTATCGTTGATTGTAAAAACTCGTATTTGAAACTCTGTGGATTTGCAGGAATTAAGAAGCCTAATCATCGGAAACGCTTGAAAGCGGAAATAGATAATTTAAACATTGGAGATGGCTTGCCAGAGCATATTCCTGGCTCGTTGGAAGAGTGGCTTAGGCTTCTGCGACTCGAAGAATATCTTGGTGCTCTTCATCAACAGGGTATGCGTTCAGTTGAAGATGTAACGACTCTCACTTGGGAAGATCTCGAAGACATTGGCATCGTTCGTCTTGGTCATCAGAAAAAATTATTGTTAGCAATTAAAAGAGTTAAGGATATTCGTGCTGGCAAACGTATACAGCCGCTCGATCTTGCTCGGCTACCGCCGCATCCTGGACAAACACAGGTGAAGAACCATTTCAACAATATAAAGTTATGAATTTTCAAGTTTGAAACTTTTCTAATGCAAGTGTAAAATTTAACGCTCAGTTCTTTTTTATTTTTATTTTTATTTTTCCGCGTAGAGAATCATACCTCTTCTTTAATATTTATAATTTGTAAATTTATGACCTAAAGACTAGTCGATTAAAATGTTTTTTTTTTTTTTTTTTTGGTGAACCCTGTTGTAATCCCCTAAGTATGGCCGTGTTTCTTAATTTTTCCAAATTATATTTTCAGGACGTAGTTATTCAGCGAGGAGGTCCCGACTTGCCATCTCCTGACGAGGATTGTTCCTCGCCTGTTTTGAGGTCTTTTCAGAGGGGAGGAAGTGATACCACATCTGGAGGTGCATGGAGAAGTATGTACGCTGCTTTACCAGCCGATTACAACATTGTTGGTCGGTCTGGTTCACGAGGAAAATCATTAGAAAGCTTGGAAGACGCACCCCTTGGGTATCCTCCATCGCCAGCACCTTCTACACATACACAGCCAGTCGAATGGCGTCCACGCAGCTTTGAAGACGGTGATCTGACTCCTACAAATGATACTTCCGTAGTGGATGCAGGTGGTGGAACTCTTCCACGACCAAGACATTGTCTTGTTCGTCCACGACCTGTAGCTAAGGTAATTTATCGTAAATTACATAATTGGGATAAAATATTGGATAACGAAGCCACGAAGGATCGCGTAATCAATTAAATTGATTGCAGGTCACTGCAACTCCAGGGCAGTTCAAGTCACTACCGAGAGACTTTGATAACAAGTATCAATTAACTTACGGACTCGAAAGTAGTCCGCATCTTCCAAAACGTTGTCCTCCGTCTCCTCCGAGGCGTCAGAGCTCTAGAGATAATAGCGGTTCTGGAGTAGGAGTCGGAGGATCGGGAGTTGGCGATGTTGTGATAGATTGCAGCGGACCAGTTCCAACTGCTTCTTGCGAGGAGCATCACATACATCATCATCAGCATCATCACTTGATTCATCATCCTTCTCCACCGCCACCAGCACCTGCACCAGTGCCATCAACTCCACCGCAAATAAACCGACCACCCTCGTCTATGTCTCGTTCTTGGGGCAGTGTCAGTGTTAATGTTAACGAAGAACATGAATTAATAGCGTCTCTTGCTCTGCAGCACCGTAACGGTTCTGATGCCAGTTTTAAGGTAATTCTATGTAATTTCTATTTTATATGATAGTAATGTATTATTATTGTGCGCGTTGTTCATAAAATTATTCATTTATGATTAATAAACGGTGGCTTAATAAAATCCATTGATATTATATCTGGAAAATGAAGTATATAAACACAAGATTAACTACAACTGACTAATTTTCAGACTTAGTTCCAAATCTGACATAATTCCTGAATTATGTATATTAGTTGTTAAAGTGATTGTACACGTTTGTTAAATTAAACATTAACAAAGGATTATATATTAATATCAATCGTATTTTTTCAGTCAAGTTCCAGTACAGAATCCGACTCGCTACCATTTGCAAATGAAAATGCCGGAACGATAAAACAAAGAGCTGCACGCGCACAAGAATACGCAAGCGGTAATACTGGCAACAACATGCCAAGTCATGGAATAAGCCATCATACTGGTGGCAGCGAACCAGCGGATGTATTGAACGACATTGGGAATATGCTTGCAAACCTTACTGACGAACTTGATGCTATGCTCGAGGAAGAAAAGCGTCAAGGCTTGAATTCATAATCATCGCTACGTTCGTTTGCGTCTGTTGTCATTTTTCTTTCTCTTTCTTAATTTTTTTTTTTTAATTACTAGCTACCACGAAAAATGCAACTTTAGTAACAAAAATCAATGACGAAAACATAGATTTCTCGCGCTATGACGTATAATATCATAGATCATGAGCGCATACAGTTTGCAAGATTAAATAGACAAAGTCGTATGTGAATTTGGTGAATTGCAGCTTGATACATCGCAATCACCTTATTGAGAGGAAAGAATGTTCAGTGTTGGACGAATGTTAAACTACATGTTGGTTTACAACATAAGTTATATTACACAAACAATAATATCCTGTTATAATTGTATAAGTTAACGTAGTGGATTGTATTCTTCCACGGTATAATTTTGACTTTTATCTGTTTCTTCATTCCTTTCTTTTTTTTTTTTTATAGGACAAAGCTTCTTATTTTTCTATCAAAATATCATGAGCTTCTCACGAAGTTTCCAGAGACACCTGAATGTTGCACAATTTTTGCGATTTTTACATTTCTCTTTACAGTATTTTTAGTCTGTATATTCAAAGAAAATTTTTTTTAGTACATTATATTCTGACGTTTGATATTTGCAGATTTTTGAACTTGCACTTTTAAATCAAATTTATGCAAGGAAAAAAAATAAAGTTATACAAAGATAGTTGCTAAAATAAAATTGCACTTAATATATAAGGATAATAAATATTAATGCCTTATGATAAGAAGACTGCAAAATACATCAGTGTAGTCTAATTCTCAATACACATTTCATGTCACGCATTTTACATTCACATGGCGCAAAGACTGATTCTCTTTCTCTGGAAACTTCATTGCTACCAACATATGTACATTCCAGCTAGTATATTTCCTTTTCCACTTCCGTCCTTTGCTAAAACGATAGCATGTTAGATTGGGACCTTCATAACTGTTGGAACTGTTAGACATTTTGAGATTAGTATGATACAAAGAAGTAAACTTCTGGGTTGAACTTTACCGTCGAACCTTCAAGCTTTTAGCACATTTGACGTGCTAAATACAAATAGTACATCTGTTTTTGACGAAAATTACAAAAACTAACCGAAAATTCGTAAAATTATTAAAGTGGAATGCCAATTAGATACACTTTATGAGGTTTTCAAGTGGACCCGTATACTATGTACGTATAAAAATACAACAAAAATTGTTTTATAATTTATAAGATCATGTTTATTCATTTTGAATCTCGCTATAGGAATGAATCTCTTTCACATGTCGTCGTTCACTTCTTGAAGCGTTTTCATCTTTGGCTTATAGAGTATTATTTTGAGTATAATATGATAAAATTCTGAGAACGCCAGCACCACTTATCCTTGTTTCTCTGTATTTAGAATTCGACACATAAAATATATGAATACAGCGCGGCATGAATAATGTAATAAATCATTTTCATAAAGATTTTTGTAAATATCTCGGAAACAGATAATATCCAGCAAAAACGGGAATATGATAACGTATTCAACACGTTAAAACGAACAGGATGATGTAAAATATGTGTTAAAAGTTTGGGGGACAACGTTGAAGTTCTACCAACTTTTGTATCTCTTTTCCAGAGTAAAATAATTCTTCCAGTAACGTCAAAGAAAAATATTATTGAGTCGTGTTGATTTGATGATGAAGCATAATTATATCTTTGACTATATTATGATACAATTTCTATAAGAGTTTACGAATAGTTTGTATGAAAAAATTTACATCTTCCATTCTTTGAACTTGAGAAGAGGTTCTCGTAAGACTGAGAACAAAATCAACATAAACATTTGACTGCCAATTAAATTTCAAGATTATACAGTTTAAATACAGAATCATATGCACTGTATGCCAATTAACATTTTATATTTATTATCCGTACTAATATAGTGATGTATGTGTAACTCACTATTGTTATATGGTGCACAAAAACATGTGGAGTGCAAAGTATCCACGTGTATCAAATCAAAGTAATCGTCGTAGTGAAATCTTGTCGATAAAAAGTGTTCAGGTATAATCGAAATTTAAATATTATACCGATAGATTTGTGCATACAATTTTATGCAACAGACCTCATACGCAGGGTAAGTCGTACAGTTGATTCAAGTTATATCTTACATTTGATTGTATGACTTATCTTGTGCATGCATATACACATATACATTTATATATGATAATTCCAGGTTCTTCATCAATTCATGTATGACATATTTCTTAAATTTCAAGTATTTCAAAGTCTGTGATCTTATTTAAAACTTGTTACATACACTGTAAGTCATTGTTCACATATCAGTAATTTTACGTATACTTAAGTAAAAATTGAATTAAAATTTTAAAGATGTTTTTAATTTGTATAAATGGAACTTGGAATTTTCATATGTAAATAGCTACAGTTTCAGTGTGACGTTATTACTAATGAAATACTCCTTATTTTACATTCTTTAAGGAGTAAAAATTGCTTTGTTTCTATAGAAATCAGTTTCGCAAACATAAATTAATTGCGATGAATTCAATGACCCTGTCATCGTTTTAATGTATTTTATTTTTAACTTTAATATACAATTCGTTATACATATTCAAATACAGTTATGCTCTATCATTACAGGAAAAGAAAATGTGGTAGGATATATACAAGATCTTCAAATACACTTAAAATCTAGGTTAATCAACTAAACATTGGGGCTACATTATTGTAGCCTGCAGACTTGTTAACTACTGTAGGTATATAGTAGGTATACATATATCAGTTTAAGCAGTGTACTTAGGGAAACTGTTTTGCGGTGCTGCAAATTTATCAATTTATTATTATTTACTTTTATTCTTTATTATTATCGTATACATTATAGAACTGGTTTTTTAAGTCGTATATACGAATAACGAAAGATGGCACAAGCTCTTAATACATTTGTATTTGATGCAAATGTTTAATTTGCTGCTTAGTTCGGTTGAGACGTTTTAGATATTTTATTAATTACTAGAAACGTTTTTGAAATTGTTTCTATAAATGTAATCATTTGTGCTACTCTATAAGGTACATCTGAAAGAAGAACCTTTTTTAATCTTCCAAAGATTAATCGAGATTATCAATAATTTGTTTTATTTATGATTAATCATTTAAGTTTTAGATACAAAATCTTTAACATTGAAATTATAAATTGATTGCAAAATCGTGGGTAGTCCGAGATCGTTTGAAATAGGAAATATATCACTTTACTTGAAAAAATGACTTTTACGATGATAATTAACATAAAATGATAAAAGCTAGATACTATCACGATTAGCAGGTATTGAACTAGACTAAATGTTAATTTGACCAGAAATGAAGTAACTAGTAAATGTTAGTAGGAAATGGAACATTTTATAATTGTGCGATCGTGTGATCAATTAACAGTAGTTGTTTCTACGATACATAAATTGACATAAATATAATAAAAGGTAATACACACACTGCCGACTTTTATACTGTAATTCAATTCCATAAAATCAAAAAAATAAATAAAAAAAAAGAACTTTTAGATATTTATAATTCACGTGTAAAAGAAACACTCGAAGCATTAAATTTATTTAATATTTATTTATTTCTAAATTGTAAAATATGTTTAAAAATTATTTTAAGTGAAACGTTATAAACGTTTAACTGTCACACAGAAGATATTGTACGATAACGTACGAAACGATGTTTATTTAAACAAAAGTATTATTTTAATTTTGAGTATCAGTATAAGTAAAGAATATATATACATAAATCAGGCGCGTAAAATACGCTATCGAGGTATTTGCTTAAAATAATACATTCGAATGATAAAATTGAGAAACTATGTATTAGACTATGCTTCAAAGCAGTTCATGGCATTCTTAAAATAGATGAAACGTATACCATTTACTATTCTAAGGTGATTCTCTTTTCATTTCTACAAATAGCTGATAGTAATTGATGAAATGTACTAAAAAGAATTCAATGATTGGCAGCTAATTCAGAATTCCTGAAGACATTGCTTCTACATGGTGTATACATATTATACATATATAAATATTATATAAATATAAATGATACAGGTATAAATATAAATATAGATATATAAATTATATTTGTATTTATATTTGTACCGAGTTAGTCATAGTTTTTGTACAAACGTATGCGTCGCTGCAGTTTTGTTCAGCGAATTTAATACCCGCCTAATTGCATTTTACGAGTCCTCGGGACCTCCTACTTTCTGTATTTGTTTAAATGCACGTTGAATACATTAATTGGTTTATCAAATATGACGAAGGAGATAACTAAATAAAACTAATTGACAGAGACTCCATTCTCATTGTTTTTTAGTATATACCCGAGATAATTGGTTGATCATCCTGTTACGTGAGATTTTCATTATCTAAGGAAACAGAGATTCTCATATTTTTATCGTAATATAAAGCAGGATACATCATGGGTACATCATCACCTTTATCGTACATATATTATTTCACAGAGAATACTTGGATTAGGAAGAAATTGAAGTAGGCTATGTAGGAAATAATAAATATCTTTCGATTTTATTTTTATCATAGAATATGATTTTATAATTCTTAATCTTCTATAAAGCATAAGTTTTGATTGATTTATCTTTTAATTAGTAAAAGAAATATCGTTTCATTGTGATGCTATGAAAAATCAAATATTTTCTGCTGTGAAAAATTTGATTCTAAGCAAGATGGATAGTAATATAATTTTTATGAACTAAGAACTAAGTAATGTTACTTATAAGAGAGAGCGAGAGAGAGAAAGAGAGAGAGAGAGAGAGTAAAGAAGTCCATAAGACACAGATATACGTTGAACTTCCTCACTCTTAGGTGTTAAGTTTCCTTAAAAGATTTAGGTGCAAATTGTATATGCCATATTTGAGCAGTCATATGTTTGTGTAAACTGTAGCATCTTCAATATAAAAATCATTGAGCAATAGCAATTGCCAGTTTACATTTATTTCCCAATTGTTAAACAGTTCGACGCTTAAACACGTAGCTATAGTCGTATCAATTACATGTTTACATGAAGTATGAAAAAACGTAATAAAAAATTCCGATGGGAGCTTACTGAAAAGAAGATTGAGAAGACCAACGGAATTGTCTTCATTTCGCTTGACACGTTAACTGCCATGCGAAACGTACACGTTCTGTTTGCGGAACAATATTATATTTTATTTTTACTATATTATTTTGACTATATTTTATTTTGACACGATATTATATTGCAACAAAACACGACGGAAGCGTATTTCATATTATCTAATTATTTAAAGTTCTTCGTTAATGACATTCGTCTCATTTTAATTATAAAAAAAAAAAGTAAAATATTTGTAGAAGTAGACCGGCGACCGACCAAGCAGTCAACGTGTTAATCCTCCTGTCGTCTTCTAAATTTATTTTTCCCAATCTTTTTCTCCAGTTTCGCAATCATTGTGCATTTGTCTGAAAATTCAACAGCTCAATACAAAAGTTCACTCGCTTTCAAACGAATCCCGAAAGAGGATTGGTGCTCCCCGTCGGCGGGAGTTCGACTTCCAGCTGTACGAGTGCGCTGGCGAAGGTTCTGCACTTCGGACGGGACAAGTTGTACACCTTGTGCACCAGTGGAGCCGCTATCGCGGTTCGAGACGCGTCGTTTCTTGTGTAGTTCGTTTGCGAGACATGACATCACGTTTCTCGACCTATTTTTTTTTTCTTTTTTTTCTTTTTACAGACAATAGTGTAAATCGCGCGTGTGATAATTGCTAAACGCAATCGGACGTGACTAGATTGTTCGAAAGGTAAATCAACTGGCGCGAGGTGTGATCGCGCGTAGATTTCGAGGCGGAGGAGGAGTAGCTTCTTTCTACTCGACTGCCTTCCATACTGCTACATAGCTGCTACTGGTTACCACGAGATCGTTTCGTCCGGATGCTTTTTCCTCTCTCTCTCTCTCTCTCTCTCTCTCTCTCTCTCTCTCTCTCTCTCTCTCTCTTTTCTCTCTTTTCTCTCTCTTTCGAGCAAATCGTCAAGGCTCCCCCCAGTGATTTACAGTGATTTAAGAATCAGGTTGAAGGATTCCTAATTCTCGCTGTGAAAGTGTTCGAATGTGCTCTGTTCGCTTCGAAAACTGTGTGTAATATGTGCGTGCGTACCGTCTACTTTTCTATCAATAATGCTTATCCCTTTGCTCGTGGCCAAACGTTTATCCTCGAATATTCGCAGCATCCTCTTCCGTTGACGTCGAAGACGACGAAGATAATCCTCACCTCGAAACGTCACGGCCGATAATGCGAATAAATATGTAACTCGAAAATCGATCGGTTCGAACAATTGTCAAAGTTTGTTAAAGATCTTCATTTTCGTTCTCTCTTAGTTCTTACTGAACTTTGTTCTTTTTTTTTTTTTTTAATCTCTGCTTAGTGTCGTGCATGCTTTCAATTACAAATAAAATTAAAGCAAATCATATTTCATTAGTGTCGGACTCTTAAATAATTTCGAACGAATGATTTTTACAAAATACTCGGTAAGTTGGATCTCGTAAATAAACAAAAGTTTAAAAATGGCGCGTGGAGGCGGGAAACACACGAACGTTTGAAATTTTGTTGGGGGGGGGGGAAGGTTCAAGTTTTCGGCCTGCCGGTTGTCGGATCATGTGAATCATCGTGCGAAGACGTAGAAACACACGGGCGCGAGAAGTACCGTTTCTCAAAACGGTCGCGAGCGAGCGCGCGATGATAATTTGCAACGTAAACGTTCCCGTACAGTTAGTTTCAGGTCAGTTACGAGTTTCATCGTCGACGCTCATCACGGAGAAAATGCGAGATTTATATTACGGAAATATTTTTATGCTCGTGCGCAGCGTTAACGATATCGAGGTCGATTCGTTCTTCGCTCTACTCGCGGGGAACGAGTAGAAAACGAGAACAAAGCAATCCTTGTCGCAACTTTTTAGATTCAACCTTACCGTTCGAATTAAATAAACATCGTCCTCGATTTCTATAGATCGTTCTTCTTGATCCTTTGAGTTATATATATATAACCCGTGGCAGTAGGAATTGTGACTTCGAAATTTGAAAGAAAAAAAAAAACAAATTGAATTTTCAATATTAATTCTTCAAACTGAAGATTGATAAATACAAATTGTACATGTATAATGCTTTCAATGTTTTACAGTTGACGCAATGTAACATCTTATTTATGATAACTGAGAAGAAAATCGTAAAAACAAGAGATTGACCTTTTGAGTTATAACATTGAGTTGCACTCGTGGCATAGTTTCGATTTGAAAGAAAAAGGACATTCCAAATGTGAAATGAAATTGTACACTCTCGCATGCGAGTCGATGTTCAGACAAATGGCAGGATACTTTCCAGCATTCACACGCTGGAACGCGTAAGAAAGAAGGGCGATGAAACTCGTAAAAAAAAAAAAAAGCATATATCTTCATTCGCAGGTTTGAAACGCGCGACACGAAAAGGACAGGGAGAGCCGGAACCAAAATCGAATCTCGTGATCTCTTACTTAATGAAAAGGAACAAGAGCGATCATTCCTGTCGCTTTCTCTCCGAGCTCTGCTACCGTGAAAAAGCTCTTTTCAACATTATGTCCCGAATGGGCTCCGTTCGAGAGAGCGTGCTTCGTGACCAAATATCCGAAGAATAGCGAAACAACAGGTGTCTACACATTCTACGCGCCAAGTTGAGCGATAACGGGAATGAAAGTAACATTCTGTTCTATCGTCAGTCGATTACGGAACTCGGACAATTGGAGAATCAGTTGAACACGAGTTCGTTTCCTTTCTACGAAATTTGGTCGTCCGGTAGAAGACCAAAAGCAAGAAGAATTCTTAATCAAAGTACGTGCACGTTCGAGTCGGAACACACGTTCCGGGGAGAAAATAAAAAGACATCTAGGAGGATCGGTATCGAAACACAAGTTAGAAGAGGACAAAAGCATACGGTGTCGTGAGGTTTTTAGATACTGTCGCGGAGAGCGTCGCGAGCGGTGGGGAAAAAAGCACAGCACGAATGGAGAACGAAAGGCAACCGAGGACACGAATAATTGAAGTTGAAAGCCAGGAGAGACGGGAAAGATGTCTGTAAAGCAAAGGCAAAACGGCAGAAACATAAAAGAACGCGTTTAAAATCCGTGCTGGTGTGTAGGATTGCTGGATTGCGAGGGGGTTGGTGGGAAAAATTGGTCGACCACGGGTAGCGGTGGTGTAGTGGTGGTGATAGAGAAGCGCGAAACACAGCTACGCGTACTAGTATGAAAAGCATAAAGGAGAAGCGGTAAATAGAGGATGAAAGAAGAAAAGAGAGTAGGGTGAATGGAAAGAGAGATACGTAGTGTTTGAGTAGAGAAGAGTACTCGATCGAAACAGAGGAAAGAGAAAGGTGTATACAGTGAGGAAAAAAAGGCACGTGGTGTTGTATGTGGTGGTAAGCGAGAGAGGCGGGAACGTGGATGGAAAAAAAAGTAAGAAAAATAGGAACAGAAAGAAGGGAAGCGTGAACGGCGAAGTTTCGGATTAAAGTGTATGGGATAGTGAAGGAAGGTTGAAGAAGAAGAAGAAGAAGAAGAAAGAAGGAAGGCGCGTTACATCCTGGAGTTCGATGTTCAGAGTCGTACGATGGCTGGGGCTCTGTCCGAGAATGCCCCGAGGCCTGTCAGTGTCGTCGCGGTAGGCGGTGCAACCGTTGACAATGCGAGGAGTAACCAGATCAACAGACCGCAGGTACTTAACGCTATTCCTCAAGTTATGTACATATTTAACGTTATGCTCAACTGACTTAATCCTTTCACGATCTTTCACTTGAGCATTCAAATTATGCGGAATTCTTTCATTTGAAGTTCTTTATTTAAATGTCACATTTATTAATCGTTTATAACATTGTGTAAGGTAAAAAGTTACATATCCATATATATATATATACATTCATAATTTTGAAAGTACTTATTGTACCACATCAATGCACCATTATGAAAATATCATTCCCAACAATTTTTTTATTAGCAGCCAGATTTTAAATTTGAGTGAAGAACAGTGTCAATATTTCTTTTCTTCTGCACGCAATTGAAATTCTGGCTGTAGAGGGTTAAAGTTCCAATTTTCGTGATCTTTTTTTGAATTGAATGTTTTACTAATATTCGTTATTTCCTTCGGTATATACACATATTGTCACTACGTTGAATATCCATTTCATGTGCCCGTGAAAGACACATGCTGCTTTGGTAATGAGAATGTTCGTAAACAACTCAATAGAATTCTCGGCGACAATGCGTCTTGAAGGTTGGACAAGGATAGTTTCATTATTCTTTTCCAAGAAAAATGACGAAAGAATGACACGGTGTTAATTTCTAGATTTTTACAGCGGAACAAACTTATTGTAGGAAAGATCATTGTAATAGTCACATTTCAGATCTGAAGTTTTATTCCAATTTGTATGTGTATAGCATAATATATTACTTGTATGTATATAGTTTCAGATCTAAAGTTTTATTTCAATTTGTATGTATTAAGTATTATTATATTATATAAATTGTGTAATGTAATATAATAATACTTAATAGATAAATAACACGTATCGTGTGTAAAATGCAATATAATGATATAAAAGTATACATTGAGAACTTTTATAACTTATTGAATTATATTATATTAATACTATAATACTATAATACGTATAATACTATAATACTATAATACGTATTGTCAATAGTTGACATGATTTAAAGGCGTTTAAAAGGAAAATTGTTTCGTGGAAAGTATCAGAAATTTTAAAGATTTCTGAAGAAATTGAAAGTGGAGATGATGAGAATGAACAAATAAATTCGGAAACGTCACAATGAGCCAAAAATCGTAACAATATTTAAGAAATGAAATAAAAATGCTGAGTCGATCGTTTTGGAGAGATAAAAAGTATAGATATTTTAAGATCACAATTATTCAAAAGGGAGCAACTACTAACTTTAATACATTCAGCCATTATCAAATCCCTTAAACATCTGTATCATATCATATTAGCTATAATGGCTATGTAGTAGATTAAATTAAAATTGCTCGCTTAAACGAAAATGAATACATGAATCAAAGACATGATTGAAGTATAATTCCTAAAAATACGTCGACTCAGGAAATCGAAACTGAATAATTACAGTTACGAGTACGGTTATGGTTGCGGTTACGGTTACGGTTTTCGATACGCCAAATACGTCGTTTTGTTTCATCCAGTCCAATTAGAGAAAGTACAAAGACTGATCAAATTAGAGAGAGTATAACGCATGAGTATCGGCAAGAATTCGTATAACCTTGATATAACCTTCTTCGCGAAGTATTTCATTACTATAGATTAC
This sequence comes from Tetragonisca angustula, assembly GCA_036937485.2. Lineage (NCBI taxonomy): Eukaryota > Metazoa > Arthropoda > Insecta > Hymenoptera > Apidae > Tetragonisca > Tetragonisca angustula. Next base: position 249,485 of record JAWNGG020000175.1, on the reverse strand, counting down.
TATAGATTACTATAGAATATCCATGACCAAAATCAAGGTCTATGATTTATCTGATTAATATCTGATTTTCAATTATTATATACAATATTTCTTGCGTGTGTGTGCGTGTGCGTGTGCGTGTATATATATATATATATATTATTTTTTGTAGCCACTAAAGGTTCGCAATCTTTTTTCTCTCTCGTTAGGCTTTTTATTTATGAATACTCCCTCCTCTAATAAACTTCTCCCATCCCTCAAAAAAATTTATTTTTTTAAATTTTCTTAGGTTAACTAAATAATCAAACGACTTCAAATCAATCTAATGACATTTGTAGGCTTTTATTTTTGATTTTACAATTTATTTCAATTTTAACAGTCTAACACAAGATCAAAATAAATAAAAACAGTATAGTCTCTTTTTGTGAATCGAAGCTCTATAACTTTGTTTTTGTTATTATTATTTTAACTCCATTTTTGGTGTTTTCCAATATTATTTTCACGTACTCCAGGTTGGGAACCGCTGCACTATACGAACAAAGTATTAAAAAATTTACAAAGAGAGAACTAGAAAAATGAACAGAGTTGGTGTCAGATATCAGCAGATATCTTGATATTTACGTGGATGTATATGTATTTAAAAACTTCTAGCGCGTTTCTTGTTAATGCACGCTGCAAGAGAAAACGATGATCTAGCTAACGATGTTTCAACAACCCGACCTCGAACGTACATATTCGAAGGAGGATTTATGCAACGTTTCAAACGCCAGTTCGCCATTAGGTTCAGGAATGCAATTAATTATTCGCATTCTACGAATGCAGGCTAAGGAGTTTTTTTTATGCAATCGAGTATCGTAACCTGAATTACAAATTAATCTGAAGGAAAATGATATTGGTTCAGAAAGAGCGAATGTAACTATTACGTGTACGACATAAAGGTGAAATGTATTCTCGTATTGCGCGTAGTCTCGGTGAAAAGGATACAACAGGATGTTTAGGTTAGGTAACTGAAGGGTTTGAACATTGTTGATTCCAGTTGATTTAACCACAATTAGAGTCGTATGCATGCCGGACGCGCAGTACAGGCACGTTTATTACTCTGAATGGACTATAAGTGAAAACGTCTTGAATTTCAGGTTACGGACGTCGTTTGTAAATTGATATCTAAAGTTTGCATTGTTGTCTCTTGCAACAATGTCGCATTCAAATTGCTCTTTGCAATTCCTACCAAACGTACAACTGAAACTAGACTCTGCATTCCATCTTCGACAAACTGAGACAATTCGATTCCTCTCATTATCTCAGTTTTAATTTTCGATCAATTTATTTACCCAACCTAAAACTAACCTATCTTGGACATTTTTTCGTTTCTCGCAAACTTTATCGAAAAACACACACACACACACACACACACATTGTACAAATTCTCGACATAGTTGAATCTCTTATTTAAATCGTTGCCCAAACCCAATAGTTCGCGAGATATTTCGCGAAATATGCCGTAATATTCCATTCTTTGACTTCCAATAATACGAACGATTGTGCCGATACATATCGAATATTTTTTCGTATATATTACTTTCCATTGCAGTATTATTGCGATCTCGACTATAGATTCCGCCTTGTTCCCTTGTTAATCGCATGTTTTTGTTTTTTTTTTTCATTCGCGCGGCGCGTATCACCGAAACGTGTATTTATTCAAATTACACCGTCGTTCGAGTTTAAACTTGACGTGTCGAAGTCGGGTCTCATGGTAGGCCCAGTTTTCCGCTTACAGTGGCGCCATTTCTTGAGGAAAAAAAAAAGAAGAAACATGATCTCATTACTCTCATTTAATCGCACGCACTTCGCATAACCATAAAATTCAAGATAGAAAACTTTATTGAGTAATAAATAAGTAATTTATTTGGAGAACAATAAACAACTCGTAATAACCAGTTAATTTATCTGTCTCTGAGTTAAATTATTAGTGGATTAATCTTGCTCCGTTCTTTTTCTCATTTCTGACTATGTTTTCATAGAATTCTATATTTTTACATTTGTTGTACTTATATTTTTTATCTTACGTTTTCGTATATTTTCGTGAAATAAAAGACACCCCACCCAACTTAACCTAAACCTAACCTAAACCTCAATTTACATTTCTTGTTAATACGCGTGACTTTTAAGCTTTCTTGGAACATGATAAATCCTATTTGTTTGCTAAACCGAATGTAGGATTGAACTGTATCAGAGTTGGTAATAAAATAAATAGTTAATTCCGTCTAATAACATTACTCTGCATATCGTGTTTAAAAGGTTAAATGCGAGTGATTACGTAGCAAGCAATAAGGAACGGAAATCACGAAATCGTGATTAGAATGGGAGAGAACGCGCGAAAGTGCAGTTGGATATAGAATAGCAAAAGAAACAATTTCGAGTTCACCTCGCCTGTCACAAACGGGCAGAATGTACACGGGTGAAAATTCAGATTATTATCGTGTATTTCACACGGTCAGTCGTGTTTTCCTTCTAATTAGTAGAGAAAAATGGATAATAGGCCTGAAAACCTCTGTTCTTTTTCTTTTTTCTTTTCCTTCTCTTCCAGTAGAAAGTGATATTAAACAAGTTACAAAATGAACCGTAGAAATATAATGTATCATTTATAAGGTACGAACGGTAATTAGAGTAGTTTTATTTCACTAAATGGATATTTATATATTTTAAATTGGAAATTTCATGTATTTTCATATACACACAATATACATTACGCAGAATATTCCTCGCGCCTTTAAATTTCACCATTCACAGTGTATAATTACAGCTGTAATTGATGACGGGCTTCCGCCATCGTTAATTACAACGTTCCTTCATTTTTAATTCAGCTCTGAATAATTACTTACATTTTCGATAAATCAAATTAATTCGTATGTACATGTAATACGAAAAAAATTTCTGCTAAATTTTCTAAAGTGAAACTGCCATGAAAATTCTGAAAGTGAAGCTCGAATGATAAGAAAATAATGATCAATATTTTATATTTCGAACAATTGAAGAGTAAAACTAGGAAGAAAAGTCTGACTCGTACATGATACGTGCACGTGTAAAAGAGTTGAATTTTTCTGCGAAACTCGCAGGAATCGCGGGACAATGCTCGGTCTTTCACTTCAACGGAGGCGCAAACGGAACTCCCACTGCAAAGTGGTCCAGAAGCGCTGGAGGACCTCGACGGTGTTCGCAGTGCTCGTCGAAGAGAGAGGCGATTGCGGAGGCAACATCGTCGAGCCTTGAGATCGTGCTCGATGCCACCATCTTATCCTGGAACATCGGCGGGATGTCAGGCTTCCTCCACAGCGCCGGGTGTACCGCTGGTCACTCCCACCAGGGGATTTCTGCACCTTCCACCGCCTCATCTGGGTCTCAGGGGCCTTAGTCTTGGACTACCGTTTCCGGTCTCTACCAGCGTGTCTGCTTTTGGCCGGTAAATACAGACACAAGTATATTTGCATAAATATATGACCGCTATGGTCAACGTTAAATGAAGGACGCTTGTGTACATTCATACAAATTTAATACAATTAATACTTTAATTCATAATATATTTAATAAAATTAACTTTTTTCTAGGTCAGGTATAAATAAAAATAAGCGAAATAAAAATTTGCGAACGGGGACAAAGTATTTCAACGAACCACGTTTCTCACTGTGTTGTTAAAAAATAAATCTGAACAGAATTACAAGTTCATAAATGATAATAAAAAAATTTATGACTAAAGATTGAGTATTTAGACCAAAAAATGTTAAAAGTAGTTGATATCGGCCATAAGATACCAATAGATCAGTACAATAAGTAGAAACTTACCAACAATCTATGAAGGATTAAAGGAACGAAACTCAACTAAAGATTATTCTTGTGTATCATTTTTGAAGATATTATCTTGTGTATTATACGTGCATTGTATGCATTTTATGCTCGTAATATACAATTTTGTAGAAGCAACATAATATTTAGAAAACGGATTTCAGCTGTTTTGAAAGCAATCAGATTTTTGTATTATATATTAGTGGAACGGATAACGGATGGTCCACCGCCATTCGTGAATTCCTTTTGTACTTGCTTTTGTATAATGTGCAATGAATCTCTGCGTAAACGCTTCTCGTATATGGCTTTGTGCACTCTGCTGTTCCATTACGAACGTTTCTTTTTGAAACGTTTTCAAGTACGTTCTTCGGTACTTGTCGCACCGAGCCTGGTGCCGTTTTTACACTCGTACGGATTTTACAACGTTCCTTTGAACTGTGGGTGTTCGTTCAACCTGTGCATTAAATCACACGTGCATTCTCAAGTTGTAAAGAATCATAAAAATATACTTTTTACTTTTGCAACTAAATCTTTTGTACGCATTATATCATGTAGAACTAGACGATGTACGCAGTCTGTCTAAAAAATAATTCATTTCGTTTAATAATGTTGCGTAAATGCTGTCTGGCAATTATGTTAATTCAGATATTACAAAATTATATTATAAAATTCTGAGTTTTCAAGATTTGTCCTAGTTGTGGCTCCACGTTATTTCTATATTTATAGATTTTACAAACTTGTTTTGATTTTTGTGCAATATTGAAATTACAAATATATAAATTTCAGCATAGCTGCCACTGTACTTTTACGTTCATTTGATGAATGAACTCAAATTAAAGCAAGTAAAAATACATGTGCACAATTATTCGTAGAAGGCTTATTCTCAAAGGCTTTGTCTATGCTGAGTATTGCAATCCGAATTTGTAAATCCGTAGTTTTTATAGAGCTTTGGCTTCTTTATAGTTTAATGTTATTTACAGTTTATCGTTTAGCTACATTTAGTTTTACTTCTCTATATTTATGTCGTGTTTTTCGTTTCTTTTTCGCACGAATCTTATCGACATCCGCTAAATATATCACTAGTATCGTGGAATTATCCTACCAAACCAGATTGGATTCGATTCATGGCAATCAAGACATTCAGCTCCCACGATACAATTAACCAGTTCTTACGACTGAAACTGAAAGAGTAATAGTTCAGATTTTAAAATTTATTGCTTTCACTGTCGCTCGTAATTTTTGACATTTAAGTTTTTAGAATTAGCAATAAAATCAACGCATCTAGCCGGTTGAGCAAAACAACCTATGTAACCTGTACTATAACTTCTGTGATATTAGATTGCTATAATGTTATATTGAGTTCTCTATGTTATATTAGATATTAATATGATATAATATAATAGAGTAAGAATAATAGAGTAAAAATATAATATAGAGATTATAACATTTTCAAGATTAGAATATACAAGATTCAATCACTGTCAGTATGATACATAAAAATTAAACACTGTAGATCAGAGAGACAGATTTTTCAACTGAACGAAACAGTGTTTCCGCGCTTATACAGTAAATCTCATGTCGAATGTACAGTATATCTTGCTTTTAGTTTCCAAGATTTTTTAGCAGTTTTGTTACACTGTTACGTGTTTAACGTGTTTGCACAACGTGTTTGAAAATCACGTCTGGAAAAACAAGAATATGCTTCTCCATTGTATCCCCTGTACGTACTTGTCTGACGCTCATAAGAAATCACTCCTTAAGTCGAGCATAGTAGAGGATCGACAAGCGTGTCGAGCGACTTGCCATCTTACCAGGAGTACGTGTCAGTGGGTCATTCCAACGGTTGGTTCTTGTCTTGCAGGGACGCAGTACCGAAGCAGTGTTGCGGCCTCGGTTCCCCTCCTGTGCGTTGGTCCATACTGGGTGTCGGCGTGGTGGGCCTGGTGTGCGCGGGTGCTGGTGCTCTGCTGGGGGCCCTCAGGGCTTCTGGCCGCGATCACATCGCTGTTGCGCTTCTCATGATCGGTAACAAATCTCGCTTGATCAATTTTTACGCTTTTATATCCCTGAAAGATGATTGAAGTTAAGATAATCCCTTTACGTCAGCAGTGAATTTATACACGTCTATTTTTTTATGCCATCTATGAAATCTGAAGTGTAGATTATTTTAGACAATTTTAAGAATTTGAAAGATTCTTACTTGGGCAAGAGTTAAAGAGTAATTTTCGTTGAACATTTAAAACCATTTTGATGGTTCTGGTTATTGTTTTTGTCATTGATTTCCAGAGGAACACTGGAAACTTTTGTTTTATATTTTTCATGCTTTTCGGACATTTGTCGAGTGATTTCTACTGGACGCACACATTAAAATTAGTACAAAGGAATTAGTACTTTACTCTTTACCTGCTTCAGCCACTTTTTTTTCACAGAGTATGTACATCTTTCTCATCTTTGGCAGAGAGCCGGTTAATAATCAGAGAGAACGTTACATACATTACCAGTGCAAAAGTTTAGTACCATCTAATCTTTCATTTTACATTCATTTGTATTCTACTTTCGTTTATATACCACTACTATTTTTTAGAGTATGTGGTTACGGTTATTTATAATTTTCCGCGGCTGTTTCAATGTTACTTTCAGTGACATGCATACACCAGAGACAAAAACAGAACAAATAGCAACTTGTAAAAAAGATGATAGTACGTATTTTTGTTCTCCTTAATGTCATTGTTACTACACAATTGTTTTATACATCCACGGTGTGTTTCGCGTAGTCGTGTCACGCTGGTTTAAAATACCGAAGAAGGGCATTTATCTCTCTCTCTCTCTCTCTCTCTCTCTCTCTCTCTCTCTCGGAGAATACACGGTCAAACAGAGGACTCCGGAAATCTTTCATCATTTTCCCAACTGTTATCTTCAAATCTCTTTTCAAATATGAAGATTGAATAGGCGCAGGAACATTTCCCAATAAAAAATATTGTTTACAATAGAGAAAAGTTCTCTTTGGGAATGAAGCGCATAAAAAGAATCGAGTATTATTGTTTCATCACGGAATATTCTCAATGCTTTGCATAAGACGTCTGGAAGGAAGTTCATCTCGTGGTAAAAAGCAAAAGTGAATAGTTTCACGCGTATGATGATAAAAATGTTTCAAAGTAACACTCTGAAGTAAAATTTTCATAAGAACATAAAATTTGACGAATAACGATTTACTGTATAAAAGGATATTTCAAATAAAAATTGAATTGTGGAGTTCGTAACATTGATGTTGTTAATTTTTGTTGAAAGTATGTACGTCGAAAGAGCATTCGACGAATAGAATTGAATTAATTAAAAACACTTCAGGCCTTTCTGATCTCGATGGAACGTTCACTGGTCATATCTATTAGAAAATTCGAACTTTCACTTTAATATCTCAAAGACAAACGTTACAAAGCAAATAGCGATACGAATGAAACGAGAGGGAAAAGCACTTTGCACCAAATGCCGCCAGGTGTGCCAATATCTGTAACTATCGCTGTACATCAAACATCCATTAGCTCGAAAAATACTTTAATTTCAATGTGTATTAATTGATCGATAACATTCGAGCAAACAAACTCCCCCAATACCTCCGTATATTTCATATTTTCATCACGAACGGAACTGCGCGTCTGACGAAATAAATAAATTTCGATGTGAATCGAAATCAAACTCGTTTATAATGCTCGGAAGAAAAATTAAACACGAAGGCTCGCAACGAATGATCAGTCAAGGACGAAAAATGAAAAATAGAAAATGAAAGAATGAAGAAAAAAAGAGAAAGAAAGAAATACGTCGAAGGGACACTGGGAGGATTTGAAGGAAAAGAAGTTATGAAATACGGAGCAGCGGCAGTGAGAAAACCGCAATGGGCCCGTTGCTCGGCCAGATCGGCCGATCGTGGCGCTATACGAAAGAAGGGAGAACCGTGCTGGCAACTGGTTACTTTCTAAACGTGGGCATGTAACCTGCGACCCGCATAGAATGCCTCTCACAATGGGAGAACGCGCTAACCTACAGGGATCGTACGCCTACACGTGGAGGGACCGTGAGATTCACAGAACACAAAATTGAGAATTCTCCGATCAACGAATCAACGATCCATTAGGTACCCGTTCGAACATCAAATTTTCGTTGCAACGAGATTTTTAAAAATGTGTCGTTCCATGGCGAGTTCGGCGAAGATCAACTTTTTGGAGAGGAAGACTCTTCTTAAAACTATTCTTCAAAAGTTCTTCTTTTTTCAATCCATAGAAAACCAATTTTGTTTAATATAGAGATTTTTAATAATAAAAGTTTTTAGAGAGAGTTTTTACATAAAAGTATTTGTTTCTCAATTCGCGGAAAGCCAACGTTCATAGGGAATTAATGAAAATATTTGTACCTGTTGCGTATAATTACTTCAAGAAGAAAAATCCACGAGAGTTGTTCAGAGAGAAGGAAAGTGTCCGTGGAATGTAAATTAGTTCAGGGAGAAAAGAAATGGCCGATGAAAGATCAATTAAAATATTAATATTATAACATGGACAAAGCTAATGAGTTATAATTATTATATACAATTACTTAAAGAATCTTGTCTGGTGTTTTTTTTTTTAATTCTTTTACATGTATCTGAGCTATAATTGAATCTCAGAAGAACGTCAAAATCACTAAAGGCTAGCAATGGATAAAATACAGCATGATATTTAAACGATCTAACTTGTCCAAAATTTCATATAAAAAGATATTCTGGATATCTCTAGATTTCCCCTTGTGAAAGTGTTGAACCAATTTCACACGATAATGCCCGGGCTATGAAGATAGATTGCTTACTTTCTTCGATTCAATGGCATTAACGAACCGTTAAATCCAATGGGTTTATTAAGTGGGTATCGAGTCGTGCTGAATTTTTCGCGCCAATGTTAAGCGCCAACGCAACAACGTTTTCTCGCAACGCAGTGGAATTCGAAACCTGTCGGCTGTTTGCAAGAAGAAACTCCATGAAGTTTGATGGATCGTCTGGAGAATTTCCCAGAAACGAGATAAATATAGCCAACTTCACGCAGCTAATATAGCTAACTTCAGTATTTAAACGGGTATACAGCAAACTTCAAGCATTTACATGGATTTTCTTATTTCAAGCGCTTGGCTGTTGTCACGTAAGTTCTTCGATCGACTCGAGAAATTCATCGTTAAAACTCCTTGTACGTTTCGGTCACAAATCGATCACGAACGGTGTGACGCGGCGTGTGTCTAATTAAAAAAGCAAATGCCTGGAGGCTACGTACGTGAAAAGAAAAGAGAATTTAAAATGCAAATAAAGCAAGAGGTTACGAGCAGAGAGCGCGGAACGAAGTCGAGCGGGGCGAAAGGAGATTATAGGATTCGGTTAGGAAATTACAAGGATTAAGAGACGAAAAGAGCGGAGATGTCGGTGGCCGCGAGAGAGAAGCGCGGATGGGTGTGGAATCGCGAAAGCTTGGATATCCTCCGAGGAAGATATTTTCTTCAGCTCTCACTATTCTCTCGCGTGCCCCCGGTGCTGCTCGTGAGAACACGCGACAATGCTTAACGATCGACGTCATCTTTACTCTGCCTGTCCGCTGCATTTCACTCGACTTTTCACTGGTTTATATCACAATTTCGCTAGATCGCTCGTTCTCTTAACATTCTAACTCGTTTGCGGTTCGAGCCACGTTCAACGTTTCGTTTTAATCGTACTCGACAAACTAAATTATGCATGATGTATGATGAGTATTTTATTTTATTTCTTTATCATAGTTATAAATAGTTATAGAAAGGTTACCAGACTGGTTATGAAATTTGGTAACTGACGTATAGATTTTAAACGCAAGATACATAGTCAAGAGGAACTGAATTTAACTTGGGTAGTAATTAAATTTTCTCTGCTAACGTTACTTTGCATTTGAGTGTGCAGCTTAACAAACATTTGACTCTCGAAGGGAATTAAACGTATGTTTTGACACGGTGTGTCTCTGTTACAGGTATAGGAGTGGTTCTGGTAACCGTGAGCGCTGTAGCGTGGCGAGTGACCAGTCGAGAAAATTGTGGCAGTTTCTTTGGTTTCACGGGGATCTCGAGCAGAATCCCGCCGGCGAGGCCAATTCATCCGTACGCCGCCATGATTTATCCGGAATTCCAATTTAGAACGCCACCGCCGAGTTATCAGGTGATACCCTAAAAATGTCTCTGCACCAGTTTGCACGCGTTCTGATCGATTTCCAACAGATGCTCCCTATATCCCCTCAAATGAGATTTATGTTAACCATTTGTGGTGGCACGTTCAACACCCTATCGCCTATTCGTTCATACGAATTCTATCCTATTCGTTTTTCTACTTACATATCAGGAATGAACAGTAAGATCGAATATTTAAAAAGTCTATTTGTCGGTTTTGTAAACCGCATTGACGATTCTGCAAATTGGATTCAGACATTTTCTTGACTCAATTTTTCATCATAGTAAACGCAGAATATTAATACATGGTCTTATACTGACTTTTAACTTTTCAACAATTTAATTATTCCTCTGTAGCATTTAATTTTCACATGGAACTAGTAAATACAAATATTTATGTAATATAAATTCTAATATAAATGTTTATGTAATTTCACGCGAGCGTGCAGCACGCTATTTATTCTAATATAAATGTTTTATACAATTTCAGGCGAGCATGCAAGAGTACAGGCTACGGCTGCTCCTTCTAGATCGACTGCAGCCAACGTCCTCGCCACCGCCGACCTACAGATCGAATGCTGGAAGCATTGTGACCCCCGGCACGACGAGAGAAAGCAGACCGCCGAGCTATTGCGCTAGATCAAACATCGCGTCGAACACGAATGTCACGCCGTCGAAGAAAGACGCGAATCTCGTCAGGATCGTTCAGACGGAATCGGAGCCGGTGATCCTGAGCGGCGATCAAACGCCTCCAGTGGCAGCTGTCGAGGTTCTCGCGCATCTCTGATTCATCCCTACCGTTTTTTTCTGTAATTATCGCTATTTATCGTTAAGACGCTGTTGCAAAGACGTTGTTGCGATTCGTTCAAAAAAGAAGGCGCCGCATCGAACGATTTCGCGAGAGGGAAATCATGTCTGTCGTGTGTGCAATACAATTGTTAGGTTGTTCCATAAGTAACGAGTCTTTTGAAAGACGTTCTTCAATATCAGTTTGTTCTTTCTCAAAACATTAGCTTCCAACGATTTCGCACATTTTAATGAAACACTGTTAAGTGTTCCCTTCCCTTTTTACGAGATTGAAGTGCAATTCAAAAATATCGCCAATGTAATGGAATATTAACATTACAATATAACTTATGGAATGATCTGATACGTCATTTGTGTTCATTTGTCGTTCTCTCGATAATAAAGAAGCGTTAGACGCTCTGTAGAGTTGCCAATGGTAGAGCAACGACTTTCTCTAAGAAAGGAGTTGTTTGCTAAAATATTTTGTGTCGCGCGGCTGCTGAAAGAGTCGTGCCATTTGCAGTCGTTGGCAAATTAGCGCTGCCTCCGATCGAAATCGAATATTAACCATCCTTTTGGACTGCTGCTCGTTCGATATAAGGATAAATAGGGGAAGAGACAGCAGCACTGACGGAAGAAAGAAAAAAAAAATATAAATATGGTTCGATCGTGACGAAATATTTTTGCAAACGTTGATGAGATTAGATGATATCTAAAGTCGAAGGATTTTAAACGATCGTATTATCAGATGAATGTTGTTTCGTTGTAACAAACGTTTTGAAACTTTTTGCGGCGCGAGCAATTATGTTGCTTTGATACACGTTACAATGTATTTCGCCCAGAGCTACGTATATTTACGAGAAAATGTAGGTTTTTGTTCATTCCGGATGATCAAGAAATTGTAACCATTTTAGAGATGTATTTATCCCGCGCAAGGAAGCCAATATTTCTTGGATTGTCACTCTGTATATATATAACGACGTTAAAATTTACTATTATCGTCGTATTTTCGACATTAGATTTGTAAAATACTCGCGTAAAATAGAGACTATGTATATTACGGAAGGATGTGTGAGATGAAACATGTTGATAATTTGTATTCTTAACGTGCCGGTAGAAATTTCGAAGGTCTTCCTCTTGTTACGATTACTCATGCCAGACTTCATGAGAAAGGAAAGTTTGAAGATTCGACGAAGTTATGAATTACTATATAATAGGCTTGTGATGTACTTGGAAATACATATTGTTCAAAGAAATTGCTGCATATTGTAAAATGGTTTTGAGGTACATGCAAACTTCGTTAAAATTGTTCGATACACCGTGACGTTTCTGTAATTCGTGTTTTTCCCCGTTTTATCGGATTTAAAAATTTTTTTAACACGTGTATTTTCCAAGTCGGTTCATACAAATAGTAACATTGACGAGAATTTTAAATCTGCATGAATTTATCGGATTACCATGGAACATGGTGTATGAGTGACAAATAAATAAAGTAGCTTTAAAAATAACAGTGCTGCCGCAAGCTTTAACGCCATACGGTAATATTTACTACTCGCTTTATTATTACCGACTTCTGTCGACGACGCATCGATAAAAGTCGAAAATGAAAAGAATCTTGTGAGTTGCATACAACAATATATACATATTTTTGTAATTATAATTTGATGGTTGAAAACAAGTATAACGCGCGTTATGATAGTGTCGGTTTTCATATGCAGTAATAAAATTGTTCGTGCTCGTGACCCGTAACACTATAGCTGTTTACTGTATTTCTCTAAGGAAATTGTTTCAATTGTCAATATAATTTCGACTTAAACACTGAAAATTTACATTTACACGTATCGAATGTTGTAAAATACAAAAAGGGAATTACGATCTGTTGGTCAAACAATTAATGTCAAAGTATCTATTGATCGTTATACTTTATAATTTTAACATACGATTTTTATTTCATTTTTTTTTTATTAATGTTACAAATTTAAAGTTAAAAGCCTCTTCATAATTTTTTATATTTCGTTGATAACATTTTACATTTGATAATTTGAGCTATTACTATAATACGCGATCATCAGTTTTTTATTATATGCATAAAACCGACAGATTTAAAATAGTAGATAGAGTTGTAAGAGTGGTAAATAGAAAGGCAAGAATTTCGAAAGGCGGCCTTAACCAAACTCGCAATGATTCGTGATATGAGAATAGATCAACTAAAAAGTCATCAATTGAATAAGTATATTGTTCCTTGATATTATTGTAGAGCAATTTGTATATATATATACGAGAACAAATATATTTATCTGACTTATTTGATCTTCCTCGTGATTCTGCATCTCCATATTTTTTACAAAAGTCGTGAGTTGTGTGTTTGGCGTTCGCGAACGAACGAAACGTTCGGCAGTCATACGTATAAAAATGAATGTTCATTGTGTTTGTAACCCCTTACTAATAAATAATATAAACCACGATTTATCCTTTGTAGATCCGTTGCATATGAAAACAGTACTTTTAAATTCTACTTGTAACAACACTTATATGAGATATTGTAACTAACATATGAAATTTAGCAGCCTACATTAACCACTGTAAATTTGCAGACGTCATCATTAGTTTCGTTGTTTAGAAAATATTATGTGGTAAGGGGTTTTCTTTGAGTTTTTTCAATATGTGTAATTAGAATGAAATGTACGTACTGTTGAAAAAGTGCTTTTAATCGATAAAAAGTCAGAAGATGTCGGAGTTATTGCTCGAGACAAAGATTATTTCAATTTATTCATACAAAAAAATACGAAATATCGCAGATGTACGTATATCTATATTATATTACTGTATCGAAGGAAAGAGACATACACAAAATTAAGTATTACATTTAAAGAATATAAAAGTAAAAACGTATACTTAATATTAGAAAGTGTTTTATTTCATCTGAACACCTAGCAAATCTTGTTTCTTTTTTTTATTTTTTGTTACTACTTCATTACATTCGCTTTTATTACAATATTTGAAGTAGTACCAGATTGCCTCTTTTTTTTCAATAAAAACGGAGATACAAGTAAATAAAACATTTATTGTACAATTGCGTCATGATCTATACTATACTCTTTATACACAAAATTTAATTGTACACGCGAGTATGTATAACGATAATACTGTTGGGTGACCAACCAGGCCTGATATTGTGTCACAAGTCAGTAATAGTTTCTCTACAGTGACCTGGGAACAGTTATTCATAGACCAAATTCCAGTAGTTGGTCATCCGCGCTACTTTCCCTCTCTCTTCAATTTACCATAGACAAAATTATAAAATGACGTGCTAAGAAGAGAAGGGCATTCTTTTCCATCAAGCAGACCCTGTAACATCATCCTTGACCATGGTCACAGATAAAGTATATGAATAGACATTGCCATAGATGAGGTATATAGAGAATTTTGCACACCAACTGGATTGTAGGTTGTGTAATTCTGAGCTTGATATCGTTCTGCAAAGATTAATATTTGGAAACCGTTATCAATTACCAGGTCTTGCCACAAGGAGGAAACTCGTGACGAGGACCCTAATTCCATACCCTCCCCCCTCCCTCATTACATGCAAGTCTTGTTATTTAACTTAATGAATATCCAGTTCTTATTCTACTTGGCCTTGGATTTTGTAAAAATGAAATGCAACGAGACACAAGTCAATACAAAAATATATTTATTGTACATTTGTATCAGGAGTCTGGCCACACCATACTTTCTATCCACGAAATATAATTATACACGCGGGTATACACACCGGGAACATTTCCACCGCAAACTATTCCGAAGCTTGTTACACCGATTAAATTATACATGCAGTAGTAATCGGGATTGAAGATGCTGAGAGGCCCTCCACTGTCACCCTAAGCATAAAATAAATATTTAATTATTGAACTAAATTACTGTATTAATTATATTTTAATTACTAAGTATTAAATCAATAAATAATATCAATATTGGAACTACCGATTAATGGAAAATGAACACAAGCTGTTGGGTTCATTTTATGAAAAATCATTTTATGAAAATCTCTAAAGACACATCTGTGAAATATCTGACAGAAATTATAAATTGAGCATTTTGACATTTTGGGAATCTGAGAGTTAAAAATAACAATGCATAATAACAAATCATATTACACAATATTTTTATAAATAATATTAAAATTATAATGAAACACATACAAGTAGACAGTTGATGTTTGTACATACACATATGGCATAGTAGTAATATAATGAAAATAAATATTCCCAATGTACTATCTAGAATCACCAATTATTATTATATTGCAATTTTATGTTTTCTTTTAAGAATGCACGCAGATATTTAAATTTGCATAAATATTAAACAATATTATAATACATAATAATTATAACAATAAATAATATACAATATTGCATCGTTACCTGACAAGTATCCTTTCCGTTTTCACCAGCGCAAATTTGCCACTCGTCTACGATGCCACGTGGCAATTTATTGTCATATCCGTAAGATCTATTGCAGATCGATTGGGATACCAAATTAATCGTTACTTTCAATAAATTGTTCGTTGGATCACCAACTAGAAAACGAACGAAAGATTAAAACTGAAAATCGTATGTTATTTTATCACAGCCTTTAATAGTAATAATGATATAACGAAGAATTTATTCATACACTATATATTTATAGTCGTAATAAATATTTATTATTATATATTTATAATCGTAATAAAATAACGAAGAATTTAGAATGATTTGCAGAATTTAGAATGATAATTTAACCAAAAGTAAAAAAAAAAAAAAAAGTAAAGAAAGATCCATCCTTTGTTCATTGTATAGCACTTACGATATTCATTGGCTCCCCATCCGGTCGCAGTTGCTTTACCATCGGTACCCACATCCGGCGAGGAATACGGCAAGCAACTGGGCCTTATGTAGGCGTTAAATTCTACGTCTTTTTCTAATCTGAAAAGCGCGATATCGTGGTACGAGTATCGGATGCTGTACTTAGGATGCCTTATTCGTTCAACAATTTGAAAATCTTGCGGTCTCGCCTCGTCGTCCGTTCTTTTGAGATTCAAATCGCCTAATCGTGCCCAATTTGCTTTGCCCCTGCAAAGAATTTCATTCCGAGGTAATTGATTAGATTACGAACTCTTTCTGAACTACTAATCTACTTCATTTTTTCTTTTTGTTCACTGCATGTTGTTCAGAACATGCTGTCGATGGTGTGAAAAGGCAATATATCTTTTTCTCTCCTTTATAATAATGAACAATTTCTTTAGATTCGGATAATTTGCATCATTTCAAAAATGACGATCGATCGCACGTCTTTGCTTATATCCTTGAAAACAAAAACCGCGTTCGCAAAGCATCTCACACCGAAACATTTCAGATACAAATGAATCAAACATTCTTCATTCACGCTGTAAATCAGCGGGACACAAAACTCTGTGCTTTCTTCGCGATTCGAAACTCTCGATATTCTCGAGATGAGAAAAATATAAGATCAATAAATAAAGGATCGGATAACTGGCGGCCCACGAAAACTTTCCCCTACTTTCCTGATCGCTAGCGCTTCTCCCTCCATTTCTGTTTGCTTAGAATTAGTGGAGAAATCAACAGATTGAGAGAGTGGGGTGAGGAAATTTCAATGTAGTGGGGAGATCGACGCTGTGGAGGGGCTAACGCTAGCGATGCAGTGGAGGGGGTAGCGCTGGGAAAGTAGTGGGGGAAAGGACTCGCAAGCCGCCAGTTAGCCAGCTCTGACTGCAAACGATCCTTTATTATTCATTTATTTTGTATTTTTCTCATCTCGAGAGAGTATCGAGAGTTCTTTAAATTCTTCAACTTAAAGGGTTTCGAGTAACCCCGTCGCTACAAATAAGAAGAGAAAGCCAATAAGCATTTATATATCATCCATTGTTCGGATAAACGAGGTGAAGTTCGAGTAGAGTTCAAAGTTCTTACCATACGATGCTGGAGGCGCAGTGCGCAGCGGATAAAACGAATCTTTCGGAGATTAACGTGCCACCGCAGTGCCAGACGACACCGTCCCTGCTGTCATAACCGATCGCAGCCATTTGCGGGAATTCCCTTGGATCGGCATTCGTACCACCGACGATCAGCTTGCGAGTTTTAATCCCGCATAAAGACACGTTCACCAGCTTCTGGTCGAATATCAGAACTGGAGTCTGTACAAGCGTGAACACGGATTTGGAATATTCTTCGCATTCTGAAAAATGCGACACGAATTTTTTGGAAAACGGAGTTTAAATTAATGAAATTCTACTCCAAGAGATTTGACAAAATTTTAGAATACCTACTCGCTCTTGCTTTGACTCCTGGTCGATCATCGATATCTGGAGAAGTTGTTATCGTAGTTCTAGTTGTGGGTCTACTTGTGGTTGTAGTTCTGATTTTAGTTGTAGGTCTAGTTGTAGTTGTAGTCGTAGTTGTGATTCTAGTTATAGGTCTGATCGTAGTTGTAGTTCTAGTTTTGGTTGTAGAAGTACTAAATCTATTAGTTGGGCAACATATGATCGGTTCGTGGCCTTTGTATCCACATGTAGATGGAATGATCCCTGCCAGCAAATCATGATAAACTGACGGACACTTTTGTTCGTCAAGGACTACGCAAATACCGGGTGAGCCATCAATAGTGCATCGATCACCTGGGGATAATTGCGAATTGCGTTAAATGAAAAAAACAAAAAACATCCTCTGGCGATGGGAAAATACGAGGAAATTCATTCTTTATTCACGTATTGTATTTCCTCTTTTTTTTTTTTAAATTCCTGTTGCAGTCTTATTTAAAACACAAATTTATACACTCGTGGTCTGAAAGATTTTTCTTTCAGCTTTGATATTCAGAACAGATAATGCAAATGGTCCCTCGAGCAAAATGTTATTTTATCACGTAACAATTTTGAGACATTACTCCAACTGCCTACAAAATTAGTCAAATTAAATTGTATAATATTGATATCGATAGTTTATATATAGCATAGTATACAACTAATATCTCAAGTGCAATGTTTTGACATTATGCTTTGATGCTATGAGTTTTGAAACATTTTTGATGTTTTAAAATGTTTAAAAAATTTTTACATTTTTTACTGGTTCAGTGTTTAGATAGCACATTAAGTGTCATTAATGTGTCATGCATGTAAACAACATACAATGATTGATATGAAAATATTAACATATTTCATAAATGTATATAAAAGTTAATCTTTACGTATAATCAAATATTCATTACATCAATAAACAATAATACAATAACACAACCATCTTTACTACAATTATATGTTTAAAATCGCTATTCAATATCTAACTAATCTTTTTACAAAAATTTGACCATAATAAAATCTCAAAAATTTTATATATAACAAACACTGCTTTCATGAAAGTTTCTTTACTCTGAACGAAGTTTTTATTTGCAAAATTTTATTACTGAATCTTGCATCTTTGAGAAAGGTCAGTATTAATTTTTCTAAATTAAAGCTTCCTTAAGTTTACCTTCATACTGTGCGTCAATGAATATCGGAGAACAGGAAAGTAACGAGAACAATATTGTAAATTTGGCCACTGATAATGTCATCTTTCCACGCAATCCTATTTTACTTCTCAATCTTCGAATGAATGCTCTTGCTTATAATCGATGACTAGTTCGTCTGCTCCTTTGTACATCACTTTTGTATGCCCCTCCATGTTTCTGTCATCAAAGCTGGTAGTAGGACGAGCTAACGATGACAACCGGGAAGACGAGAAACTGGTTGTACAGATAAAATTCAGTTTTCCGCATTCGATCCTTTTTAGTCTAAAAATAATTGACTGATGATTTTTGAAATACCTTCAGGTGATGTTTTGGTAAATTTGTTGTATGATTCTCCTTTAGGTTGTATTAAAATTATGTAGAATCAAATTATTTAAAAAATACAGATATATCTCATCCAGCAGTAGCGGGTCCAACTATTGCGAAACTTGTAAATAATTATCATTTGGGACCCATGAGTTAAAATAAATAAAAATTAATTTTACAAAAATTCTATTGCAAAATTTTATATACTGCACGCAATTGTAATATAAAGAATATAGTAGAAATGTATTTAATACTAATTTTAAGAATTGAACTATCGTCTATGCAAATTGTTTTATTGGTTCATCATACGATAACGATTTATTTATATCGTGTTGACAGAATGATTAAAATGTTCAATCATTTCTCGAATGCAGTTCTTCTATATTTACTGTCACTTTGGAAAAAGTTTTCCTTGTTTTGCAAGTTATAATGGATATCGTTAAAAATATCAGTCTTCGCATACTAACATGCAACTGTAATTCCAACAATCATTCCTTTCTCAACCATTTTTAGTGTCACAAGTTACTAGCATCAAGGTAAGTCCTTCACCTTATCGATCTATAGTGACACTGTGTGAATTCCTTTTGAAATATGCACATTAATTAATTAATTCTATGAATGTTGAATCCGTACTAGAGTATTACACAGAAAAGATTATATTATAATCAATGATAAAATAATTAGTTTGCTTTGCTAATAAATAAATCAAAAGATATATTATTAATGTGTTTAATGATATATATGCTTAACATGTATGGTTCTCCTTTAATAACAAACGTCCAGCATTAACCCAAAGGGTTAATTAGAAGCAATACTCGCTATCTTATAAAATCCGTTTTTTTACTTATTTACTAGCTCATTTACTATTTGAACATTAATGATTAAATATCTGACTTTTTCCTCAGTCAGTCTTTAGAAGATTTTCCTTAAAACTTTTGAAAATTTGGAGATCTTTGTCAAGGTTTTATAATTATTTAGAGAAGGCCTGCAGCCTTCGAAAACCAATTTGACCAATTTCACAATATTCTATTACAGATAACTATGATGACTATAAGAAATAATTATTCCTTACAATATTATATTTATAAAATACAATATAATATTGATTATGAAGAATACTCAATCAAGAATGATTGTATTGTATAAAAAGAATAAGGAATAATTATTAATATAGAAGTATAAAAGTTTGAGAAACGATTTCTTTTTTTTATACGTTTCTAAGAAACAGCGCAGTTAATAGGTCAAAGGGCAAAAGAACTTTCAATCTGAATTCGCTTTTCCTGCATGCATAAATAAGTAGATAATACTATTGCGATTAAAACTGCGTAATATTAGTGACACTTCAAATACCTATTTAATTCGAGTAACAAATTATTATAAATAAACAATCTTTCTTCCTCATTTATCTAACATTATTAATCTGAAAAAATGGCAATCAATGAATTTTAACAGCAATAATTATTAACTATGCACATTTATAATATTAATTTGAAGATTAAATTTTAAAACAATGTTTATTGCGTTTATTTACCGCGAAAGACGAATTCTAAAAATTGATAACATTCTTCCGCGAGTTTCGGTCTTGAACTTAAATCCTATTGTATGGAAATTTCGTGCATTCATTAGTACAAGTGGTAAAGTTCACCATGGTATCAGACGGAGTCAGTAAGTTAAAAGATTTATATTTTAGATTTCATAAAAATTTTCGTCTCTATTTGATCTTATTGTCACACACAAGTAACTTACAATTTTACCAGAAATTGTATTCTTAATAAAAAATTTAATTCAAACAAGAATATTGACGTTATAATATTCGTGAATAATTCACAATGATCAACTGAATGACTTGCAGTAATTTACATAGAAAAATTTACTTTTTAAACCTGTTTGAACAAAAATTTGTATTTACGTTCGTAAGCATCAGGTTCGAAGAACAACAAGAAAGAGGCAACGATAAATTTCATGTTATATTTCAATCCAATACGAATCAGTGAAAATCAATTTCTAAAGCCTATCTACAATTTAACTTATATATAGTACCTTCCATCTCGGGAGAGACATTAATTACACTTCTCTTTCAAATGAAACATACATAAGTAAAAAATAATAAATTCCATGGTACGCAGCGACTATTAAAATTATTATTTTATTTCTAAACGTATATGTATATATATGTATAGATATATGTATATTTAACATATTTACAACTCAGTACCTGATAACATCACGTACATATAAAGCATCTTAGGCTATACACAATAAAAGATTTAATCGCAATTTATAGTCGTCGTATGAATCATCTTACAAAAACACTGATCAGTGATCGACAATCGTAGGAATAATAATACGCGATAAGGATTTAATCTGCAGTTACGAATGTTAAAATTGATAAAATTAAATAAGATAAAAGAGTAGAGGTAATATCCTACCTAAACGAAAAAGGAACAAAGTATAAGTATGACTATTCTTTGAGAACAATCATGTGTATATATATATACCGTTACAGTTATACGCACGCTACATTTCTTACAGAAAATTTCCTATGCAGAAAGATAACGTTACATGATCTTGCAAAGCCTAAACCAATTTTCATGAACGAACTTAACGCTAAATCTACCACAACAGGAAGAGGAGCTTCGACGAATGTACCTTCTTCTTCTTCTTCAATCGGTTCCCCCCGTAAAAAACGAACGAAACAAATATGTATATGTTCGCATATCTTCAAGGTAAGTTTCATCGAAGCTCAAATCTGTGTACGATACAATACAGTTCCCTACGTACTCGCGTTAAGTTATCAGTCTTACGGCTCTCAAGAGGAAATTGTACATTTTTCTATATATTTCACATGCATGCGTTAATCATTTTCTTTACGATGTACATATATATATATATATATATATATATATATATATATATATATATAACAGACAATCGTACGTACAAACAGTTCTGTAAACGGCCCCTCAAAAAAACGAATAACCGTGTTTGCGACACTTGACACAAACTAAGGTTACACTATAATCTATTCTCGCTAAAACAACCCTGCTTTATACGTATACATTTCCACAATTGATGCATCAAGCACGTCGAATGCATCAAACTGTTGAAAACAGTGTTTTCTTTACGCAATATTAAGTTTTTACGCTTGGAAACATATATAGTAATAAAAGCTTATTTGCGTAATTGAATGACAGTTTTTTTTCAAATTATTTCACAGAGGCACTCGAAGAGGCACAGAAACGCTGAAACCGAACCCGTTTGTATCAAAAATGCTCCATTAAAAAGTTACTCGAGTTTATGGTGTATAACACTGTTCGAATGCCACCATGAAAAATAACAAATTTTCGCAAAATACAAAATAAACAAACTGGTTCCAACGCAACAGACACATCGCAGCGACATTCTTCCGAACTCTGCCGGACGAAACGTGAATTAAACACGATGCATTACTCCGGTTCATCGAACTTTTGCAGTGCTTTATCTCTGCGTTGCTATTTATATACACATGTATGTTTGTATGCATATAATATGGCGATCGTTCAATAAATATATATACAGAAAACGCGAGAAATTCTAATTGCACTTTATGGAGAGTATTGGCAAATATAGTCTGCTTAGTTTAATCCCATTTAATATAATCTGCATAAAACTTAATATTTAATTATTTATATATATATTCGTGTATATATGTGTGTATCTGTGAAAAAAAATTCGCTTTCTTCGATTCTCCCATATTCAGTCGTTCGAAATATTCTTCCGTAACTTAATTTTTATTAATCGAGAAACGTGTACAATATCTGGAATGAATCAAGTGCGAGATATAGTACGAAGAAGAAAGTTAGGGGAGGGGGGCTAATTATTGAGACGATAAATCACAATGATAGAGGGGTTACAGTGAGAAACAATGATATACGTACAAGTACATAGACTGCGCTATAGTTTTCCCTTTGCATTACTGAAATTGAATAAAATTAACGAATAATTATAGACTAACGAATAAACGAAACAATCGATTAATGAATAAACAAAAGAGACGAATCTCGTTTATATATGCAAGACACAAACTGTCAAGAACTGTGAAGAGACGTTTCTAATTACAAAACAGAAAACAGGTGTTCTTGTCTTTCTACTTGCTGGCAGCTCGTTTGTCGAAGATTTCTGCTTACAGAAAATTGAAGAAAAAGAAGGAGGAGAAAGAAACGTATTGAATAAGACGATTTATGACCGATTAGATAGTTAAGTACAAAAAGGAGTTATTCTGTCAATGAACACTTTGGGCACAAGTAGATCTGCGAACATACACTTTTACAACACCTTTTTATCCCTTAGTTTCTTTCCTACATTATGAACTTAGAAGATCCATAAAAGTCATCGTCTCTGGTTGTCCTTCTACAGATTATCAACTGCGTATCTAATGCAAGTATTCTATCTGTTATTAAAGAAAAAGAGGAACAATTCACGAGGGAGTCGTCGACTCTCCAAGAACAATATCGCAATCTCATTTGCAAAAATTTCACAATGATTCGAAACTCTAGCAAGAATTAACAAGCACAAAAGATGCATGTACATCCAAGAAAATCTCACAAAGACGCAACTCAACTGCAAAGGCAAGCAACAAAACTTTGAAGAGTCCACGACTCCAGATACATGAAATGACAAAACAAAATGACGTTACGTTACAACGACTTTGTGAGAGTGATGGCACAAACAGCAGAAAAAAAACGTGTTCAACAAAGAGCAACAGTAATCATTGTTAAAAATCTAATCCGAGTTACGTCTAGTAAAAATCGATTTGGCGTTCCACCACTGGGCGGTATCGTCGTAAGAACGAAGAAGCCATTCAAATCTGCGGAAGGAGAAAGTTGATCTCGATAGCCATTAAAAAGAAAAAGAAAAAAAACGAGTGAAAGACGACACTATTGCGTGCAAGCCGAGGTGCAGGTAAAGAGCGCTTTAACGTCGATAGTCGCCAGTCTGCCGGAAGGATTTCTAATTACACCCCGTGTTCTTCTACAAAACTCGACGACCTCTCCCTCCTTGCAATTCCACGATCGCGGTCCTCCACCAATCCCGCTCCACAGTCTGTTTCTTTGCAGGAACTGGAGGTGTTTAACTGTGTCATCGTGCCACGCGACGTCCCCTGCAAAGAAAATCTCGTTTCCTGAATATTTGTCTCTCTGTGACTCGTTTTATTTGGGCATGAAAGTTAAAAATGTCGCTAAAAGGAAATCAATTTTTCAAAAAAAAAAAAAAAATTCTCTTCCGCATACGGGAGACGGTCGTACGTAGTGCGTGTGTGTTAATCGTCGGCATGCATGCGCATAATCTGTTCCTTGTTACGCGATCGTAATAAACGATATTTTTACAGTAGCAATAGCAATAGTAATGGTGATGATGATGATAATAATAATAATAATAGTATAGTTCGTTCGATTTGTATTTCATGAAAAAATAGTAGAGAAGAAAGCGAAAAGAGGTGTGGATCGAATTTCATAGCTGATCGCTAGTGTAAGGTTACACGGGCGCGAAAAGAATTCGTTTCCCGAGAGTCGAAACGAAGAAACACCAACTGATTTGACTCTTCGAACGTTTTCGTATATTTTTCTCGATATCAAACAGATAGAACAGGCATGGAGTAATATATCTTTAGTCGTACGTTGCTTTAAAAAAAAAAAAAAAAAAAAAAAACGAATTCTTTCCTCTGCTGTGCTTTATGTATGGTATGTGCGCAACTGTCCCTGATTCCAGGACTCTCGTGCCTTTGCACCGGTGCACAGAGCACATAAATATGTATACAAGTATCGTCGTGGAGAACAGAAAATTTTAAATCTACTATCTTTCTCTCTCGAAAGATGAAATTGGCTCGCACGTCGAACTGTTCGTGAAGAAAAAAAAAAAAAAGGAAAAATACATGCAACTGCAAGTGTCAACAGCGGTAAGTGTGCATAAAAATAAAAATATATATATATATATACACAGCTAGGCGAAAACATACAATACAGGATTAAAAAGATACTTTACAAGGAAAGATTCTATACGAGTATATATCGACGTGCTAATCGTTGAGTAATTTGTCGCGTGACATGTTACGAGAGAGTATTCTATAGGCGTGGTAACTGATACCAATGTGTCGAACGATAACAACCAATACGGGATTATAATACGAACGAAGATTGCGTAACATTGGCCTCTTTGTACAGTTATTATCATGGATCGTTTCAATGAAAAACAAAAACAAAAAAAAAAGAGAAAAAAAAAGAAACAGAGATAAAGAGACAGTGGTTAGCACCGGTCGCTGAGAATTCAGAAAATAAAAATATCATTCCCCGAATCGGAAAACAAGTAACCGATCTTTCACTCTTCCTCGTGATTACATTCTTACGCGTGTTACGATCTATAGAACTGGTTAAACTTAAACAGTTACGCTCTTTGTAGTTGTAGTTTTCCATCTTGAGCGGTTATGACTGAAACAAACGTAGAACATTCACGTAATTAATCACGAGCAGAAGTTTCGCGAAAAAAAAAACCAGGTATAAATATGTACAAGGAAACATGTTTTCTCTGATCCCGTTCAAGATGGCGCGCATTCCACTCGAAAACCGCTGAACAAACGCGCAACAAATCGAGTTCGATCTTTCTTTCTCGGTTACGCTGACATCCGTCGTACCTCGGCGTTACTATATTTAAAAAAAATAGAAAAAATCGTCGACTTTAACCCCAACTAAGAGATTAAAAAAAAAAAAACCCGCTAAAATAGAACATCGACGTTCGACGAGAATATAAGAGGACTGTACAGAATGAGAGAGAAGATAGAAAGAAAGTAAGAAAAGGACGACACGATGAAGGAAGAGAATAGACGTGTTAAGAGAATAAGAGGAACGGACGAGACCAGCGAGATTTGGTCAATTCTCGAAAGAAAAAAAAAAAAAAAAAAAAAAAAGAATGGAAACTTATCTTGACGGACTGTGTGTCCTCGGCTGATGGCAGCCAAGTTCCAGGATAGAGGAAGAGGAGGAGAAGGAAGACGACGATTGAGAGAAGAAGACGCATTGACGATCTCCAGAATTGGTTGTCTGTGTAGAGAGGAGCCTCCTCGGAAAGCTTCGGATTGAACACACGTTCATCCATCATTCACCGATCCCTGATCTTCGAATACGTTTGGACAAACCCTTGGCCTGCGCGTTGTGTCTCTCTCGCACACTGTTTCCCCGTGTATTGTCTTCTGTTCAGCACACGTTGCAATCTGAAACAGGAGACGAAACGAGAACTGTGTAATGGCTGTTGGCTTTGTAATGAATTTGTTCAACAAGCCGTGTGGTGTGAAGGTCACCGCCACGGTAGACCCACGGGACACACACTCGACGACGACTGTTACTTTAACCTCTCCGAATTATGCGCGTTTTTCCTGTCTTGAAAAATTCGATAAAAATTTGTTGATTTCGACGAAGCTCGCAATATTATTTGTGTTATATAAAATACGAGACGGGAAAAAAGATACGATAGGAAATGTTTTTCGTTGTGAGTATACATTTATTGTACGTGTACGTGTATACAAACATGCAACATTTCGTATTTATAACCGAGTTTGTTTTTAGAATTTTATAACGATTCGAAGTGGCTGACTGTGTACGTGAATGTTTGCAATTATGTCCTCGTCGTGGCAAAGGTCGCAATGTCAATCAGTGACGCAATCAACGTTAATTATCGTGAAATTATGTCCCCTATCGGCACGAGTCATTTTCGACTGATAAACCGCGAATTCTCGAACGAGTGAATTACATATTTAATTACTTGTAAAGTCTTCAAGCGATTTGTTTCAATAATTATCGCTATCTAACAATTGTGATTTCGAGACCACGGTTGACCGATAATCTCTACCGAGATCTACGTAACAAAATATCTATATAAGAAGAAGCTGCTAGGGATTTTGAGCGTGAAAAGTGCGTAGCTTTGGAAACGCGAAACAACTTTGCCTCCGAGTTGTTGAAATTATCCTGCCAACCCACACGTCTAGACGTCTTAAAGTTTTTACAGAACTTACAAGGCGTGGTACAGGCATGACTACAACGCAACGTGAAGCCGATATATATGATCCTGCGCCACGACTTTTCAACCACGCCTCAACCGGTACAAGTTCCCTCCACATTGCGCGTAAAGAGCAATGCACACAGAAAATACCACCGCGAAGAAAATTCTAAACGATCGTTGTCTCTTGCACAATCGAATTAATTGAGCTAACATCACGTCTGGAATTCACCAGACGCGCTCCTAACAATAATCGTACGACAATAAAAAATAATAATCAATAACTAACGATAAAGGTTTTACAACCGATCAATAAATAAACTATAATAATGTGCTAATAATGACCAATCATCAATAAATTTATTATAACAAAACAGCCAATAATAAATTATTGAAATATAAATCATGACAATAAAAAATAATAACAATCAATGACCAACGATAAAGGTTTTACAATCAACCGACCGATCAATAAATAAACTATAATAATGTGCTAATAATGATCAATCATCAATAAATTATAACAAAACAGCCAATAATAAATTATTGAAATATAAATCGTGACAATAAAAAATAATAATATCAACGATAAATTTTTCACAACCGATCAATCAATAAACTATAATAACAAGCTAGTAACAATCGATTATCAATAAATTTATTATGATCAAACGGCCAATAATAAATTATTATAAATTTAAAAATCGTAACAATAAAAAATAATAATCTGAATGCGGGACAGTCCAAATGTAGAGCAGTCATAATTTATAGCTAAATTTAAAAAAAAAATGAGTGTGTCTTCTCTCGCGTTCGAACCTTGAACTAAATTGTTCCTTTCTCGTAGTTATTTTGGTGTTTTCGTGAAACGGTAACAATCCTTCGATCTTTTTTATTGCCTGTATCTGTCGTAGGCTTTCGCGTGACCGCTTAAAACGTGACACGACCGATTTATAGGCCGATTTAAGCGTGACGTGAACTAGGTTAATACACGCGGACGGGGAATTCGATTTCGCAAGGCTTTCGTTTCACAGGTCTCCTCCGGCTAAATTGAACGTGCGTAAAATCTCTCTCGGAGCACGTGTTTACGCGGCTCTCGGTCTAGTTCAAAGCTCCGCATGAATCAGAGAAACGTTCCCAACGTGCAAACTGCTTTTATGCCAATATGTATATACGCAGAATGCATTCGCGCGCGTTTGTCAGACGGCTGGCAGTAGGCCAAGGATTCGGCTGCTCATTTTCTTTTGACCATGAAGCCATTCGTGATTTTATAAAGCGCTTCGCGCCACTCTCGAAATTATCACCTCGGTGAAATATTTAACAAGGCACACGGAAGTGTACACGAGTAACACGGAGGCGTTAATGAAAGATCTAATCTATAAATATGAGTTATAAATGTATAAGCAAGCAAGTATATAAATATGAGTTTCTTAGTTTCTTTATCTTTGCCCTCTTTCCATATATATATATATAGCGTTCGATAAAGCTAGCGATTATTTGATCGTTAAATCACGATGAAAGAACGCAATCGATATTTTTAAATTACACGGGTTAACAGCGGCAAATTTGGCGATAATGGTATCGTTGGTTTGATTGAGGTCACGTGACCTGAGAGAAGTTCGTCTGCACTCGGCACAGAGGCAAGGGTCCTCCGATCCTAAAAGGCCTCTCACATTCGTCTGCAACAACATTGAATCTAAAAACGTGAATTCGAGTACGTACTATTTCGTTCTAAACTACTCGAACCACGAATATCTCTTCCAATTACGAAATCTAGCTTCTTTCTTCTCTTATTAGCGCCCTTAGTTTCCGACGCTGTCTCGAGCAAATCTGACGTACGACCGGCGTATGAAACTAGCTTAACGAACACGACGGCGAAGGAGAGAAACGAAGACGAAGAACTGAATGTATCTTGCCACGCGTGGTAACAACCTTTAGTTAAGGCGATTAGAGTCAGGCGACTCTCCGCCGGTCGCGGTTGTTATCGTCGCGCCACGCCAGATTGTTATTTATAGAGAGAAAGTTGAACCACGTACTACTATGCAAGGATAGAGAAAAGATGCGAAAGAAGCATCTCATTTTTCATTTTTCTACAAATTTCCAAGGCGATTTAGACTTCATTGATCTGGCCAGCATTTTCCTTTAAAATCGCGCTTCAAGGACGTTTCATTAAAAACATATACCAGTCACGTATGCATGCGTGTGTCCGACAGCTCTACGAACCATGTCTTTCAGGATGACTTGACAGAAGTATTGCTACCGACGTTGTCTTTCATGCTAACCAAATGAATCTCCACTGCTGATGAACCGGTCGTCTGTCTTTTGCACGTGATAGCAAATAAATTTCTAGTTAGCCTGTCGAGGGAAATTGATTAATGACAGAATCAAGCTGCTGGCAATAGCGAAAATCGTCGAAGTGAATACAGGATCGTTATACACTGTGTATGACAAACTGACTACGAGATCAACTTACCATAAATGTAACGCGACCAATCGCCTCCTTTCTCGCCAGTTCCGCGCTCCATCGACCTCCGATTATGTCTCTCTCTCTCTCTCTCTCTCTCTCTTTCGCTTCCGTGCAAGCATGTTCTTCCACAAATCGAACTCAATCGTTGGTCCCCATCGCTTCCCCTTTGCATTTGTCATTGCTCTCTTCCCCGCTCTCTTGTTCCTGGTCCTGTCCCCGTCCACTAGACTGCAGATAGACAGGTGATCCGTACGACCGCCATTTCGCGTGTGTCGTGTGCGTTACGTGTGCGTTTTGCCACCTCGTCCCGCATGATCTACGTCTCGTGATCATTAAACCAAGTAGAACTGGAAGAATTCGTACGGCTTTCGTACAATCGTTTTTTAACCAGTGACGAGGGATTCACCAGTATGGGGCGTCGTTCGTTAGGTGTTGCCACGAGGCGAACTCGCTCCACGTGCGGACGTTCGCCCTGGTCGCGTCTGCCACTCGAGGTATACTGTCTCGCATGCCGTTGCTCGAGAAACCGTCGCAGCTTGTCGTCAGGATATCGTATCGTTTGGCAGGTGCTCGTGGCTGCAACACACACGCGAACTATTCCTTTTTTTTTCCTTTCCGTTTATTGCAAAGTACGGTGACGAAGATCTGAACGTGGGTTGCAAAGATCCATCACAAACAAATTACAGCGTGCAAAGTTACTACTTTTTTTGACTAATTTTATACTCTCCAATTGTTTCATTATAAATTTACTTCGTCTTACAAATGTCACGTGTAAAGCAAATGGATTTTGTTGGGACTTGACAAACAGCGAGTTTTGCTCCAACAAACGTAAACGTGAGATTACCTCCAACTTTTTGCGAGCGACGAAGTTCTTTCCATCGTTGTTATCCCAGTACTCCTTGCCGTCGGTACGATATCGCACGCAGAACTCTATCATGTTGGACTTCACTGGCAGAGTTAACCGGAATCGGAAGGTATCGTACAGGATCAGAGCGGGAGAGCCAGGTTGCTCGACGTAGGTGCAATGAACGTCCTCGTGCGTTTTCCAAGAATCGTTGCTCGCCCTGACCACGACTTCTTTGTCGTACGCCAGATTACGTACCTTGATGGTGCCAACCAGACTCTGTTCCGATTCTCTCACTATCACATTCTCTAGGCTGACGTTCCCCTGATCGAGTTTCCGGCGAAAGGTCAGATAATCGCTCGCTGGTTGGGGGAAAGTTACCTGCCACGGTGACACGAGCTCTGTCGTCTGATCGTTCTCGATTTTCGAATTTAAAAGTCGTCCGGTTAATCCAGCGAGGTACGCTGTACTCCACAAAGGTGGCACGTTGCTGGGTTCCGACATCACTCGAACCTGACAATATAAACTCATATAAACTCATGAAGCACGTTTGTTGAATAAAACATGTGTTTAACGTTTCGAACTGTTCTCCAGCTAAAGATGAATAACATTGATTAGCAAAACTAATCAGCATTATTAAATCAAAATCATTTGAATCCTAAAATCCTGAAATTTGTTGTGACATAGTACTACTGGCTAGTAATCGAAAAATATAAAATTACAAATTTAGAAAATCAAAATAAAGACAGACAGACTACGGGAAAGTTCAAATACAAGTGGAAAGTCAGTCAAATAAAACCTGCATCGCGGGCAGAGCGTCATTTTATTTCCTTTCACAATTCACCCAGAGCACAAGACTCCAACAATAAGTGTATTTAGAATTTACCTGAGTGAGAGGACGGCCACGATCGTCGGCGAATACAACCCTTTTTTTCTGCTTATTACTACCGCCGTCGCTGCTGTTTCGAATGCTATCTATAGCCAAGGAACCGGATGACAAGCACGGCCTTATTCTGGGTGGCACCGATCTACTAGTAATCGTCGGTGCTGTTACTACTAAGGGACTGTACAGCAACGAGCTGTACACTGGAGGGCTATGCCCCAGAAGCAGCTCAGCTGGCATCGCTATGGAACACATTTAGATCTGGAAAAGAAATTATTTTTCTTTTTATCCTTTAGTGTATACTGCAGTATCCTTTATTTTTAATTCGATCCGATCTATTAACACTTTTACTTCTACTAAAAATTCTATATTAATTTATTAATATTAAATATTCTACTTTTGGTGAATATCATTTATTTAAGTAATAAGTAATATTATTTACTTACTACTTTTAAGTAATATTTAAGTAATATTTTAAGTAAGTTAAATAATATTTAAGTAATATTTTGAGTAAGTTAAATAATATTTAAGTAATATTTTAGGTTAAATAATATTTAAGTAATATTTTAAGTAAGTTAAATAATATTTAACTTTTGAATAATAAGCAATATTATTTACTTAGTACTTTTCCTTCTACTAAAACTTCAGCAAGTACATAAAAATTTTTATCTCGTTTAAACTTCTGGTATCTAAGTGTTAAACACGGATCTTCTAAACTCAATTACTTGAAAAGTAAGATCGTTGTTGTATTCGTTTTATCAACCATTTCTTCAGCCACGAAAGTTGGCCCAACGGGAGAGGCCCAAATCTTTACGTCGTAGGAAGCTTCCGCCGAAAAACGCTCTGTCGAGACTGGAATCCGCGTTGCATGAATGATGTGACAAAAGCGCCAAACCTTTAATAACAAGGAACGTGCGCTGTCCACTGCCAACAATTTCGTCAACAATATTACGAGACCGTGTCGTCGAATCACGTGAGTCATTCTGTGCCGCGGATTTCGACTGTAAGTCCAAAATTGTTCGACAAATATTCACAGATACGTACACTTGGAAAATTACAGTGGAAAGTGGACTTAAGCTCGCGTGTCTATCTTAATGAAGAGTATTATCGCAGCCTGCAAAATACCAATCCGACTTATTGGCTGATTTACGGACAAATATAGATCAGGTTTTCCCACCCCTGATAAAATGAAACTGTATTTGTCATTGAATTCACGGAATTCGAATTTCAAACTTACGTTCGTTGACTAATTGAATTCTTGAACGACTACGTGAATCAAGTAGAGGTATTTTGTACTTTCACTCGATAGCTCTTAATATCAATGTGATAATTCATTCTGTCGTTTTTGCTCGAGAGAGTACGCGCAGACTGAAAATTTTGTATCACGGCGAAGCGTTTTGCGCGGCAAGATAGGCGCGTTGGTGGTCATGTTACTGCCGGAGTGGAATTACGACTTTTAAATGTGGCAATAGTCTCTTCTCTCGTCTCCTCGAGACTTGCTCTCGAACCAGACTTGACACGTACCAGACCGGAACCAAGCAAGTGCTATAGCAATATCGCGAATCGGATGTTTTGAATTTCAACTATATAGACACATCGCGTCTTGTCTACGCCGTGTATTTCTATCTTCTCTGAATTTTCTCAAGCCAATAGTAACAAAACAGGGTTTTATCATATTCTTGGAAGAAGAAAATCTTGGTATCGTTTAATTAACAATAACATTCCTAATATAATTTTGATAATAATTAATAATAACGTTCCTAATATAATTTGAAGAACCACCTGTCCTTTCTCAAATTATTCATTCTTTGAGAATATATTTCAATTAATACAAGGAAAGTATCTACTGACAAGGCAGTTGAAATAAAAAAAAAAATAAAAAAGTGACTGTTCACAAATAACGAAAGGTTGGAATTAAAGGGTACACTCTCGACCATTATTTATCATTACGCGAACGAGGTGTCAGGGTCAAACGGCGTAGTCTGGAGAAAGAAACTTAAAAAAAGAAAAAAAAGTGACAATATTTCTTATCTCATTTAGCGTGTAGTCCACGGTGACACTTTCGAGTGAAAATACAGCCATGGCTAACTAACAGCTGCAATGTTCGTGTTATGACTATGAGGCGTTATTTTATTTCTCATCGATACAAGATTCATTTCGTAAACTTATCAACAGCAGTATATATAGTAACGCTCCGAGACCAAATTTTCCAGCTGTAAATGAACGTCGAACTCTTGCAAATTATTGCACTGTAATTGTGTTTTGTTCGAGAACTGATTCATTTCGGAAAAAAAAAAAGTTTGTCTAGCGTGTCAGTCGCTCTAGTGAGATTAAGCGAGATTAAGTTTACGTTAAATGAGAAACTTTCCACTTGCTTGGAACGTAATTATTTTTCATCTTATGAAATTCTTTTGTATTAAAGATTAATATAGAAGTTATTTTAATACATTTGTTAGCTTATGTTTGCGTTACATAAAACGCATTCTTAACGCGTGATATATTCATCAAGATATTTAAAATATTATATATAGGTATATAACATGACCTAATATTTGTCGAATTGAAGTATTTTTGAAAGTTTGAAATATTTCAACGACGATCGAGAAATTCAAGAATTTCTAGATATCGTATCTGCTCGAATTTTAGTGCGCGATAAAGTATCTATCTATGTATTAAATTTTATCGCACATTTGTCAAAATTAATTATAATAAATGCTTCACCTCCATTATCGCGTGAAGGCTTAATGCACATAGAAGTCGAAATATGTTGATATCAATTTTTTCCCGACGCAAAAAAATCTTAATTCCCGGCTGATAAACTTGCGCGTCCTCGATACATCGAGGCGCCGCTGTTCTCGAAACCGATTGAAAGCGAATATTACCGCGAATTCATAACGTGATTCCTTTCGGCCAATAAGAAAAGAATTCGCGAGAGAGTGCACTAAACACGCAGCACACTTGGTGGGGATCTGAAACCCCCCACCAAGTCACGTTATCGTCAATTTACAAAATATAATACTGTAATAAGTATTTCTTTCTCATTCATTTTCTTTTCTTTTCCAGTTAAAAAAGGATATACTTCAATGTAACATGGTTAGAAGGAAGAACAACTACGTCTTTCAGCAATAAATGACAAATCATCTAAAATGTGATAAATACTTTTGAAATCGACCGATATAACCTTGTCACCGACCTTATAACCTCACGGCTTAATAAAAAGTCAGTTTTGTTTGGCAAGATATTGGATTTTAAAATGCTCTCGTAGGAGAGAAGAAAAAAAATCGCGTCTTTCTCTCGTATGTACGTAGCAAGTCCTCGTACGCTTAAAACCGAAAGAAATCACCACGTGTTCACATCGGCAATGTCTACGAAGTATTACGTGAGAGGTTATAACAGTGTGACGCAACAATTGCGTAAAATAACCTTTATGCTCGTATAATGGCGAAATACGTGTATACACACGCGAGGCAAAAGTATGAAAAAAAAAAAAACCTATAGTACAGAAACTGGGATTGGAAAAGTCGTTTATTTTTGTAGACGAAAAAGTGGATAAAAAAAAAAGGAATCCAAGCTCGATTAGATAATTGAGTCGATCACGCTCGAGACGATGATGCATCGTGTCATCATTTCATAATTACGTTTCATAATTCAAGTTTGTTGAGACTTTTACAATGAGCCGTCGTGAATATCACGCGCCCAGGGCACGACGCCACTGGGATGATAATACCAGAGCGTCTCTTAACCCGGGCCCCGAGGGTCTCTGTCTTTTAATTCGACTATTTTCACTGTGTCCGTTCTTTCCTCGAGTCAACCGTATCACACAAACGGTCAACAAACAGTTAGACCGATCTCGTGTATAAATCGAACAGAAGCGTTCGAAAGGTCAGTAAATTTGGACGAGGATGGTTTTGTCATGAATAAAGCATGTTCACGTTTCGTGACTCGGGAAGGAAAAGTGCGCAGCCGTGGTGCTATTTCGGGCGAGACCGCAATTAAAATTAGCGTGGCGCATCTTCAAAACGCTACACTGAGACGCGTTCCGCCCTTGGAACAAGTCCAATTGTCTGACTCCTATGATACGGTAGATGCTGCGTTAACCGAACGTTGTTTGTAATTTCTTATGGCTGTACTACCAAATGACGCAGTGTATTATTTTAATTACTTTATCACTGTTATCACGAAGTTGTAATTTCGATTGTTTCGCGAATATAATCAAATGAAATTAAATCTAAATCTTTAAACTTTCAAGGAAAAGGAGAGGAGTTCGCGTTGACGGTTTATCGACCTGTAAGCGTACAGTAAATGAGCGCAATCCTAAACAGTCCATAAAATTACATGAAAGCTGCTAGACTGCTAGACACACGTGTGTATGTGTGTACGATGTTAGCTTGGGATGTCTAGTCATCTAGCTGACGACTGCTTAAAATAACTATTCGGTGGATCCCGAAAGGTAACCCGATCCATGTTTGACTATTGTTTCTTTTTTTTCCATTCCTATTGTGTTTATTTAGTGTCGTATTTAGTTCCATGAAATGCGAAAGATTTGCACGTAAGCGAGGAGCCACTGGTTATATATATACATATATATATATATATTATATGACTGATGCACGTCGTTCCAATGTACGAGGTACTGTGCATGCGCACGTTGGTTCCATTGGCGCATTATTCAATATTATTTGGCAATGAAATCATACAATTTTTTTTTTTCTTTTTGCTCAGGAATTGATGATGCAACGGCGTCTCATTGGAATACACACGAAGAACCACTGTAAGGCATGTACGTTTCCCAGTCATTAACACTGATAAAATATTATTTTTAATCCCCGCTGGGAGCGATTACATGGAATTTATATTGAACGCGGGCGTTATCTAACGAGTCTATCGTTGCAAAAAGTAACAATATTTCAATATGATGGTCGTTTCAATTTCAATTATGATGAAATTCACTCCTATTGTTAATTTGCTATCAATCGGCGCGGATAAGGAAAGGTCGCGGGTTACTGGAAGTCACGTGTGGAACTAGACTACGACTAATCCGATAAGGTTGGAAAATATACGAGTCCTTGACTCATCGCGCAGGCGACAGGAATTTCACGAAATTACTACCAAATCGGAAACTATTTATCGCCGGCCAATCAATTTTTTCACATGGCAATTAATCGACGTGTTACTTAACGTGTATATTTTCACGAACAGACATGCGAGGCAATTTCGCGTATTTCAGGGGAAAAAAATTGGCATAAAAATACATATCTGCGAATTAAAATCGAAAATCACACGTTTAACGAGTTTAACGAGTTTAACGAGATATTTAATCGAATACGAAAGCAGAAAAATGCTTGGCTTGGTTGGAAAACATTGCGCGACTTTATCAGCCTGTTACCAGTTAACGCTCGCCAGATAAAAAACTTCTGACTTTTTAATTTTGATGTACTCGCCTCCTCTCGTTAATTAATCGAATGATTTAGTTCATCTTCGCGCAAAGCAATTTACGCCGATCTGAGAATTATGTTATGTGAGAGCTATGTCATCGATCGTCACGCTAACGCGAAATAATACCACTGATAAGAAGAAAATCAAATATACGTGTAAATTATTATTTCTTTATCGATTGCTCTTATTGATTGCTTCAACATTTTTGCTCGTGTATTCTCTTGATAACGCATTGGCACCAATTATGCAAATCGTTGCATAATAGATCGATATGTACACAGTAGTTTTAAGATACACGAGGATAGAGAATGAGAGAGAAAAAGAGAGAGAGGAAAAATATTATGTATAGCGGTGAAACTTTAATGACATTCCAGTGACTGAAATCTTCGAGTATGCCTGACCTATGATAATAAGGCAACTTATCACAAGACACAAACTAATAAGATTGGTTATTCTTAAAAATACGTTCGTTTATCTTTTTATTGTCAACTTTCTCGTCAACATGATAATTTTTTTACACGCGAAAGAATCCGACAAATTGCCGCTCTTTTCTTTTTTTTTTTTTTTTCTCAAATAAATAAAAGTTCGTAGAAATTGTTTGCTTTTAAGAAATACAAGCGTTTGATAGAACCGGTTCACCTTTGCGAACGTATGCGTGTGTGCGTGTGTGTCTGTGCGTGACACAAATAAAAGGGAGAACAAGAGTCGAGAATCGCATACGCGAATCATTAGAGAAACCGGTTAGAGAAATTTGAATATCTTCTTTTTATAGAGTCAGCTTCTATCACGAAATACGGTCGTGTATCATTAAAGAACAGCCTTGAGAAATATGTGCTAATCCTACTCATCCTTGAACGCTTTCTTATTAAAGAGCACGCACAATCATTATCTGATGCTGACATCGCGAAAGACGGAAGGCATCCGTTGATAATGATCGCAGAAAGACGAGAAAGATAATTTGAAAATAAGTTTAAGAGTATATATTTTATGACTGTCGTAAAGTAAAAGAAATATAGAGACAAAATAAAAAAAAAAAATGACACGTGTTAAGGTAAAAAAAAAAAAAAAAAATGCATCACGAGCCTCTCTCGGTAATCCAAAGAGATTAACAAAATTAAATGTTAAAATAATCAAATAGCCTACAAAGCTTTGTACAGTATCGTGTATTCAGGCCACGAACTGGCCACGTGCAGCAAAGAGTATTTCTAAAAATCTTATCGAATGATCCATCACTGGCACCATTCGTTCGTTACGAGATATTGGCCGAGATCGTAAAATTTCTCGGGGAATCGGTATATTTTTCAGCGATCGAAGGCGCCGCTGATGTCGGTCCTCCGGTCTGTTATCATCGTCGCGTTTCTGGTTCGAAGCAGCCCGATAACCGACATATCCTTGCCGCCTGAACACCCTCAAGCGCGGAATCTTACCGAACAAAGTTTAGTCGCCGAAACCACAATGAAGAGGCACACGTTGCGTGAGCGCGTAAATCCCGCGAGACGATGAAAGAAGGAAAAAATTCAGATAGACACCGAGATACAATTGATTCCGACGCCAATGCGAGCTTGGCGCGAAGCATTCGAACACGCTGTTATCTATAATAAGAATTGCTTGTAGCTTGAATCGTAAAATTTTCAAATTCTCGAACGTTCGAACTTGCAAATTTATTTCAGTACATTACAATCTAGCTTCTCGCTCATTTTTCACGAATAACACAGTCCGCGACTGATTCGTTATCGATCTGAATTCTCTTTGATTGTGCTTTAGAATGGAAATTCGACTTTATTCAATCAAATAAATACAACGGTGGATTGCGAGAGATAAATTGTGCGAGATCCTCGTAGGACATGGCGATCGGATCACGTTCTGTTTTCGAATTGATAAAAATTGGCAGACGCGATGCATGGGACGCCGGCGATTCGCAATTAAAATTCGTACGAGGCACCGTGATTCTAAATTTATATACAACTGATAAGGTCACGCCGCGTTTAGAATATAATTATATTTAAGAAACATTAAGATTCTCGCACGGGCGATGATAGCCTTTTGACTCCTGCTGATTTATATGTGGAACAATAAATCGTAAAAGGCTGATATATCATTCATCGTCTTGATATATAAATCACATAACATAATACATAAATATGCATGTAAGCAACTCCATACGTGCAATTTAATGTATTTGAACTTATCAAGTCTCTGACGCTTTATTTCGCAGATGAATTGCGAAAACTAAATGGACCAACTACTTTTGTAGCATTCAACCTAGAAAAGTCGAATTTGAAAAATCTGATATCAATCTTATGCTAAACTGACACCTAAAAGTAAATAGCGTACGCTTTTAAAACGATCAAGTGTTACGTAAGTAACAGAGGAGCGACAAACTCTATCGTACGTTCAACCGTGTGATGTGTACTATGTATACTTAAGTATATCTATACAAGTATACTATACAAACATATATCCTCACATTTTTTTGGAAATGTCATGTCACTTCAAATAAAAAACTAATTTCTTTAAAACAATTTATCAGGAATTTTCAATTCCAATCGGTATTTTTGATAGGAATATTTTCCAGAGGGATCCCATGATTAAATTTAACAAAAATAAATAGTTTTGGTAACGTGTGATTGATAATGGACAATACTAATGAATCTCGTACATGAAACAAAAAATGTAACTTAACATGTTTTCCGTATTATATACGTACATGGTCTTCTAATTACAAACAAATGCAATGAGCGATCGATTTCTTCTAAAATAAAATTTTACAAGTGTGAATTGTTGTATGGCGGATGCAAATTGCAACATTTTCACTGCACTTTCTCCGGAAGTGCATAGTGTCGTGGTACACGCGTGGGAATAATATGTGCAAACAATTCGTCTTGCGCTCATACAACTGTCTCCCGGGTAGGCGTCGAAGGAGAGACGAGTGACCGGAAAACACGAGTACTTGGTGCGGGGGCACCAAGCACGCGGGCATGCGTGCGTAAAAATGAACAAAACGTATTTTAAAAGAGCAGTCAAGCCGGTTACAAGAAGAAATCGGCCAACAAGCCGCGAACGCGATCCTTGCGATTCACTACTATAACGTTACGTTATGTATTTCAAGATTTTCTCATTTTTGAAAGCGATATTCTTTAATTAAGAAAAAAAAAAAGAAAAAAAATGACGCAGATCTACGTACACATGCAACAACATCGATAAATAAAACGTAATTTAAACGTTGAACTTGATTAGCATTGTTTAGGTTGGCAATACGTATACTGTGGTAGTCAAATACGGAGCCAAAGTTCGTACTTTTTTGATAGTATTTGAAACAATCTGATCTGGAATCGGGAATGTACTTTTAAAACATATACAATCGTAATTAGTAACGTGTAAAAAAAGAGAAAAGAAAACTGTAGAATAAAAGTCGCGAGTAATATTTATTTATTATTTCCGTTGTTATGAGGTCAGGAGCCAGTTAATCGGCCTCTCGCGTCATTCAAAACGTCGGAGATTAAACAATAAACGTTGCTAATAATGTTCTTCCCGGCCATAACCGTTAATCAGTCGTGTCAATTTCCTTTCTTCATTAGCATGATAATAGCATTTCTTTGAAACGCAGTCCTGCAGCCGCTGGAGTTTTCTGGAGCT
This sequence comes from Tetragonisca angustula, assembly GCA_036937485.2. Classification (NCBI taxonomy): domain Eukaryota; kingdom Metazoa; phylum Arthropoda; class Insecta; order Hymenoptera; family Apidae; genus Tetragonisca; species Tetragonisca angustula. The sequence goes on along the minus strand of JAWNGG020000175.1, from coordinate 209,534 downwards.
TTCGCCTCCCCTATGTATAACGCGAATAATCAGAAATTTTTCAGATTGATTATCACACGCACGTGTTTCGCTCTGGCGACGATGCACATATTTCGCGCACATTGTTCCTCCAATGTGACTCTAAATCGTAAATTTAGAGCGATGTGTATCTTGCTGGTGAGATATCGTGAGTGAGATAATAACGCCACTTTTAGATAAACTCTTTTCTATGTGACATTCGTTATACGTTTCTAACGAATGTTATCTCATAGTTTGTTTGTAAACAGAGTAGTCTGGTTCCCATAGACGATAACATATTATTACGCACTACTACAAGACGCGAAAATAAATGAATTTTATCGAAATTTTCTAACTGCAATAGCATTGCTTAGGGCAACCAATTGTGTAATCTCGCACGCTTCTGTTACATAAGAAATTGTCGCCAATACACAGCCAAATGTTTTCATTCTCGTGTGGCATCGACCGCGATGCGAATCAATTAATTGCGCACGTTGCATACTAGCGCTTACAGATAGAAGACGATTTGACTTACATTGTTATCCATATTAACATATTAACGATCGCTGATCGTATTATTTACCGTTTTCCTCGATTAAAGTATTTAAGGGTCAATTGTCAGTCATTCCGAGGAGAGAGAATTTCCTATATTTATCTTAATTAATGACAGTCATGTTTATCTTAATTATTCGTTTCAAATATTCTCTTCTCGTTTCAATTGAAGAATCTTCATTTTGCTAAAATTCTTGGTCGTGAACCAAGCGTTAAATTATGAATGAAATACTGTGCCATCGCCAATGTAGAAGAAAGAAGTACATTACTCACGTGTTTTTTGGACTGGAGAACAGTGGCCACTCAGGAATGGAATGAAATCAAAAGGAGTCGGGCCTTTTCTTAACTCTTCGCGGCTCGGCTTTTCTTCCAAACGTCACAATCTCCCATATGCTCTTGTTTTGTCAAAATCGTCGGTAACAAGAATATCTTCGAGATGCAGTAAATCTCTTCAAGGCATGTGAATCGAGCACATCGCAGGTATTCCGGTAGACTCTTCCTGGATTTTGGTTTCTTTCAGTTTCTTCGCGCGGGAACACGAGAAACGAGGCGCAAGGTGTCGAAATTTACACGAGTGTGAAGAACGATTTGCACGTGGGTACAAATGGTATCGGCAGTTACGAACGACGAGACGGACGGGAAGATTTTTTACACATCGAAAACGCAGCACATCGTTTGCCAGCGAACCTCTCCAATGTCACGAATTCTGCATAATTCTCTCCCGTTGCGTGTTACGTTACGGTGACACTTTTCGTTCCGTTTCTGTAGGAATTAACCAGTTGGAGAGGATGGTCAAATTCCTCTGGCGTGGTCTAGTCGCGAATCGCGCGATCCGACCTCCTACCCTTTTCGTCTGCGTCTGAAAGCACCGGCGTCCTGCAGCGTGAGTGTCATAGTGTCATCCGACGGCATGTCGCGTCGTGTCGTCGACAAGCCGGCGTTCATCCGCTACGCGCATGCGCTGATTCAACCTCGTGCGTTTCACGTGATTTCGGTGAAACTGCGAATCAGAAATCCCGTGGTCCACGTGTTTCCACTCGTGTGCTGTGCTGGATGACAGAAAACCGCTTCGCAGGCCCGATATTAAGAAGAGGATGGCGATCTCGGCCATCAGTCAATACCGGTTTTTACCTGAACTTTTATTGCATCTTGCCTGAACTCTCTGGGAATAAAATTTGGAAATATTTTTATGACAACGAGAGATCCAACATACATACGACGTAATACATATGTTGTCCAAACGCATTCGGTGTTTGATAGCGCCCCATCGGAAAGAGAACATGTGAGATTTTCGTTCGCAAAGTTTTAAATACAAAGTTTCCAATTACATACATAGTAAGTATGGCAAGAGAGTTGAAAAGTTTGAAACAACTGTCAGGAAGAAATTAACGGTTGTTGCAGATGATGTACCTAAATTTTTTTTATTTGAAATAACCTTCCTTTACGGTCGTGTTACGAACCTTGTCAGTGAAAAGCTATTTCGTACATACGTTTAATAATCGTTGTTTAAAACATTTTTTTAAATGCATCGTATAAAAACGCAGAAAATAAAACGTATAATTAGATTTTGTTATTTTTGTATCAAAGTTTTAGACTTGATAATTGTACGATGTGTATATATATATATATATATACTTTTCGTTTGAATTTACAATAAAACCGGGAATTTGTATTGCTAAAAAATGTTTATATCTGTAACGCTTACATTATTTAAAAAAATATACGACAAAAATATGATACATATTAAGGAACTGCTACATCATAGTACGTTCTATTTATTTCTAAATAAGTCTCTATCAGTTTTAAAACTTATTTGATAGTTGGCCGCCATATTTGAACCTCTCTAAGGCATCTTTTTTAACCATAGGAGATTGAATTGTGTTTAAAAATCATAAATCATAGGATAAACTGAACTTATGTTTGACTACTTCGTAAAATCTGTTCGTGAAATAAATTTACAATACCTTAGGATAAGGGTGGATATCAGGTTTAAAAATTACGTGTTTCGATGAAAGTATTGGAAAAATTAACACCGTATTTTCCTAGTAACGTAATGGCGCCAATGACGTATAATTTGTAAAAGGGCTATTTAAAAGATTGTTAAAGGACAAACTATTTAACAATCGTACGTTATAGAAATGAAACAGAGTCGTTTGTTTTTTCATCATTGTCTGAAACATGGATAAGCAGAGACATAAATGAGCTTCCTTGGTAATACGACGCTCTGCCGCATTTCTTCAATGTAAAACTTTCTATTATACTCTAGCTTGCTTCGTTAAATCTATTGTCATAAGCGACGACAAATACAAATGAAAATTTGATACAGCTAAGGACGCGACAAAATGTCAAGAAATTATTACATAAAGAAAAAATAGTAATTTTTTATGTTTCATCGTTATTTTTCTTTCACATATTGCTACTGTTTACGTTAAAATACCGCGTATTATTCTTCCTAATTATGAAATCAGTAGTAAGGCAAAAAAGAAAACGAAGAGAAAGTATAAAATCGGATGTAACAGTAAAACGATTTTTTTTTTCTTTCTTAGAATCAGTCTATCTTCTTACAGTCAAAGCATAGTAATTGAATACGTTTGTCGACTGTTGAATACAGTAAATACAAGGACAGAATTTTTTTTCAAGTGTTAGTTTACAATAATTGGTTACTTCATGTCTTCATATTGGAGCGCAGAATTAACAAATGTTGATTTGTTGTATCAGTTTCTTGAGCACTTATTTAACGAACACATATTCGATATATACACCCATAAATAAAAACCGTCACCTAAATAATTATTAAGAACCTGTCCGAATACCATAAAAACATTTGCTTTCTTGTACTTCACATTCATACAATTGTAAATTCACATTTCTTTTTTTTTTTTATTTTATTTTCCATTAGTAATCAGAGATGTGGTCTCCATGTTAAAACGCATATCCGTACGTCGTGAATTAATTGAAGCAAGATTATCCCTATTATCTAAAGAGATCACTTTAACGATTTCAATAAATAATAATAAGAATAATAATAAGAGTTTTCTTTTTATAGAACATTGAGTTCATTTTGTTTGATATTCTTCTTTTTTTTTTGTTTATAATAGAATAAAATATACAAACTCGTGGTATATTAATTAGTTCGTACGATTGACATTAAAATATTTGTCAATTTTTTTTTTACTTTTAATTTTAATGTTCATACGACTATATGTAGACGTACAAGGAAAGAGTGGCTTCGTTGTGTAATTTAACAAATGAAAATATGTATCTGCGACAAAAAAAATTGAATGAGAAAGTATCTATAACACACATTGTTCATTACCTGAGAAAAAAGAATCCAAACTTATATAGAAGAGTAATAAAAACACGATAAACGAATGTAATCGATGTGTATCGTGGAAAAGAAGAAATGTACGTACAATAAAGTGTATATTTATGTACAGTATTCGAAATTACTACGAGCTTATAGGAACCCTGTTGATAATGTCGACAACACGAATGAATATATTCCATGTCCGAAATATCAACCGAATATATAAAATACTCACGTACCTATGTACATATTAAAGGTAAAGTCCAAATCTTTAGTTTCGCGTGAGAATCTGAATTGAATTTTATATGATAAAACGAAGATTTCTGTGCGAACAATATGAATACTAAATATAATACCATTCGTTGTATTAATCAATTTAACTAATCTATCATGAACGGAATCATTTGTGAGATTTGACTCGATCAATTTGTCTTTATGTTAGGAAGATGTACTTCTTTATAAAACAGTCAATGATAAATTGACTATTTTGCGAATTGTGCTCATAATTATATTATGTAAACTTACAATATATTTATTTACAAATTAAATATTCGCTCGTCGTTATTTACAAATTAAATATCCGCTCATGGACTTTACCCATAATGCATGTAATTGCTTTAACGAGCACAATTATTTAATTTGAAATTGACAAAGATGTAGAAATACTATGCCATTTTTTCATGAAACTTATGCGATTCTTTTTTTTTGTTAAATATTTTATATCACACTGCAATCAACCGACAATTAGATGCGATGGTTCAAACATTGTTTCGTACGTATGAATATAAAGATAAACACGTTCATCGACACCTAAATTTACATAAAAAATGATGCTGGTCTCCGATATACTCTAATCCATACTGATATATGTACACTGCAGTCAATATACATCAATAATCAGGCATGTATATGATTGCGCGGTCTAATTAGACCAGTATATTATCACAAAATAAATGCTAAAAATTAAATGTTCTATCAATTGTCTTCTTCCTTTTCAACGTTGAACGAATAGATTCGATATATATATATATATGTATCGATAAAATTCACCTATCACTGTATTGTAGATTCATTCGAATGACCTTTTCTACTTCAGCTAAAGAAGATAAAAAATGGAAGAATTGATTCCAAAATGAAATCGTAATTTGTTTCAACCAGATTCAAGACAAAGTGTTACATGTTCGAGGTCTCTGGCAACAACAAAGACTTCGCAACCTTGCCGCTGGGCTAGACTCTTCTGATCACCGTTCTTCGACACTTTCATTTCCACCACTTTCTTGCTGAGGTCTCGCAATTTGGTACGTGATAAGGTATTCCGGATATGCTTGTTCGCCTCTATAGACAACATATTCGGGGAAAGCTAAACCACCTTGAGACGGTCTACCCATTACACTGTGGTGTCCTGGTGGTGCGTGAGCCATTTTCATCGCGGAGAATTGCAAAAACGATTTTCCCAGTGTGACACGACAGAGTAATAAATGTCTGCAAGTGACGTATATAATATTTAAAGAACAAATACAATTTAACAATAGTTTCAAATTCAAAACTCATTTGTTTTTATACGCTCACCTGTGACAGATGTAACAACTTCGATCCTTATGAGCAGGACAACCAGTACCTCCGCATATTCCATACACGTACTGATTACTTTTACTACTGTGCTCGGCAAAATAAATTCCAGCGCCGAACATACCACCAATATACGCGTGTCGTTCATCGAAACCCTTCTGGACGATGGCGTTAATAAATGGACTACCATGAAATAACATCCTCTCGTTCGCCTGTGGCAAACTCGATCCAGGAGTGGTCCTAGACCCGGTACTCGGAGAGGAAGGTGCTGCTGCACCAACTTCCTCGGCAACTTCTTGCCTTCTATGCGCGTAACGTTCCCATAATTTACGGTTTTGCACTTTTTGTATCTATTTTAGAAAATCGTAAATAGGTTGTTAGAGTTGTTAGTTGTGGTTCGAACAGTTATTTTACAATGCTGTATATAACAAACCTACCCTAACTATATTGTATCGAGAAAATATTCCACCAGAATGACCATTATCTCTATGCTGTCTAATGGTGCTTTGCATTTCTTCTTCGACAGCTAGAAATTCTTTATCCTCTGCTAATAAATCTACTAGTAACGTTCCCGGTGTGATAGTCGGTTGCCACGGGGTACCGGCAGTTGTATTTAAAAGCTTTTCCATGCCTTTAATTAATTTGTGTCTATAGCCATACGCAGATACTCCCACTTGTTTCAAATCTTCGTGACCCATCTCCGCTAATATGTCTAACGTAATTTGTTCGCGTTCGAACAACTCTAATAAATGTTCTAAACCAAGGCTCTGAAGAAAACCAGCTACAGTCGTGATGTTTGAATTATCTTTAGAATCTTTGGAATCTCTTTCAGAACACGTCTCAGATGGCGGCATTGGACTTAAGCAAGAAGATGGTCTGGCAAGTGGTACACACAAAGTCATGGCTGTTCCAGAAGGCATAATAACAGTTTCTTGAGTAAGTGGCGGAGGTGGCGTAACTGGAACTGAACAATTTTCGATTATACGTATATAGAAAAATACAAATATATTTGTAATTGCACATACATCATAGAAATAAATTTACCCGCAACGATACTGGGTGGCCTATTGTTAATAGTATTATTACCATTACTATTCAAGTTAATGGCAACTCCGACGCCAGTATTACCAGATGGTATCGACGGTACTACTTGCTGTGAAGCCATAGCATCTTGCAATAAGCATCTTACATCGTCAGCGCAAGCTAGATCCAGAGGAGTTTGTCCTTCTTGGTTTTTCGAGAAAGGATCTGCACCGTGAGCCAATAAAAGGGCACATAGCTGTGTTCTACCTTTCTGTGCTGCCTCGTGAAGTGGTGTAAAGCCCCATTTGTCAGTAGCGTTTACTACGGTATTATATTTGATGAGTAATGCAGCGATATCTAAATGACCGTAACTCGAAGCATTGTGCAAAGGTATCAATCCTCCTTTATCCTGAGCATTTACATCTGCTCCACGTTCAAGCAAAAATTCGGCTACTTCCAAATTATTGTATCCCGCTATATTAAGATATTAGCGTGTTAGATTATGTAAACCAATGAAAGAGAACAATTAAGAGACTTACCGGCCAAGTGTAATGGAGTACTATTACGACCTTGTGCATCCCTACAATTAATATTGTCTTGTGTAACGAGTCGTTGTACTCTCGCTAAATTCCCTTTCTTTGCTGCATCTAAAAGCGCACTGTTCCCTCGTAATAAATCAGCTACATCTTGATCGCCGTCTCTTACTAAATCTAAAGGTGTTGCTCCGTCTCTGTTCTTCTTAGTGGCATCTGCACCGTGTCTCAGTAAAAGGCGAACTATTTCATACTTTCCCTTAGCAGCAGCTTCGTGAAGTGGAGTAAATTTCCATAAATCCGCAACGTTCACTGATGCACCATGTTTTACTAACAATTCCGTTACTTCATAATGACCATAAGAGCAAGCATTGTGTAAAGGAACGAGTCCACTAAATATATAAAATTAAACGTATTCTTTAATTACTGTATTTAAATTATTCTAGGTAATAAACTGTATAACAAACTACTAACCCTTTATCTTTGGCGTGTACATCTGCTCCATGTGCCAATAAATACTCGACTACAGGCACTCTATTGAATCCCGCTGCAAAATGCAGCGGTGTGGAATGCCGGCCATCCAAATCTCGACAATTAACAGCCAATGGATTTGTTCGTAAAATCCTTTCTACTGCCGCTAAATCGCCAGATTTACTCGCTTCTAATAGTTGCGCTTCCGCGTCATCTGTTCCGCTCGGTGGATCTGTAAAACAAAAATGAGAACAGAAACATTCTTCGGTTGAAAAGGTATTTGGTATCTGTAGTGAATTAGTTCCGAACCTTGTAATATTTTAAGGACATTTTCTGCAGCTACTTGTGCTGCAGTATAGCCCTGAAGTGATACTATAGATGGATCAACATTGTATGATAACAATATTCTGCAAGCTTGCACATTGTCTTCTCTAACACACCTGTTTATGCAACAATATTCTTTTTAAGTAAGGGAATCACATATTTTCTCATATTGAAATAAAAAAAATAAAAACAACTTTGCATGTTCTAGACAATTCACGGTACCTGTGTAGTGCAGTTTGCCCTAATCCATCTAAAGCATTGACTTTTGCATTATGTCTAAGTAGCACATCCATTGCATCATAATGAGAATGATCAGTAGCAACATGAAGAGGTGTAAGAAAGTCTTTATTTTTCTCATTTAAGGCAGCATTTTTCCTAATTAAAGATTCTATTACTTGTTTTCTCTTGGGATAGGGAGATGCAACGGCACAGTGCAGTGGTGTATCCCCAGTGTATGGGTGTTTAAAGTTAACAACTTCTTGGGACAGGTACTTTTTTAATTTAGTAAGATCTGCCTGCCTGCAGGCATCCAAGAGGCAGTGTCCCTTGTATTCGTCTACAATTAAAGTGTATCTAACAAAATCATGTTCTGTGTGCTTTTCTAGAAGAGTACTATCGACATAGGAAACGTACATGTCAATCTTTCTTGTAATTCCAATGTCGGAGCTACATCAATGGCGCTTTTACTGTGGCAGTTTAACTGAGTCGGATCGGCACCCTCGCTTAAAAGTAACGAGCACACCTCGACTCTGGATTTGCTAGCAGCTTCGTGTAGTGGAGTAAATGCCCACAAATCGCTGGCATTAACCGCTGCACCGTGCTTGAGAAGCGCCTCGGTCACTTCGAAGTGACCATACGAACAAGCATTGTGAAGTGGAACAAGACCTCTGCAACACAATCATTGGAAATCAATTATTTCAAATGCTAATTTTTAACAACTGCATTTACAGATGATGTTTTAAAGAAATTCACCCTTTATCCTTTGCATGCACATCTGCACCATTTTGTAACAAAATTTGCACCAGTCTTGACCTATTGTATCCAGCAGCTAAATGCAATGGAGTGGATCTCCTGCCATCACTTGCATGGCAGTTTACATTTAAGGGATTCAGAAGTTGTAAAAGACGTTCCTCATTTCCAGATCTTGCTGCTTCTAACAATTCATCCTTTTTATATTCTCCTGTTAATACTGGTTTAGTCGCAGGATCTGCCAATTCTAATGCTGTTTTTCCTTCTGTATTTCTTATATTAGCATCTGCTCCATGTTGTAGCAGAGCAATACACACATCTATTTTACCCTGTTAGAATAATTATTACATTAAATTCACTTAAAATGTCTTGAAATTAAATGGAAATTGTTAAATTAGGTTAAATCATACTTTAATTGCAGCTTCATGTAAAGGAGTATAATTCCAGTTGTCTCTAGTGTTTGGATTAGCTCCTGCTTCTAAGAGAAGTCTTACAACATCACAATGTCCAAAGGAGCAAGCGTTATGCAAGGGATGTAGACCTCCATCATCACGTGCTTGAATGGATGCTCCAGCAGATAGTAAGAATTCCACTACTTCTATCCTACCATAACCTGCACATTGGAAATAAAAAATGCGCGTGAGAAACATGATGTTAATAATTATTTTTTTCCTCTTTTGTTATAAATATATTTAACTTCACAAAAGATCATTATTCAAATTATAAAATTTGATAACAGATCGCAAGCTAAGTGTTCCAATTACTTTATATTCACAATAGAATTCTACGTTTCCAAGTGCTGTGAGGTAGATTTTAAATTATATATCGGATGTTATCAACGTGGAAAGATAAGAAACCCCGATGTAAAAGTTATGCTTTTCTGTTGCAAAATACGGAAGATATGAATTTATATCTGGCAATAATTACTTCGGTTCTTCCATGCCGAGAGGCACGCTACACTTTCGTTATGAATGAAACTCGATTTCAAATGATAATTATTCGAAATGACAACATTGAAAGCCAAGTATTCGAATTGTTCCGAGTTTGCGACGTGACAACGGAACTCCTACGGTTTCAATCGTAGGCTACAGCTCGAGGAAAACTACAAATTACGTAGCGAATTTTATTAACGCGAGAGAATGAAGAAAGCTGGTGCAAAAATGATGCTTACCAGCTGCAAAATGCAGGGGGGTGGACTTGCGTCCGGCAGTGTCTCGAGCATTGACCGTCTTCGGTGTAACCAACGCCTTTACCCTCGCGAGGTCTCCGGTCTTACATGCTTCGAACAATTCCCTCAGAGGATCGGTGTTTCCAGATCCCGACAGGGAATCGGCATTTGTCAACGTCGATCTACGTCCTGCCATTTTACACCGCCATTTTCACGCCACTGTCCGCGACAGATACACCTCACTGTGTGTGGCTCATAGTGTTGAAAGCTTTCACGACGACACCGAGATGAGTTGCTATGGTACAATCTAGTGGCGCCGCCTTACATCCAGAAGTGTCATTTTTTAAAAGTCCCATGGTATTATGGTACGAAGTAATTTTACTTGGATACAAGGAAGGGCCTCGAGCGTCCTGAATGTAACATCTGAGAGATACTTCGATAATGCATTATGAAATTGAACATGTTTTGTCCATAATGATGTATTTCTGAAGCTGCTTGCAATGTTTAAAAATGTAATAGATCTCCTTTGTATATTTTATTGTTGTAGTAGTAATTGTATAAGAGCTTGAATAATATAGTCTTGAGTTTTGTCTTTTCCTTATGTAAAGTAGAAAAATGTTGGTTTTTAGAATGGAGATATAGTAATTATTTTGTAAAGTTGTGTATTTTTTAATGAAAATGTTACAGCTCAAAATCTCTTTTGTAATCTTTGCATAATTTAATAGTATGTAATTTAATTTTATGAAAGAGAAAGAATTTATTTATTGTTGAATAATTGAGCAATTACTTTTCTTGTGTCACTTTCCTGATAAGCTAACTGGCAATATGTGTATATATAAGAATTCATATTTTGTATATAAACATTTTTTTTTATACGTCCTTTGAACAGTCTTGTGTATATTTAATCTATAATAACAATCAGTACATCATAAAGTAATGTAATTAAGTGTAATATAATATTGTAAGGAAATATTACAACATGATTAATGAATCATTTTATAAAAATGTGTTTTTACTTATGCAAATTGTGCCTGCATCTTATGAATGTATAAAATACTTTAAAAAGGTATTATGATTGAAATAAAACCAATTTATGTACCTCTATTATTAGTATAATATGATTTGCAGGGAATGTTTGACAAACCAAACACTGCAGGTTTTATTCACGTTTCTCATTACCTGTTATCCGTGCATAATGAAAAACGTTTCCAAAAACTGGTTATATGGCCAATTCTAAATAAGACAGATGAGAAAAGATACCGTACAGAGATAAAACAATACTTAGAAACTTTGACAAATGAAAATTCAGATATCAATTTCCCACCAATACTTATGTCTCATCTGCTACAAGCAGGAGGGAAAAAAGTTTTAATTCTAATGTGGAAAATATCAGAAATTAGCTTAAGAGCTTATATTACTAGAGCATGTAAATTTTTATTCTTAAAGCGAATTATTACCATGTATAATATTTGGTAATACATTAGTAATTAATTTTTTGTAGGTCAAACGAAATTATTACAGTTTCCTAATATTGGTGATACTAAGAATATAACTGAAACATATCTTACATTGAAAAGTGTTGAAAAAAATCATACCATTTCTATATTTTATGAAAATACAAAAATAAGCTTAGAATCCTTTAAAGAATACATGCGGTAAAATATATTTTATATTTCAAGAACATTTATTTAATGCACATTTGTGTGTTAAATAAAAAGTTAATTTTTTTAGGTGTATATCTGTTGATTTACTAAAAGTACAGACTGCTATCTTTGAAACAAGAAACAATTTAGAGAAGTTAGTGGCTACGTTTCCAGTTAATTCATTAATTGCAAAACGATTAATAGACATAGATGATACAGAAATTATAAACTGTATGTATTTGACATAATTTGACACTTTGTACTGATAACAATTCGATTTTAAAACTAAATTATATATCTGAATTTATAAATATTTGTAGCATGGAAGGAAAGTATTGATCAAAATATTAAGTTTTTAAACCAAAAAAACTCAAAACTAAATAAATTAAAAACTCTTAGTAGCACATTACATAATTTAATTTTAATTTTATGTGTAAATCATAAAATTCTTGATGGAAGAAATCTTCCAAAAATAAATAATAGAACATGGTCATTCTGTTTAACTGGTAATATTCAAGTAAAATGTAAAAATTATATTCAGGTAAAATATAAAAATTAAGATATATCATATTACAATAAAAAAATCATGTAAATAATTTGTAATTTAATTTAAAGCTTGTTAATGATGGATTATATATGAATGGATGTTTAGTGTTTTCTATCCTGTTAATGAAATTTAATCAAATACTGAAACAAATGAAATACTATTTGAAAGTTCACAAGCTACCAGATTTATCCAATTGTGATCAAAAAATAATTCAATATTGTAAGAGAATTAAATATATGAAAGAAATGTCTGAAGAACTTATGCAGCAAATTTCTGATAATTTAAACAATGTACAATGTAGCTTACAAAAGAAAACTGTAGATTACACATTAGATGAAGATCTGTTGAACTTTACAGGTCTAGAAACAATTCTAAATTCACCAAAACTTAATTTATCTGCTACATATATACATGAAGAAAAGATATCAAAAATGATATTGGTCTTTTCAGAAGAAGGTTATATTATTTTCCACTGGATCAGTAAGAAACCTCCTAACTTTATTTATTTTTATTTCTAAATTATTTTTAGGGAGATATAAACACTTGTTTAAAAGGTACAAACGTAACAATTCATTTAGAAATTCAACAAGATATCAATTTAATGATAGCACAGAGGACATCACATCGAGCTGGATATCTTCCCAAAAACAATTAATATACAAAAAGTGTTCACCTAATAAAATCAAAGTTTCACCAACATATTCCAGATTATTCTCCATTAATGATGCAAGGATATATTCTTTATATAAAGGTTTGTAACAATGTCCTCAAAAAGAAAGCTGTTAGTAACTACAAAAGTTTACTATTTTTTAAGGTAATAGAACATCTAGTCCGAATAGAACAAATATCACACCAAAGAAATCTAATATTCAATCTCCAGACGCACGAATGGTAAATATAGATGCTACAATTAAAAATATTTTTGATCTTTCTTGTCAGATTACATATCTTGTAATTTCCTTGTCCAAATCTTAGTTGAAGGTCCCACATTAGAAGGATGTCATGCAATTTGATAAAGATTGAACTCCAAAGTAATTGAAAACAATGTATTTGCATAATATATGTACACTGTTAAATTAAATTAATAAAAATTCTATTTTCGTAACAGTTTGCTTTCCTTACATGTTGCTTGGTTAATAACAATTCCAACACTGCCTAGAATACCTAAGATAAGAATACCATTTCTGTCTATTACAAGGTATATATTAATATCTCTTTATAGATTTCCTTTTTTTAGATAGATTCGTGTAACCTTGTTCCAAATGGAATATACTTATTGCTAGTAAAACATATTTAGGAAAACACATGTATGCATATGTAAAAAGATAACCAAGTGGTGTACGCGACCTGCCAAGTGGTAAAAGAAAAACGTGATTGGTTAAATCTTATTCATTCATCTAAATTTTTTTATCGGTGTATATCGTGTAGTGTATCTACCTCACTTTAAATGCAATTGTTTTTTGTTTTTTATACAGCACTTATCGTATTTTTTATCAATTTTTCACCTCGAATGCCATTCGTAAAAATATTTTAGGTTAGGATTCGTTCGTACGTAATTTTACGTATACAGACTTATTTTACTACAGACTGTGTCTGTTTAAGAATATTGTTGCTGTTTTTTCTTTTTATTAACACAATGTTAACCTGCAAAGCTCACGGTTGCCTTTCAAATGAAAGCACGAAAATCGACGGAAAAGAGATTTCACTGTTTTGTTTTCCTAAAGAAGCAGAGTGAGTATTAATATGTTTATGATTGCTCTGACCCAGTAATTTGTAATATTTATGTCCATTATTTGATGCTTTTAGCCGAAGGAACGAATGGATTAAAAATTGCCAAATAAGTGAAAATATTGAAAATGATAAGCCATTCTACCTCTGCGAATTGCACTTTGATAAATCATGTTTTACTGATTCAAAGGAGCTAATTCCTAATGCTACCCCAACTATTTTTAACAAAGTAGAAGGTAAGTGTAAAAATAGTACAATTTTTCAATTGATTTCAATAAATTTCAAATACTAATAAAAATATTTTTCATTAAGAAGAAAACCAAAGAAAACGTAAAGGTGAAGATGTGCTTCAAACTGAATCATTGACAACACCAGTGAAGCAGAAAAGATTGGATAGCGATTCTCATAGTCTAGTGGTTCCAATGCAAAGTCCTTGTACTCAATTAGTAGAAAATGTAAACAATTTTATTATCTTCTGAAGTTTTATTTATTTTTGTTGAGCGTATATTAAAGAAACATGATATTTCAGGTTGATAAAATTAATGGAGAAGATAAAATGGACATATCTGATCATGAGATATCATTGAACGAATCTGCTAATAATATAAAACATGAATCTCAAAAAGTGATAACAGGAAAGAAGTTATATCGCTTAACGATACAAATAGACAAAATATATGGGAAGCCATGCCCAAGGTCAAAGAAACTCAAATTGCTAGCCCAACTGATAAAAAGAAATCAACAATTCTTAGATAATACGAATAATACAGGTCAAAACAACCAGTCTTTAGAAAAAATTAATAGAAAGGCAATTTGTGCAAAAGGTGGATGTAAGTTAAAGAAGTCGATTTATGATTCAAAGCCAGCATTTCAGTGCGAATACTGTGATAAATATTACATAATGAAGAAAAGTGATAATCAAGATGAGAAAAATATTTGTACTATATGTCACAAGACTTTCTCATCTTCGCAATCTCTATGTCTTCATACTAAAACTCATTTCATATGTGATATGTGCCAAACTGAATGTAGTTCGCAAATGACTTATGATAAACACATAAGATTACACGTCAGTACCGATCCATTGCATCCGTATAAGTGTCATCAGTGTACAGAAACGTTTGAGCTTAAAGAAGATGTGAGACAGCACTACCTAATCGTCCATCCTACTATAAAATTGCAAAATACGGTTCTCCAAGTAACTGCGCCATCTCTGACGCAACAAATCCCTCACCGACAAGATTATCGGTGTGTTAGTTGTAACATTACATTTAGAAATGAACAAGCCTACAGGTAGCATCTCTGATCATAAAAGTATATCAGTAAAATACTATATTTTTTTATAAATTCTAATGCGAAAATATTTTAATAGAAATCATATGAATTCTCACAAAAAGAAAGAAGGACTGAGATGCAGCATTGGTGAGAGTACCAACAATATATTTCCGATGCCTAGTCCGTTAACTGGCAGCCAAATAGGTATTCTTCGAGCTGTAAAGTTCAGTTGTAGAGTATGTTCAATGGAGTTCGACAACGTTGGCGAAGTTGATAAACACACTAGAACTCATTTGGAGGAAGATAGTGAGGAGGAACGTAAATGCAATATCTGTAAAAAGAGCTTTAAAACGAGCATACAACTCAACGAACACTTAAAGTACCACCTGTCCCGTGCACACTCTTGTCCCGTATGTTCCAAAGCTTTTATTAACAGAACTACCTTAAAAATACATTTAAAAACTCACAGCGAATCATAGATTACAATTGAAGTAATCTTCACGCCAATGTAGTTTAATTTTGTTTTCTGGCTGTGTTAGAAATCGAGTATTCGTCACATTCACGTATTTTTTCCATGTTTATGGAAATATTATATCGGTAAGGTTTCCTGGAAATTTTTGTATAATTTGTATAAAACTGGTTTTTATCTAATTGGCATTCACAGTCAATAACGCGGCAGAGTAAAAACATTATGTATGTTTACGAAGGATTATTAAATTCTTAAGTAGCAACTCTCGCTTCTCTTTTTTCGAATAATCAATTCGATTTTATTTCAGTGGCCGTAACGAATAAACGTAGTTATAACATGGCGACAACTTTTTTTTACAAAAAGAAAAAAAAAAAAAAAAGAAATCCTTCGTCTGTAAAGCAGACGAAGCAAGACTACGGATCTTAACAGGTGTAGAAGACGAACATTATTATCGATGACAGTGAACACCTCTTGGAATGATCGGAAAGATTGACCGAGAAATGAAAATAATAGCAAGCGGTTTTCTTTGAAGCGGCTCCTTGCGCTCGAGGCTGATGGAACGCGTGATAGAATGATCCTGATCCTTCCAAAAGGTACGTTCAACAGTCATTGGCAACGACGGCGGAACGGCGGAGGAGGAAAAGGGAGAAGGAAAACGAGGGCAAACGAGCCGATCTTGAAAGGGAGCCGACTATCCATAACGGAACAATCGGTTCGATGTTCACGGTTATGCTGTCAACGGGAACCACTTCAAACGTAGCCGGCCTCAATGTGTTTATTTGGCTAACGTCAAATTTACTCGTGGAAGAAGGAAAGCTGCTTGTACCCGGGCTAACACCTTGCTACCTCTCTTCATAGGCCGCCGCTGTTTTCTTCGCGTCCCGAGCAAAATCCGATCGTTTTGTCGCGCACGATCACCGGCACTTGGGCGTGGCTCGTGTTCCCCTATTGTCAACCTTTGACTTTTCTCGTGTCAAGTACTCGCATACACTTTCTGTTCGCTGGTTCCTGGTAATGCAGCTCGCGTCTCTTCGTCGAGGAAGTTGTGAATTGTAATTCGCGACGAGAGAGATCGTTCGAACGTAGCGAGAGTTACGAGCTTCTGTCCGTTGTATCTCGTAGACACTAGTGGCCATTCTTAAAAATGAAGGTCATCTTGTTACTAATTATTACTGTTATCTCGCATATCAAACGAGTTGTGAGCAAATCACGTGGATTTTTAAAATAAATCAATTGGTACGTGAATTAACAATGGAAAAAGCGAGCGTCGAATATATTTTAATTCGTATCAAGGGTAGAGATATATGTTCAAGTATTTAGTAACGCTCTGTCATTGGCATAATGTGGGACGACAACCGGCCAGATATCATCGAGATAAAGGAAAGCACTTTATAAATTCGCTATGGTTTTCCACGGTAGCTAAATGGTAAACGCTGCCTGTGTGCATGTCTAGCCAATGGTTCCGTGAAAATTGAGGATGCCGTGACAAATCGCGTGATTTCCCGTGACCGACTACGATCTTATGCGTAGAAAAGAGGGCACGAAATACATTTTAATCTGTTCCTAGCCCAAAATACGTCGAGATATCAAAATATGTTGTAGTATTTCGTTGATAAGCATTAGAATCTTCCTTCGTGAATCTTATTTAACTAATTAACGTCGGGAAGAAAATTTTGTCTCTCGTCTATCACTTTCATTGTAACGGCACTTGAAAATAAAGAATCTCCCTAGATATTGCTAATGGATGTACTGAATGAATCGACCGTGGCGAGTTAAAGTAGACACGAAACTCAGTCGAGGGGGCGTTGCTTTCATTTTGAAAATTTGGAATTTCCGGAAGATTGTCAAATTCAAGAGATGAATTTACAGAAAATGAAACTCGCCGCTCCAAGCACGGGCATTAATTTTAGCTGATTGATCTCGTTCGTGAAATTTTCCGCTTCCTCCGCCGCGAAATTCCAAATTGTCGGCATGACGATCGATTCGCCGCGTTCTATTTCCCCAAAGGCGTCAAAACGAAGAAACGTTGTTGAAAGGGATGTCCCGCTGTTAAATTTACACGCCACGTTTCGTGAGCGAATATCCTTGCTCGGCCATCGAACATGCTAATTCACACTAGCGTCGTGGTGAACGGTATTCACCGTCGGGGGTGCTGTTCCCCGATTATTCAATGGACGTCGTCTATGCGGCATCAAAGTGCCGACGTGGAGGCGACGCAGCTGCTCCTCTTCGTTTCTTTTTTTTTTCTCATTTTTAACAATCACGATGTTGTTTCATTGATCATTTCTTTTGCGATGGATAATTAATTCATGTGTCCTTGTAGAAGACATCGTAATTGCGGAGCGCTAAATTTTTCAAGAGGAAGAAAGAAGTTATTATTTAATTAAATTTTACAAATATCGCAGCTGTTACTTCTGTTTGTTCCCAGAAAGTGAAAATATGTCATTTTTATTTTTACTTTAAACATATCATTGTTATTTTTATTTTAAATGTATTATTTCAAGTAGAATGTACGCATGTGTCGGAATATAATAATGACTGTATGTATTAGAACATGGTAATTTGGTGCTCGATACTTGCAGTGTTTTTTACATTGTCTCTTTCCCAAATTTTGTTATTCGAACAAAGACATTATGAATTCTGAGTCACGAGATAAATCTCTTGTACAAAGTAAAAAGATGAAATAAAATGGATGCTTATACACTTTAGGATTTTAAGATTACTATTTCCTTTTTTCTTTTTTTTCATATATAGTATAATTCTCATAACGATTGAATCGAACTCGTTTTCAATTATTGAAACGATGGGTGTGAAAATGTTACTTTTCAACTTCTAGTTGATTTAATATAATTTCCCAACTAATAAACCTCGCGTTGTAAGAATTATCAATTCGGAAACTTAATTCAATTTATGCTTTAGAAAATTTCCCAAATATCGAACATATGTTTCCCAGGATGCTTCCTATAATATCAATGTTATAATAATATCCATATCACAAACTCATATAAGAAAAATGCTGCAACAATTGATATTTTTACCATAGATCTCAACGTAGATAGATTGTTATAGCAAATTTCTTTCCCTTTAACGTGATCGATAATTAATAAAGTCAACTTTCGAAGAAATATTATTTCATATGCACCTAATAATCAATATTAAATTACAGAAAGCTAGCAAGTTCGAAAATGAGGAGACTAAGAGAATTTACAAGACAGAAATGCATATTTATTGCGATATTTTGTGAGCTCGCTCTATTCGTGGAGGGAAACTTACTGTGAAACCGCAGAACGTGCGTACGCGCACGTTTTTAAGATGAAAAATCGTCAAAGACGTCGCACCACGGTTACAACATGGATGGAGGAGAAGAAAAGTGGAGGAAAAGGGCAAGAATGAAAAGAGGAGACAGGAATGACGGAGACTCTGTTAGTTGCGGGCACGGGCCATCTGGCAGAACGATCTTTTATTATAGGATTCATCTATCCTCTCTCTTCAATGAGGGAGTCACTCGCGTGGAAGTTGCTGGCCCTTTTGATTAATGGCTGACGAGATAAATCGCGACCACGATCAAAGAGGATCGACGACGAGGCTTCTGGGGACTTGGCGGATATCCGTTGTTTGACTCTGTTACGAGGGAGATGTCGACGTGTTGAATAATTACAAATTGAATGATTGTATTGACAATGACAATGTGTTACAGCCGTTTTAGGTTGAAAAAGTCGCGATCGCAGCATTTGAGATTGGAAAGATGGGAAAATTGTAATATTTAAAGTTGGGAGACTTGTAACACTTAACATTTGCTACACTCAGAATTTAATTGCTTGTAAGTGCTTGAGATTAAAAGGTTTAAAATTGTAACATTTGAGATTGGGACCTTCACGATTAAGAAGCTTGAAGAATTGTAATAAGATTGGGTGACTTATAATTGTAACGCTTAACATTGTAGCGCTTGTGATTGCAATACTTGGAATTTAAAACTTATAATTGCAGTGCTTGAAATTAGAGGGTTTGCACTTGCTGAAAATACTGAAAATTGCAGTACTTGAGATTAGAAAGCTTGCAAAATTGAACAGCTTACAATATTTAAAATTGGGAGACTTGCAATTGCAACACTGGACATTGCAAAGCTTGTGATTGCAATACTTGGAATTTAAAACTCATAATTTGCAGTGCTTGAAATTGGAATGTTTGCATTTGCTGAAAATTGCAGTATTTGAGATCAGGAAGCTTGCAAAATTGAAGAGCTCGCGATATTTAAAATTGGGAGACTTGCAATTGTAACGCTTAACATTGCAAGGCTTGTGATTGCAATACTTGGAATTTGAAACTTATAATTGCAGTGCTTAAAATTAGAAGGTTTGCACTTGCTGAAAATTGCAGTACTTGAGATTAGGAAGCATGCAAAATTAAACAGCTTGCAATATTTAAAATTGGGAGACTTGCAATTGTAACGCTTAACATTGCAAGGCTTGTGATTGCAATACTTGGAATTTAAAACTTATAATTGCAGTGCTTGAAATTGGAAGGTTTGCACTTGCTGAAAATTGCAGTACTTGAGATTAGGAAGCTTGCAAAATTGCTTGTAATTGCAACACTTGGAATTTAAAACTTATAATTGCCTACAATTGCTTGAGATCAGAACATTTGCAGTTACAACGCTTACAAATTTCAGATTGGGATCACTTGCAAAGATTAGAAAGTTTGCAAAACTTTGGCAGGCTTGTAATTGTGACACTTAACACTGGCAGCGTTGCAAAGCGAGTTGAAATACCAGCAAGAATGCATCGATAGGGATTTTTGTATGTGAGATAAGAAATGACTGCGAAACGATCGAGATTAACAAAAATAAGAAGAAATGCGGCAGAGGGATCGTGATTTGGCGAGATTCACACGGGCACGTCGACGGCATAGCGTTACGACGTGTGCAATCCTCGGCTCGCTACACGCTTGGTTGCCCTTCGCCGAGGGGTGAAACCTCCGTGGCAAGCCCCATAATAGCCCTCGAACCGGTCCCACCCTCCTTAGTGGAACAGAAAAGCTTCGAAAGTGTGCACAACCGCAAAGTCGCCGCCCCTTGCATGGCGGCCCAAAATTTGATTATGTCCCTTCCGCGTGAATAAATTCTACGGGATTCACCGTTTGGTAGCCGTCAATGATTTATACCGCCTCTGTCCTTCCTATTCTCTCTCCTTCTTTTGTTCTATGTTCCCTTGCCGGGGCGGCAATCTCTGCCGATGGAAAGAACAAGTACGCGCAAGTATCTTGGGACAACGCACTTTTGATTCTCGGGATATATTTGAGATATCTAGTCGCGTTACTGCTGGGTCATTTGGGACAGGTAGATTGTTCATTATATATTTAAGCGTAGAAATTCCGAACGTTGTAACGAAAGTGTGTTTCTCAGTTGAATTTTCTCCAGTGATTTAGTAGTCAGCCTAACATTATATTACAACCAGCGAAGTCCAAGTTTTTCTGTGCAGAGAAGTCGATGTGTAATCTTTGATTGAAGTCTTTTCTCGGGACAAAAAAAAAAAAAAAGAAGGAATCGATAAAAATTTTTCTGGATAGAAACAAAAGAATCGTGATATTAAAGACTGAAATGAGATCAAGTGAATTTTTAAAGAAAATATCGACAATTTTCCATCGTTATATACATATTCTTCACTGTATATGTTTCAATCATTTTGTTGTAACTTCTACAATATTATATATTTTTACATTTATATTATTACATATTCATTGATCCAAATCTGGAACGAATCTAGAACAAAATAGCACAGATGATCGATGGTCATCGTGGCTGGTCAAAAATTTACTCTCGTATTGTTCGACGACGTTCGAATGGATAATCGGTCAATTTTAATCGTCCACGTGCCGTTCACGTCCACCACTCGACCTCAGAAACATGTTTTTTCTTCT
Source organism: Tetragonisca angustula (assembly GCA_036937485.2). Classification (NCBI taxonomy): domain Eukaryota; kingdom Metazoa; phylum Arthropoda; class Insecta; order Hymenoptera; family Apidae; genus Tetragonisca; species Tetragonisca angustula. The sequence goes on along the minus strand of JAWNGG020000175.1, from coordinate 188,043 downwards.
TCTTCTTTTTTTTAGGGGAAAAATTGCAGTTTCGAAAAATTGGGAAAAAATTCCATGCGGATCGATCAGTCACGTGTTTGTGACAGCGGTACAAGAAGATCTGACGAGGCGGTTGTCGCGTGATGCAAGTTTTTTTTTTCTTTTTTTTACGTTTATCGAGTGATCGACTTTTTCAAACTTATTCAATCTAATCGCAAAATCGAGTGAAAAAAAATGTATACCTACGTTCATTAGGTCAGAAAGACGAAATTTCTATTGACTCGAATAATTTCAAAATGTAATAAAATAAAAAATACAAAATGAATGTCTTTAATTCTTTTAGATTTTATTACCTATAATGTATAAAAAGTGAAAATTAATAGCGGACGGTATAAATATATTGTTTTTGTTTTATCTGAAAATTTTAGCAAAGATATTCCATAGACCATGAAAGGCCACGAAAAAATTGTCGTTACAAGACGCTCTTTGTTATGAAGAAGGACATTACGTGCGTGTTTGTAAGAATAATAAAACTAAGAATTTGCGAGAAAATATGTGGTATGATCGACCGACTCGTGTTGACAAAATTTTTTTTTTTTGGATCTAACTGATCTAACTAGTCAAACGAATCTTCTTATCGAATTTATAAAGATACTGAAAATATAAATAAATATATCTTCTTTAATGTTACGTTAGATCGCGGATTTTTTTATATACAATTTATGCGGATTTTTGGAAACTACAAAACTTCAAAAATGCATAATATAATAAAGTATAATATATGTAATAATATGATAAAGTATAATATATATAATATAATAAAGTATATATAATAATATAGTAAAGTATAATATCTAGTTACAGAAGAATGTCTAGTTATAATATTAGAATTTTAACATTATTTCCAACGATTTTAAGGGTCAAACAATTTATAATTAAGCGCAATATAGTGCTCTTTTGCAAGTCGAGCAATCCCTACAATACTTTTAACAATAATTTTCTCAGATTCTTTGCATTGTAAAAATGTTTATGCTTCTCGATGAAAATATATTTGCAACAAAAAATACAATTGCCGCGAATAAGACAACATCGTTGGAAGAAAAGGGCAAGTTAATCGATCAGAATCAGATCAGAGCGGAAGTCGAGGACAAATTTTTCGACAAAATGATCTTGGCGACTTTCTCGCTCGGCTACAAGTCGTTGTTATGACATCCAGGTTGGAAAATAAGACGGATCGAGGGATTCTTAGGGAATTCGATCCATCAAAATCGCGACAGAACACTCGCGTTTTCTTATGTTGGCGAAAAAGGCCTGGAAACATAGATCATTGGGAGTTTTCCTTCTTCGAGCGAGTTTCTTTGGAATTTGCTTTTGCGCAAAAAAAAAAAGAAAAAAAAAAATTTCGAAGCGAAACTAAATCGTACGACTGTTGTTCAAATTATGTCAGATTGTCAAAGCAGCCTCGTTTTTTGTTTCTTTATTATTCAGTTCGAATCTCATCGTGACAGGTAAAAATTTTATTAGTTGAACCAACAAATCAATCGTAACTTCTTTATAATTCCATCTAATTATCGTTTCTACGAATTTCGAATTTTATTTTTTCGTTCGATCATCAGCCAGAAATATTATTTATTGGGATATTGTTTAAGAGTGAATAATTGCAATTATTAAGAGGAGATTTCTTCGTTCTTGTGAATAGAGAGGTGAATTCTGAGAAAAGTGTAATAAAATTGTGTCAATTTGAAAAGTTTGAAACTACACAAACGATAATTGGAAAGAGTTATCTGAAATGGGATATTAAAGTTGAAAGACGCGAAAAAAATTTGACTCTAGTGTCAGTTAAATATTTACCTGTTCGTACGCGTGATCTTTTTTCAAGTACGCTAGTCACAGTAACGTGTAATAATATATATATATATATATATATATTCCACACTACAATCTATCATTTTTGTAGATTATTAATAGAAATATTTAATTCTCTTCCACGAAATAATGATACAAATTTAATAAGGCCTTCTATTTATTTGATCAAATAAAATTTTTATTTTATTCGCTCTGTTACTTCATCTCAGAAGATGTTAATTGAGAAAGAGCGTATTTGAAAAATAATTAATTTGTTTAAAATGAAAGTGTATCTTATTCGACTTTACGAACATTTCAACGCATAGCTATATCTACTTATATGTACAAAAAATTACTATCTTTCATTTTACATTATTTCGATTATTTGATTATATATGTGATCATTAACAAAATATATTTTAGTATTATAATATTCTATAAATTATTAAATGTATAATCAAATATGAATTTCAAATGATAATACAAAAGAAGAAATACAACAATTCTTTTGGTATAAATCTGAATGAAGATTCTATGCCACGATAGAAAGAAAACTATTAATATTATAATATTAGAATACGGCAATTATAATATATATTTATATATAATAATAATTGTAAATATTATAGAATAATTTACTTATATATTATTATTTATAATAAATAATTTATTTTTCAAATAAGATATTGAAACTTTTTTACACTCATTTTTATTTCGAAACAGATCTACTTTATTCGAGGCAATCTTTTGCCTGTTCTGTCTCAGTGTCAAACTCCATAAACTGGTATAATTAACCTTAGCTCGGGCAACGCTGAGTAGAATCACTTTGACCGAACGCAAGGTAATATAAAAATAACATAACACGATAACTATAAAATATTTATATCTTTATATCTTTATTATGATTATCACCCAAATATCGACTATCGTTCCGGGTAAACAATTTATTGTGAAAATTAATTTTGAAGTAAATATAACGGAAATTTCGTAGCTCAACACTATTCGTAGATTAATAATCGCAGTGCAAAAATAACATAGCTCAGTGTAACATAATTTCCTACCATTATAATTGATAATTATTAAACGACAGTACCTAAAAATCAATTTCAAAGTAAATATAATGAAAAACTTCATGGATTAACATCAATAGCCACTACATCTACAAAAAAATTCATCATTCGAACTTCCAAAACATCGTGCTCGTTCCTTTCGTTTCAGTTTCTCGTGCACGTAAAAAATCTCGCAAGCACAGCAACCGATATATTAACGTACGATCGTGTAAACGTGGTGTAAGCGGAACGATTGGCGGCGAAAACGGGCGCGGAAAGTTATCGACAAGCACCGCAAAAGGGGAGTTCTCGGTATCAGTCACCGAGGTGGGAGGGGGGAGGGGGGTAGTTTTGTACGAGTATCGTTTCGAACAGAAGGGTATCGAAAATTCGACAAGAGCAACAGAGACGGACGAACAGAGTCGGAGGGAAAATTGGCGGCGGGGAGGGTTCGTTGGTCGTTCTAGCGAAGGGTAGCTTAACCTCGAGTGTTACAATAAATCAACGGCGAGCATTCGCGGAGCTCCACCCTCGTACCTTCGACAGAATGCCATCTCACAGAGGGCACACGGCCGCCACGGCATCGGAACCGAGTGTCCTGTTTCATTGTGTTTTAAAGTACATCGTCGCCGGTTCGATCCGATCGGACAGTGCAAACAGTTCGTCGCGCGTACGCGCGACTCAGGGTCGACGTCGAAGAATAATTGTAGAGGAAGGGAGATCGCGCGAGACGTTGGGACTTTTAATCTGAAACATTGCGAATCCTCTTCCTCGGAACCTCGAGATTTCGAAATTTTCGAATTCTTAATTCTCGAATTTTCAGTCGCTCGGCCATTCGAACGTCCAAACTTTCGAATTCTCTTCTTTACTCTCCACTGCACGTCTAGTAATTAGCGATCTTCTGTTTCGAGTGAAACTCAGATTCGACGTTGAATGCCAAGAGGAATGACTTGGGTGGATTTTATACGTATTTTGTTTCTTTGTCAACAATAGGTTGAATTTGTACAGTTCTTTTTCTCCCTCACACTGTGAATGTGTTAAGGATATTTAACACGACGATTGTAAGTGGAAAATTAATCGCAAATATAAAAATATAAAAATATTATTTTTATGTATAACTTAATATATAAAAAGTATCAAATATAAAAAAATCACAAAATCTCAAAATCGGAAGGATCGCGCTAGCTGGAGGGCACGCAGGGAGGACCAGTGAGAGGTTTCAACCCCTGTCAGTTCGCCGCGCTCTCGCAATTTCGCTCTCTCTCTCTCTTCTCCTTCTTTCATTCCACCCTTGTTCGAAAAATGAATCGGTCCCCGCCGCTGCGACAAAAGGGGCAAGAGGCTCGCGATTACGCCTACCGGGGCTCGAACGAAGGGGCTGCGTGTCATAGCCTTCGACCGGCCCCTTCGAAAACCTACTTCTGACCTTCCCTTCTTCCCTCGTTCTCCCAGCTAGAAACTGACGAGCCACGGTTCCACGAATGAAACGATCCAATCGGAGATCGAGGGTGGGCACACGCCGTTCCTATATAACCATGGGGTGAACTTTGTTGGATTCAACAGTCTCCTCTTAGACTTAGTCGTGTCTCCAGTAACTACGATCCACCGGCGCGCACACACGCGCGTTTCGTTTTTCGAAGGTGAAAACACGGTCCACGTGGGAAGCTTCGAAGAACTCCGAGTTTTCGACGAATCTCACAGAGAATCACGTAGGTGGAATTCGTCGGGGGAGGACGGTGAAGGTGAAACCTCCTCTCGCGCAGACGATTGAAACAATGTACAACAAAGGCGACGTGAGGCTGTTTCGTCCGTGGAGCGTGTCCGAGCCGGCAAGCGAACCAGAGGACTTCGACGCGGAACATCCCGTAGAAGAGAGTCACGAACGTTCCTTCGTGAAACGAGGGAACATGAATGTTCGTAGCTCGCAGCCTGACTCCATCGTCGACGAAATTATCCGCATCGAAGCCACCGACAGAGCAGCCTCTTCTTTGACGACACACGCTGGAAAACGAGCTAGACAGTCTTCCGTCGAAGCCGGAATAGATATATCGAGATCCACCAAGGACGAAGAGCCTACCTCGGCGAGGAACAGGGACACGGAGTTGTTTCCTCGTTCGGGTGGCTCGTGTCGATCAGCCCGCTCGATGCCGCCGTCCAACTTCAGCATTCCCCTTATCGCCGGTTTCGTCGTTGATAACGATGGCTCCGTTTTCCACTCGACGTACCAACAGGACTGCCTTTTGGGTGTGAACGTTCCGCAATGCGTCTTTCACTCGTCGATGATGGATCGCGTGTTGAGTCGCGTGGCTGCCGCTCCCGGTCAGAGTCGTCCAGTGACGTCGATGCCGCGCAGCTTGTACACACCGATTGCGATGGAGCAGGCGGTGGAGATGCTGCATCGGCAGGACGCGGTCGCGAAGCAGATGAAGAAACAACGGCCGAAGAGGTTCCGGTGCGAGCACTGCGACGTCGCGTTCAGCAATAACGGGCAGCTGAAGGGACACGTCAGAATACACACCGGTGAGTGTTTCACCTTCTAATACGCATTTAACGACTTTTATCTTCGACGATTCCAGCGTGTGTATGTGTGTAAACAATCGATGTACGAGCTGACTCGAAACGGGCCGATTTCCGGAATTTCCATCATTCCAAACGGTTGAAATTTCGATTCCGCCGGTCGGGATTTTTGTACTATCGATCCTTCGACGTTACGAAGGCATTTGGGGTCTCGTTTTTCTCGATTCTCGAGATGCCGATTTACTTGCAACGTACCGAGATTTCGAACGTTCTGCGTGTTCTCGAGCGTTGAATAATTTGATTTACATAAATATTGAGCAATTCCAAGGTTTCGAACACTTTGATTAAATAATTTGATTTATATAAATATTTATAATTTAATTTGTATAATGTTACGTAATTTACGTTATATAGTATTAAATAATTTAATTTGTATAAACGCTGAGTAATTTAAAAAAGGAATTATTGCAAGAGTACGAATTATTCAGTACAATATTTATTAATACTCATTAAAGTGATATAGATCATTATTAATATTATTATCAATGATATAAATCACTATTACTTATTACTAATATTATACTATTATTATTAATATATATAAATCACTTCATTGATATTCGCTAATTTAATTTAATAAATATCGTATAATTTAAAGATTTATTCCAAGAGTACGAATTATTGTACAATATTTATTAATATTTATTAAAGTGACATAGATCACTATTAATATTATTATCAATGATATAAATCACTATTAATATTACTAATATTATACTATTATTATTAATATATATAAGTCACTTCATTGATATTCACTAATTTAATTTAATAAATATTGTATAATTTAAAGAATTATTCCAAGAGTACGAATTATTCTTCTATATTAGTGATGCTCGCTAAATTCAATTAAATGAACGCTGTATAATTTAAAGAATTCTTTCACAAGGAAATTATTCTTCAACGAAACGAATCCTTACGAAACATATGATAAATAAAAAAATTCTCCATTTCGTCAATTTCGAAGGTAAATTGTTTTCAAAGTCCAGCCCACTTAAGATCTCTGAATCTTGAATATTCGTGAAAAGAAAATGTCTAAGACGGGATATTTTTTTCTGTTATTTACAGGAGAAAGACCGTTCAAGTGTGACTTTGAAGGTTGCGGCAAGACGTTCACGAGGAACGAGGAATTAACGAGGCACAAGAGGATTCATACGGGGATACGCCCGCACGCGTGTTTCGTTTGTGGGAAACGATTCGGTAGGAAGGATCATCTGAAGAAACACATGAGGACGCACGAAAACCGAGATCCTTACAGACTGTCGGCGACCACGCTGGGAATATTCGGCCAACATCCATTTTCACCTTACAACTTTCAAATGTGATACACATTCGATTTTCTATGTTATTTTGGATACATAGCGATTGAGATTATTTTTTTTCTCTCTTTTTTTTAACGAATATTGATCTGAAACTAAAGATTCATACGCTATACAGAGACTGTGTATATAATGATTATTACATATTTATTGCTATGATTGTCAAAATGTCAGAACTCTGACACACGTCAGAACTCATGATCAGACGTCGATGATCATGGCAGTAAATATGTATTGATGTAAAGTAACGTTTGTTACATTAGTTGTTACATTAGATGATATATTAGATATAGTTAGATGTTATATTAACGTGAAGATGACGATTGTTGCCTTGATAGAATGATCCTTCGTTGTTTTTGAAGGATCGTAAGTGTTAGCAAAGGTTTTCCAGAAAATTTTTCTACCGTATTTTTGATACTATGGCTTTTTATATGAGAGTATAACAAATAATAACAACGACGTATTGAATCTAGTCGAATTTAAATGCAATACAAAATTTTCCACAAAAGAGACTCGAATTATTTGTACTATATATTTAAATGAATAAATTGTTATCCCTACTGTTGACAATTCTCGATTTTGTTGTTTCTGTCAGATCTTTACCTCTTTACCTTTCCTTCGATCAGTTTGATTTGTAATAATTTAATTAATATTCAAGTGACAGCAAAGAGATTTTCCATCGATTTTAATACTTCAATTTTAAGAAAGGTCCATACCTAAAACTTGGGTGAATCTTAAGCAGATATTCACTGATATTGAAAAGTCAAATAATAAAAATAGCATAACACACATATCTTTGTCAATGTACACAAATTTGAATTTTTATTCGTTAACTACAATCTAGCCAATACTTTTAGATATTTCAAATTTTGCGAAAAATAAACTTTACACCACAGTGAATTGTTGATAACCAAAACCGCTAACGTAAGTAATATGAGACGTTATACATCTATACCATCAAAAAGTATAGAAACATATGTATAAGGAAGACTATAGTTCAATATTTATAACCATTATTAAATGTTAGATAAGAGAGCAGAAACATGGAGTGCGGAAACCACCATTTCCCCGACAATTAAATTCAAAATGGCGACACGAAAATCTAGTTAGAAGAACAGAGAAATCCTATTCACGTTATAGGGTGACTGGTAGAGTAGGGCTGGTACAGGGGAAAATGAGGGTTGCGCCCTTTTGCTCCCCGGAAGGGTCGATTGCCGCGTGCAAGCCTACGTCTGCCCTTCTTCTCCCATTTTTTACCGCCGCTCTCGTTGCAATACGTTCTTACGCGACAGTTTGTGGCCGCATGCATAAACGTTTCGGTTGACTTCGGGGTAGAAGGATACGAGGGGTGGTCCGCCACATTGCGGCGAAGAAAAAAAGGCGGATTCAATTAGCTCTCCCTTCTAGAAGATCACTGTGCTATTACTAGATTACGTCAACAACAAGATCGTTGATCATTTAGTGAATCATGTGGTGCAGAAAATTCTAAATGATATGATATCTTAGAAATCGTGTGCAAATGTTGAAGAGCAACTGAAACATCTCAATTTGAATACCTGCTGTGAATTGTAGGATTAAAAGCATTCTTTTCTAGTAGAATTTTTTCCTACGTTTAATGACTGTTCTAACGAACGCTATATTACGTGAAAACAAAAAAATTATCTTTCAACGACCGCTGTTTTCTTCGATCGTATTGTTAGATGTAAGTTTTTAAAATTGTTAACGAGAAAAGTCAGTTTCGACGTAAATGATAAATACTTCTTGTATCTAATGAAGTTGCTGCAAGAATGTCCATAATGAATTTTAATTACAGTCTTCTGAAGACATTATGACACATAGAAACGTAACATTGTTTTTTATCATTATTCTGTAATATTTATTTAATATCCATGTAATATATGTTTGAAGAAAATATATGGCGTTGAAACAATACAGTAAAAAAAGATGAAAATTTCTAGTTTTCGTTTACTTACTTAAGCATTGTCTATTGTACAGTCCAAAAATTTTATTCGTCTGATTTATCACAATAAATTTCATATTACATAGATTTACAGACTGTACTGCAACTTTGTCAAAAATTTAAAAAAACACAGGTAGAATCCAACGGAGTATTTTATTCAAATCCAACCTCTTGTCCAGCAGTTTATTTTTAAACTCCTCCTTAATGCACCTAATTCTATTAAAAAACGAATGTGAATTAGAATTTGAAGCAACCAATAAACGCAGTACCGTGTCATATCGACGCGATACTTCTGATTCTTGTGTGACTGAGAAAACCCAGCTTGTTCAGGATTACGTCCTTAAATTTGAACACGAGGAATTTTCGGTAGAGTGCCGAATAGCAGCAACCCTACTGAGACGTTTATTCGAGCTCGTCAACACCCTCCTGCCGATCCGTTGATACATGAATCTCCTGACTTCTCTTCTAGGGTGCAATTCATCCCGTGTTTCTTTCATCTTCTGCTCTCGTTATCCTTTGCAAATCTATCTCACGTAAATATTCTCAGTTTCTTCATTTTTGGACACGTGGATTTATTCAATCAATGATTTCCTCACTATCTGTGTTCACTTTTACCTATATATTACATCGTCCTGTAGTACGTTCTCTGGTCGGTTGATCTGATACTTGGGGAAAAGGATGAGATTGATTTAGTGCGTTTGAACTGTGGCTTAAGCATGATCCGGATTAGGGGAATCCTCGGTTTAATCTCGGATTACCATAGTACTTTCGATTGTAACGTCAAGATTTGGGAAGGCGAGCATTTGTCCCCGAAAGTAAAGTAAATTCGTCGTACGCGTGTCTGAAGTTTGAGGTTTCCTCTTTTTCTTTTGGCACTCTAATTGCCATTTCCTATTTCTAAAAATTATTATATGCCACTGATATTTATAGTACAATTGATAGCCACGATTGTGCACAATTAAAAATTAATTAATGAGAAGTTTATAACTTAATTATTATCCTGTTGATAAAGATGCGAGAAGGATTCAATATTTAATCTATCCTTTATTTTTGATGATAAGATGATTTTCTTTTATTAAAACAGGATATTTTGTTTTGTCCAAAATATATGGATAAGATACTGCTTTTTAACATCATGTGAGGCGATAACACAGCTTGGAACGTAGAAACGTTTTTGACCCCGAATTCTAATGGATGCCATTACTCAACAACATTGGAAACACTATTGAAAAGTTTGTATTCTTCACTCGACACCCCATGGACGAGGTACGATTATCGAGAGAAGGCTATGGGAACAGGAAGCACACCCAGTGAGAAGATCATTGATTCCTTTTCAACGATTCGCGAGTGGGTGCAACACTTGCTGACGTTTCAAATACTCAGTTTCTCTTTGAAAATTAATTGTAGCAATTAAAGCTCATTTTCTTGCAACTTTTCATTTGACCGTGGGACTCCAGCTGATCTGACAATTACGCTATAATTTGTCCAACTATTAATGTTGTTTTTTAAATTCTTTAAAGCAAAATTCATGAATATCTATATGTGTTAATGTTATTTTCACAAAGGAATGTAAAACATACGTATAATGTAGTCAATAAGTGCTTTTTACTAAATGTTTACTCTACGTAAATACTTCCGTTCCAAAAACTCATGTACTAAAAGAATATTTTGGATATAAGAACATTTTTATGATTAAGTGACTTTTCTTAAAAATATCCTCAAAAGGAACGAGTACTCTTTTTATTAGACTTTTCATTATCTGAAGAGATTTGTTATCTCTTATTATTATTATCTAATTTCTCTTGTAAAACTCTTTTAACATTCAACTTTTCAAAAGAAAACGTTCAACAAAATAATCTGTATTATCCCTTGTTCTCTTGCTCTCAAAGTGACTAGTCAAATATTTTCCAATTTTTCCACCCTTGCGGTATCCTTAGAAATTTATTTTACAACAGAAAGGACACGATTCAATTCAATTATAACAACTCGACAGTTGCGATTAACTAAATACAATATTTTCCATTATATTAAGAAGTCTTCTAAGAATTCCTTGCCAAACGCATTTCTCAAAGTGACACCAGTACCAAATTTTCTCATTTCTGCGATTGCCTCGTGGTAATTAACCAAATACTTAATATTCTCTATTGTATTAAGAAGTCTTCTGAGTTCTTTCACTTCCTACCGAAAGTGCATTTCTCAAAGTGTCACCAGTCGTAAATTTTTTTGTCTCTGCGATTGCCTCGTAGTCGGAGGAACTATTCGATCTTCTTCATCGCGACCGATTCACAGCCACTGTGGCGTGCAACTTGCCACCGGGTGGTCCTGTACGTCGGAATGTTTGCCCACGTCATTGTTGCGTCTCTGACACTCGATTCATTCCTCTTCCCCGTTTAAGAACCGTTTAGCCCTCTGATAGACGTCGATGCCTCCACCGTTTGCGCGTTCTGGCCATCGGCGAGTGTCCTCTTGCTCGACGGGACGCCACGGCTCCTAGGGCGCGTTGACTTCGTTGATATATCGATCGTTTGCGATCGCACGGATCGCGTCACGATCGACATCGAAACGTTTGATTGAATTTTCAAAGAGAAACGTTGGCGAAGCAGTTGCAGAAGAGTATTTTGTAAAACGCAAGGAAAAGGAAGATATAGAGAGGCAAAGTCAACCGATTTGCAATATTCTACGTATAAATTACTATAATTAGAGTATATATTCAATTATATCAAATTTATTCATAATTAGATGATATATCATTATATCAACTTATAAATCATTACAATTTGAGTCATTACAAAATCGTTATAAATCGTTATAATATTGATTGATATTTGATTCAGTTAAAATAAATAGACATATACAATTATATTTCTATTTAAACAGAAATTTACGATTTGAATGACAGTGCTCGTTTCACTTTACGACTTTTCGTCGACATTTTTCAGAAAAATTACGTAGGAGCAATCTTGTATAAACGTGGTGGGGACGAGCCAATCGCGGAAAGGTATCGATGATGTGACGAGCACCACAAAAGCAAGTTCTCGATATCAATGGTGTCCGGGGTCAGTTTTGTACGAGTGTCGTTTCGAACAGAAGGGTACCGAAAATTCGACAAGAGCAACAGAGACGGACGAACAGAGTCGGAGGGAAAATTGGCGGCGGGGAGGGTTCGTTGGTCGTTCTAGCGAAGGGTAGCTTAACCTCGAGTGTTACAATAAATCAACGGCGAGCATTCGCGGAGCTCCACCCTCGTACCTTCGACAGAATGCCATCTCACAGAGGGCACACGGCCGCCACGGCATCGGAACCGAGTGTCCTGTTTCATTGTGTTTTAAAGTACATCGTCGCCGGTTCGATCCGATCGGACAGTGCAAACAGTTCGTCGCGCGTACGCGCGATTCAGGGTCGACGTCGAAGAATAATTGTAGAGGGAGGGAGATCGCGCGAGACGTTGGGACTTTTAATCTGAAACATTGCGAATCCTCTTCATCGGAACTTCGACGTTTCGAAATTTTCGAATTCTTAATTCTCGAATTTTCAGTCGCTCGGCCATTCGAACGTCCAAACTTTCGAATTCTCTTCTTTACTCTCCACTGGACGTCGAGTAATTAGCGATCTTCTGCTTCGAGTGAAACTCAGATTCGACGTTGAATGCCAAGAGGAATGATTTTGATGGATTTTACGCTCATTTTGTTTCTTTGTCAACAATAAGTTGGATTCGTGTAGCTTTCTTTCTCCCTCACACTGCGAATGAATTAATTGATTCACAAATATAATAATCTATGTGATACTAACGTAAGGTTGAGCACAATTGAGGATTAACATGCTTGTAACGTTGATGATTTATATAAAAATTTGGCCTGTGAATGGTTCAGTTACTAAACGCATCAAGTATTAAAAATATCAAAAGTATCAAAAGTATGGAGCATAAAAAAAATCACCATTTTCCCAACAGTTAAATTCAAAATGGCGACACGAAAATCTAGTTAGAAGAACAGAGAAATCCTATTCACGTTATAGGGTGACTGGTAGAGTAGGGCTGGTACAGGGGAAAACGAGGGGTTGCGCCCTTTTGCTCTCCGGAAAGGTCGGTTACAGCGTGCAAGCCTACGTCTGTTCTTCTTCCGTTTTTTTACCACCGCTTTCGTTGCAATACGTTCTTACGCGACAGTTTGTGGCCGCATGCATAAACGTTTCGGTTGATTCCGGGGTAGAAAGATGCGAGGGGTGGTCCGCCACATTGCGGCGAAGAAAAAAAGGCGGATTCAATTAGCTCTCCCTTCCAGAAGATCACTGTGCTATTATTAGATTACGTCGACAACAAGATCGTTGATCATTTAGTGAATCATGTGGCGCAGAAAATTCTAAATGATATGATATCTTAGAAATCGTGTACGAATTGAAGAGCAACTGAAACATCTCAATTTGAATACCTGCTGTGAATTGTAGGATTAAAGGAATTCTTTTCTAGTAGAATTTTTTCCTACGTTTAATGACTGTTCTAACGAACGCTATATTACGTGAAAATAAAAAAATTATCTTTCAACGACCGCTGTTTTCTTCGATCGTATTGTTAGATGTAAGTTTTTAAAATTGTTAACGAGAAAAGTCAGTTTCGACGTAAATGATAAATACTTCTTGTATCTAATGAAGTTGCTGCAAGAATGTCCATAATGAATTTTAATTACAGTCTTCTGAAGACATTATGACACATAGAAACGTAACATTGTTCTTTATCATTATTCTGTAATATTTATTTAATATCCATGTAATATATGTTTGAAGAAAATATATGGCGTTGAAACAATACAGTAAAAAAAGATGAAAATTTCTAGTTTTCGTTTACTTACTTAAGCATTGTCTATTGTACAGTCCAAAAATTTTATTCGTCTGATTTATCACAATAAATTTCATATTACATAGATTTACGGACTGTACTGCAACTTTGTCAAAAATTTAAAAAAACACAGGTAGAATCCAACGGAGTATTTTATTCAAATCCAACCTCTTGTCCAGCAGTTTATTTTTAAACTCCTCCTTAATGCACCTAATTCTATTAAAAAACGAATGTGAATTAGAATTTGAAGCAACCAATAAACGCAGTACCGTGTCATATCGACGCGATACTTCTGATTCTTGTGTGACTGAGAAAACCCAGCTTGTTTAGGATTACGTCCTTAAATTTGAACACGAGGAATTTTCGGTAGCGTGCCGAGTAGCAGCAACCCTACTGAGACGTTTATTCGAGCTCGTCAACACCCTCCTGCCGATCCGTTGATACATGAATCTCCTGACTTCTCTTCTAGGGTGCAATTCATCCCGTGTTTCTTTCATCTTCTGCTCTTGTTATCCTTCGCAATTCTATCTCACGTAAATATTCCGAGTTTCTTCATTTTTGAACATGTGGATTTATTCAATCCATGATTTTCTCACTATCCATGTTCACTTTTACTTATATATTATTACATCGTCTTGAAGTATTTTCTCCGGTTGATCTGAGGCTGGAAGACATTGAGTTTGGGGAGGCTGATTTAGGGATGCGGCTGAGCTTGATTTTGTGCGGTTGAATGGTCGCTTAAACATGACCCGGATTAGGGGGATCCCCCCCGGTTTCCTTAATCTTGGATTGCGATAGCTCTTTCGATTGTAACGTCGAGATTTAGGAAGGCGTGTCCTCGAAAGCAAAATAAATTACTTGAAATTCAAGTTTCCCTTTCTTTAGTTTCGATACTCCATTTGCCATTTCCTATTTTCAAATGTCATTACACGCGACTGATACATTATAGCACAATTGATAGCTACGATTGTCTATAATTAAAAATTGTAAGAAATTAATAATTTAATTATTATCCCGTTCATAAGGATGTGAAAAGTATTCAATATTCAATCTATGCTTTATTTTTGATAATGAGGTTTTTTTTTTATTGTGTTTCAAAATTCAAGGACAAGATAATTCTTTTTGATGTCATCTGACGGAATAAAACGTGGAAACGGTTTGATCGTGATTTCTAGTAGGTGCTATTACTCAACAACGTTCGAAACACTATTGAGAAGTTTGTATTCTTCACTCGACACCCCATGGACGAGGTACGATTATCGAGAGATGGCTATGGGAACAGGAAGCACACCCGGTGCGAAGATCATTGATTCCATTTCAACGACTCGCGAGTAATAGTGACATTTCACATGCAATTCCCCTCAGACCTTCGAAAACTAATTGTTGCAATAAAGTTTATTTTTCTGCAAATTTTGGGTGTCAAAACATTTCTGTAGATAGCGTGTATTTCTTTGAAATATTTTCTGAACGACTACTCAAAGAACTGTTGCACGGTTTAGTCCCCTCTGTCTTCTATTTAAAATATTCTTCTAACTTTCAATTTTTTCGAGACAAAATATATCGAACGGAATACTCCCTAATATCTCATATTCTTTTCGTTCATATACCTCAATACCAAAATTAATAATTATTTCATTCTCCTGGCTTCTTCAACGTGTTTCGAATTAGTCAATAACAATCCACGTAATAAAATAAATATAGGTAAAATATATTATTTTTACAATTAATATTATATTATTTTCATAAATAAAAGTTATAAATAGTTTATAATTGTTTCTACTTCTTGGTAAAATCATCGATCCTCAAAGTTTCTCGTTTCTGCAATTGCTGCAAATGCAGTTCAAAAGTTGTACGATCCTCTGTGTCGTTATACAAATACTCTCGTTGTCGCTTGAAACCTTGCCACCGGGTGGTCAATGTTTGCCCGCGTCATTGTTGCGTCTTTGACACTCGAGGATGCATTCCTCTTTTCGTTTAAGAACCGTTTAGCCCCCTAATAGACGTCGATGCCTCCACGTTCTGCGCCTTCAGGTGGCCAATCGGCGAGTGTCCTCTTGCTCGACGGGACGCTACGGTTCCTAGGGCGCGTTGACTTGGTTGATATATGGATCGCACAGATCGCGTCACGATCGATATCGAAACGTTTGATTGGCCGTTTTCAAAGAGGAACGTTGGCGACGAGTATTTTGTAAAAAGACAGATATAAAAAGGCAAAGTCAACCGATCTGTAATATTCTATATATAAATCACCATACTATATTTAATTATATTAAATTGTAAGTATCCATTGTCAATATAATATGTATGATAAGTTATTATATGAAATTATAAATCATTATAATTTGAGTCGTTATATATCAAGTCAATTTGAGCCGTTATAAATCATAATGAATCATTATAATTTGAGCCATTGTAAAATTGATTGATATTTGATTGAGTTAAAGTAAATAGATTTATACAATCACGTTTCTATTTAAACAGAAATATTAATTTTGTCGAAAACAATCTGTATCTTTCAATTAATCAATTATAAAAGGAAATCTGAAATCCGTCATAGTTAATATTAAAACAATACTTGAACGTATCGTCGTTTCAACGTTCTATTTCATAATCTAATAAAATAATAACAGTCGGAGGAGTGGCTTCCTCAAACCTGTTTAATAACCAGCTTCTTCAGCTTCAATTTAAAGACAATTTTGACACAACAGTCAAATCACACACATCAACCTGTTGTTGTTATTAATTTAAAGTTAAACAAAAAAAAAAAAAAAAATTCTCTCCAAACACCATTCGTTCATTTATTCGTTCATTTTCTCTTGCTGACAATTGATTGTAAATCATCGAACGACCGAACGCGGTGACTGGTTCACCTCTTCCTCTTTCTCTTCTTCCTCGCGCGATCCACCTTCACCTCGTCCGTCTCGGTCGTCGAAGGTTCCCTCACCTTCGAAAGCTTCCTCCACTCCGCCTCGTACTCCTTCCTCTTCCTCGTCGACCAAGGCCTCGGCGTCTTGAACTCCAAGTCGATGCCGAAGCTCTTGTCACCGTTGTTGCTCTTCCTCTTCACCCTCAACACGAATACATTCGGATTCTCCGCTTCGTCGGTCGTTCGCTCTTCCGGGCAAACGTTCTTCTCGTTCGCCTCCCTCTCGTTGAGCTGCATTTGCGGATACAGAGTGACGGTCCTCGTTCCCGGAACTGGAGGTTGATCGATTTCGTCGTCGTGGCTCGGCACGGGCTGAAGATCATCGACGCAGTCGCACGGTGGATCGTATTTCGGCTTCACCTCCTCTCTCTGGCTTCTGATCACCAGCCTGTTGTCGTTTATGGCGACCTCCATCTCGTTGTACGGCAAGCCCTTCTCCGCAATTTCCGAACGAAGCTTGCGCGGCCTTTCGTACTCTCTCGAGTCGAGGGCTCCCGTAGGACAACATGGCGGAGGCTCTTCGACCTTTGGCCGAGAGACAGTCGGTTTCAGGGCACGTTTGTTGCAACAGGCGCCCTTTGGACAATCACCGGGACTCGCTGGCGGTTCTTCCAGAACTCTGACGGTGCTTCTTCCAGACGCGCAGGGCTTGCAACAGGGTTTCTTCTCGGTCGGTGGGCAGCCACACTTGTACGTCGCCACCATCATTTTTGTACAAGTTTTATTACAATTTGCTGTTATAAGTATATGGAAAGTATGGTATATTTGCTACTATAAGTATATGGGGAAAGTAAAGCAGGAAGAAGAAGAAGAAGAAGGAGGAGAAACAGAATTGATGATGATCACATGGTGGTGGGTTGATTTGGTGAGTTTGGTTGGATTAGAACGATGGCATGACGGATCGATTATATATGAATGTGCCTGATTTTTCGCAATCACTTGAAACTGGACACGATGAAAGTCGACTTTTCATAAGTGGAAATGACGAGTCTCGCCCGCTGCTTATTTAAATGTTTAAAAACCATATAAATTTCATATATACGAAGTGCGACTACTTGGCAATCTAAGTGAAATAAGGTGGCTTTACATTCTCGAGCGCTTCGAGAACTATTACACACTTCAAGAATATTAATTACAGACAATTATCACAAAAAGCTGAGTAATATTAAAAAGGAAATTGAATATTCTGTTAATCTTGTTCGTTATAATTTCCATTACATCAAGAAATTAATTTTTCTTTTTTAATTTCGTTATTAATTAAAGAGGATATCCTTCAATTTTTACTTACAATTACCACTACTTTATAAATTTGCTTTGCCACAAATGAAACACAGTGTCCACATTTATATAAATACATCTAGTAAAAACTGAAGTATCTTAGTTTTATTTTGTGATAACACCTCACATACAGTTGCGTTAAATTAAATTGCACGTTTCTTTGAAAGTAACTCGTAAGGCAAGAAGTTAAGTATATCTCCAATAATTGACTTGAATTTGTCGCGACAAGAATCGACCTTCAAGTTCCAAGCATCAATTCATCGGAACTCACTAACCTCTTTCAACTTTAAAAACACCTCGAACAATTATATCTGAAATTATATTTCAAATTCCAAATTCTACGCCTGTCAAACAACCATGACTTACAATTAATCGTCAAGTTTGCCGAATCATTTCATTTATTCAAAGTTCCGCGATGTACGCATCATAATGTACCTGGTCCCTTCGAGGACAATTACATCCAATTCTTGAACAACTATTACATCGAAATTCCAAGTTACACGCGTGTACAAATGACTGTGATTTGAGATCAATCGTCGTGTAATCGGTGGATTATTCGAATTGTTTTATTTCGTTTATTCGAATTTGCTGAAAGTCAGAGAGAAAGGGAGAAAGAGATGTATGCCTGTCCACCTATGCCACCGGCACCCTGTCCATTAGAATGTCCACCCTCGAAACCGAAAGACGATTGTCCTACGAAGTATTATCGAGAAATCGGCACTGCCGCGATCGGGAATCACTTGGTCATTCGCATGGAGAGGAAGAAAGGGAAGTCGAAAAAGTTGAAAGACTGGGATCCACCGTGCGATTGCGACGTGGTGGAGATACAGCGGCCGACGCGCACCCAGGGGCCGAAAATATTGAAGGGACCCGGCAACAATCGAATTCTGTTTCACGTTGAACCGAGGAAGAGGGACGATGAGGACTCGATGCCCCAAGCCATTTCTTACGAGGTGTGAAAGTTTCGATGCTTAAGCAGAGAAACGTTGCAAACGAAAAAGTTAATGTAAAATGTGAAATATTTACATTAACATTTATATTTTGTTATATTATATATGTATCAATTTATATTATATTATATTATATATAATATAATATTAGTATTAATCTATATTTATATTATATTATACATAATATAATATTCATACTAATTTATATAAAATATATATATAAATTATATAATATATTAATATTATATTATATATAATATAATATTAGTATTAATCTATATTTATATTATATTATACATAATATAATATTCGTACTAATTTATATTTATATTATATTATACGTAATATAATATTCGTACTAATTTATATCTATATTGTATTATATATAATATAATATTTGTAATAATTTATATTTATATTATATCATATAAAATATAATATTTGTACTAATTTATATCTATATTGTATTATATATAATATAATATTTGTACTAATTTATATTTATATTATATTATATAAAATATAATATTTGTACCAATTTATATTTATATCATATTACATATAATATTTGTACTAATTTATATTTACATTTTTAAACTTTATATTCATATTAACTGTCATATATTATACCTATATGATATAAAGTATAAATATAAAGTTCAACACATTCTTGAGTGGAAAAACAAATTGTTGGTTGTAATTAGTCTTTGGACGTTTATTTAAATTCATATTTTCATGAAGACAGTTGAAGAAGCAGAGATTCGTTTCAACTAAGAAAGCTTATTGGTATTATATTTTGGTTGCCTTGTGGACTATTGTATTTTTAATGTGTTATTTTGTGTTCTGTGCAATTTTGTATTTTTAAAATCTTCATAAGTGCACGAACATCGGTGGACTAAGTCATTATATCTCATAAAAAATCAACAAAATGCTAATGGTAATTCTTTTCTGAGGAGAGTTAATGTAGAAAAAAAAGAGATAAATTATTATCGTTCGTTCCTTACGTTAATTTGACACATATTCCTCGGTAAAATGTTATGCTCTTTTGCAGTACAGGTGCAGATGCAAATGTTTTCAACGTATAATATATAATTTCGATAGTCTTGATAATCAAATATTCGCCAGAGTTGCAAAAGACAGTGATTATTATACTGCAATTATAGTTTACATTATAATTTTATATTTTATTACAATTTATTATTATAATTTCATTTACATTATAATTTTAATTTTATATTTACATTTATAATTTTAAATACAGTTTTAACGAAACTCATAGTAATAAAATAATAAGTAAAGTATAATAAGTAAGGTATAGTAAATAAAGTACAATATAAGTAGAATAAATCGAGGAATGAAAAGAAATATGTGTAAAGTGAACGTGAATGCATACGTAGGTAGGCCAATGCAGAGGTGGTCCAAACACGAACGATCAGTGCAGAACGTTCACGATTTACCCAGTTGTTAATGGCACCGACGCACAGGAAGTGCACACGGATCGCGTGACCGAGGGAAACGAGAATGTGTTCATGTTAAAGGTGAAGAAGAAGAGCGAGTTCCCCGAACAACCGAGACAAAACGTGGAAGTGGAACTGAGAACGCCTGGAGCACCGACGCCATCTCCAGAGCAACCGGAAGTGGAACCACCACCCCGTCGAAAGGTTAACTTTACGCAGGAGGAAGATTGTACCCAAAAGAAGGAGATACCAAAAAAGGAAGCGAAAAGAGAGAAAAAGAAGCGAAATAGATAATTTTGTATGTTTCGACAAAGATTTTCATCTCGAAGGGAATATTTAAAGTGCGTGGAAGGATAATTGAAAGGATAATTGTGCTGTTTGTGTAATAAAATATACTTGAAGCGGAAATGACAGTGTATTTATATACAATATATATATATATATAGTATATACAATATATAGTATATTATATACAATATACAATAATATTCAGTAATAATGTTAGAGCTGTTTGTTTATTGATATTTATTTGATAATTCTAATGTATAAAGCATCACCTTCAGAGAGACTCTAATAAAATTCTTTCTATATTAAATAACAAACAAGAAATTAATAAAATTGAAGACTTGCTGTCATTGAGAATGTAGAAAATTTCTGTCTCGTGCTCACTTTTTCAACGAGTCCAATCTTTTCAGACATACTTCCGTTTTGTAATGCTTTATTTATAAAAGAACATGGATCATAAAATCACAGTTGAAAACTATGTATTTCTTTTGTGTTACAAGATCGAAGTTCCAGTGTTATCACAACAGTTCCCAAATCTCTGTGTCGTTGTAAAATTCTGAGAATTCCAACACCATTCGCTTCCACCGAAATACAAAAGTTCCTCCACCCCTTTGGGAAGCTTTTCAGAAACTAGCAGAATACCAAATTATGTCATTGACAATAGTCGCAGACGAGAAAAGGAGTGAGAGGCAATTACGAGGATGGTTGCAATGTTGGTTGGGACGATGTATTATATGTATATATATATATATATATATGTGTGTGTACATGTAAACTACAATGAGGTCTCAGGGGAGGCGTCGCGTCATCAATCGTCCTCATTGACGATTTCTCGTCCTCGCCGACGAGCCACGACCCTGTTCGAGAAAGGAAAGCGTCGAGGACGATTCATCCGGTCGTAACGAAGCAATTTTCCACGGATGATTCCAGCGGTGGATGAACGACGAATGATTCGTGCACTTTTACGCATCGAGTAGAGGACGTACCTGTTTGGACCATTTTCGCGATCTTCATTGAGAGAATCGTAGTATCTGGTAGTTCATTCAGAAAGTTGCTCGGTATTCTCGGTCGGTTGCCATAATGGCGGTGTACCTGCGAATTGCATGGTGATCCTTTAACCGTCGACGAGACAGTACCGAGATTTTCTCGGGGGGGTTTCTTTTTAGCTTTTCGATGACAGCTCTGGAGCCACATTTTGCTAATTTTTTCTCGAAACGAGCGGCATTAAATTATTTTAACGAAAACGTGTTTATAAATAACAAACATATAAGAAGGGCGTTAGAAAAAAGACTTTTTCTTTAAATTGTAAAGGAAAACTAATTAGAGAAGAGTGAGTAAAAGTGAGGAGTTTTTGAATAAAAGAAAACTCTAAGTAAAAAATTATTCTTTCCCCGAATTGTAAGAGAAAATTAGTCAGGGGAGAGTAGAATGATAAATAGTAATTGCGGAGGTACTCAAATAAAAAAAAAAATCTTAAATAGAAAATTGCTCTTTCCTCAGATTGTAAGTGAAAAATTAATCGACGAAGAGTAGAAGTAAAGTAAAAGTAAATAACAATAAATAACATTATTATTAGTAAATGATAATCAACAACAGTAGACAGAGTAGTAAATAATAATAAACAAAAGTAAATGAAACAACTAAAAAATGGTAGACGTAAAATAATAATCGCGAAAGTTCTTAAATAAAACAAAAAATTCCGAGTAGAAAATCTCTCCTCAGATTGTAGAAGAAAACTAATCGGAGAGGAGCAAAGAAAAAAAGAAAAGAAATTCTTTTCATAATAAAAAATTGCGCTTTCCTCAAATTGTAAAGAGACAAAAAAAAAAAAATCAATCAGAGGATAGTAGGAGAGGTGAATAATAAAATTATTGAGGGTGTTCATAATCGCGATTGTCGCGGAGTGTCGTAAAACTGTCTCTCTCTCTCTCTCTCTCTCTCTCTCTGTGGTCGACTGGTTCTGACAAAAGTTTTGGCCAATAAATTAGGCGGACAACGAGAAGGACGTGCCGTGATGTACGAAAAATAGCGTGACACGCATGATCGCGGTGGTAGGTGGATAGGCCAGACGTCTTTTCCAGCGTGGATCGTTGGTAAAGAAAAGTCTGCGGTCGTCGATGAATGGAACGACAAGTGACCAAGATATTATACGTGAGACGAATCTCTTCAGCTTCAGATAGAAAAGAAGTCTCTCTTGTCGGGGGGGGGGGGGGAGGTGAAAGGAACAGTCATTCGAGAAACCTCAACAGACACACGAATTGAATGAAAAATTTTCGCACGGTTTTTACTACGGTGAGTTTAAGAGTCTTTTGGGAGACGTGCACTGATCGTTACCGATACGATATTGTGTTACGCGATCGTTCGATTATAATGTAATTCTAGAGAGGATCTGACGAATTTATAAAGCAGAGGTTTGGAGAAAGAGTCGTGCAAATGGTGGAACTGGAGGTAAATTTTTATACGGAAGATTCTGTAGTCTTCCAAATGTGTTAATTTAGAAGAAAATATGAGAAGAGATAGATTTTTATATTAGAAATAGATATTTATGCTATAACAATTTATATATTTATAATTTTATAATATATTTTTTATAATATTTATAATTTACATATTTCTATATTCATTCGATTAACAAAGATACAGCAAAAATTAAGAAAATAGAAAATTCCAAAATTCACTGGTACCAATTTCTAATGGCTCGTGCCAATTGTCCAGCGAAATCCTCAATGATCAAGCGTCAGAGTTTACACGTTCGAGTCTTTCGATCCACCAATCCACAAAAATACAGTTAAGAAAATAAAAATTCGAAAGTTTACGAATTTCGTTTCTCTTGCGCCTACTGATTTATGCAACTTGAACTCGTTCCTTGAAGATTTAGCTCCAAAGTCTCTTTGTACCTACACTCCAACTTTCATTCGTTCAGTTACGCCTGTAATCTTCGGAGGCACCTTCGATCGTTTCATTTTTCATCGAAACGTGTCCCTCCCTACCAACGATATCCACCCATGTTACGCTGAAATATCGTCTTCATTCTAGCGTCACCAATTGTCCGACGGTGCTCGTGTTTTTTTTTCCCTCTTAATTCCTTGACACCAAAAACGGGGCATTTGTGGGCGGGTGGCTATTCCCGTCGCCTGGAAAAAGAGTGAATGGAGCGAGCGGAGTCCGGTGGCCCATTCAGACGAGCACCTGACTTCTTCGATCGTGAGAATCGGTTCGGAGATTTTTCGGGATCGATTTGACGTCACGATGGAGAAAAAAGAAAAAAGAAAAAAAAAACGAGGGAAACCAGGAGGTATCCGTGGCTCCTTTGAGTCGTCGAGTGGAAAAATGGTTGTACGAAATCGTAAGAGAGAGAGAGAGAGAGAGAGAGGGAGGGAGAGTAATTTGGTATAAGAGATCCTTCACGGTCGATCGAAGACTTCTCTATCAAAATCTTTTGTCGTTTTTATCAAGGAGCTTTTATTCAATTTATTATTATCACAGATCTATCGTTCGAACTTTGAATTTCTGTGGAAATTTTCTATATCGTTTCTAGTTATTATTAAGGGAGGATTTCTTGGGAATGAAACGTGACACGATATTCGAAGGTTTCGTGGATTTTACCATTTTTTAAGTTTCAAATCTTGACCGAGATGTTGTAATTTTTATAGAAAATATGTATCATTGTAGATCTAAATATTGGACGAGAATGATTCAAGTTTTCAAGGTAGTGAATTTGATAATAAATTCACAGGTTTTAATATGTAATATGTACTCTAATATGTTCATATTATATTATATATTATATGTATCAGTATAATATTACAAATATAATACATGTACCAGAAATAAGTATAGTAATACATTTATTGAAAGCACGTGATCTCTTAGAGAACAAGTTTCGAGGACCAATCAGAAGCTGGACCCTCATTAACTCTTACTGTTAAGTAAACAGTTAACTATCATAAATTACTTACAGGTCACCAGCAAAGTATCTACCAAACTTTGAAACTTGACACTGAACGATCCTCGTCGTTCACAAAGCAAGGATGCGACAAAGGACTGTGCAAATAGATACAACCGAGGGGATTATTGGTAATTATATACTAAACGTCAACTCTTAGCCGGTTTCCGGCGAAAAGCCATTCGCTATGAAAAATGGATCAATGGCCAAGTATTAAAACGGTCACGCCCAGAAAAGGGGCGCGATCGGCACCTGTCGTAAAGAAAATCCTCACGGGGATCTACCTGGCTCATGGCTAATTTTCTAAAAGCCATTTCAAGCTTCTGAAAGCTAAAAGTTATAAAGGCAAGGCGATAGTAAAATAGAAAGTCTTCGAGTTAGGGAATTACCTAGCCAATTACTATTTATTGTATGCCTGAAAGTATATTTCTACTAAAATTGTATTACGCTTGGAAGAATATTCTATTAAAATTTTATTATAGAGAAAAGGAGGAAATTGTCTTCTTAAAAAATTGCGAGTAACGAGTTATACTGTTGCAATTCACGTGGAGAAAATGACACGGGAATACTCACGAAGGAAATAGAGTTTAAACGCAGTTTCGAAGAATACCATTCCAACCATCTAATAATAAATAATTTCTAATAATAAATAATTAAATAAATAATAATAAATAAATTTCCATTTATACGAAGTTTCTGGAAAGAAATTTCAATTAATTCTTCGCGAATTACTCACTTTCGTAATTCACGTGAAACAAACGGAGTCAAAAATACTGATTAAGAAAATAAAGACTTGATACTGAAATAGATTTTTATCTCAGAAAGTTTCGAAGAATAATTTTCTTCCAACAGCTTTATTCTATCTAATAAATTTCTATTTCCACTAAAAAAAAAAAAAGAATTACGACTCCAAAAAAGATCTCGAATAAAAATTTCAAATCGTAAAGACATTTCTGCAAGACATTTCTATAAGAAAAAGAAAAAAAAAAAGACAGAATGAGACAGAAATCTGTAAAAGAGTGAAAAATAACAGGGAGGAGGGTTCATAATCGCGATTGTCGCGCGAGTTCATAAAAGTGTCGTTCTCTCTGTGTGGTCCACTGGTCTAACAATGGTCGATAAATTAGACGAGCCACGAAAGAAGAAGACGATGCGCCCGATTTATACGAGAAATAGCGTGACACGTATGAACACACGGTGGTAGGTGGAAAAGTATATGTCTCCTCCAAGAGGAAATCGGTCGCAAAGAAAGGTCCTGCGGTCACCGAGATGAATAGAACAAGTGACCAAGACATTATATCTCGTAGGGCGAAATCGTTTCTGAAGGTAGAAAAGAGTCTTCTGTCGTCGTGGAAAACGACGTTCGGCGTCGAGCATTGGTAATATTTCACGAGGAGATGTTATAATCGAGGATTTTCGCACGACCGGTCGTGCAGAAAAAATGGCAATAAGTCCCTAAGGTATTAAGTAATACACAATTGATGGGAATTGAAATAAGAAACATTTCAATTGGTCAAGAATCCAACAGCGTATGTTAGATTCGTAAGGACAATTTTCGCGACATTATAGAAAAGTAAATGTCGACTATTGAGTGTTGATTTTTAAATATGAAATTGTTTAAATCGCGCAGACGAAATGGCGATAAGTACCTTAGGTATTATTAAGGCATTATTAAAAAGATATTTTTCAGGTACTGTTGAGAAATAAAACTCATTAAAAAATAATAGAGAGAATTGAAACGAGAAAAATTTCAACTTAAGTGAAGAGTTGCGTACACGTTAACATAATTATTAGATATATAACATGTATAACTACATAGTACGTGTTGCGTGTCGTGTTGTAATTGTCCAACTATTTCAAAATTCACTTTCCAAGACATTCTCTTCTGACCTTCTAATTTCTCAAATAAATCAATTGCAGTATCGTGAAAGCAAAGGCAATTGCACGTATATCACGTATCAATTAAGTATCATTATAAAATCGCTTGTAGGCGCATTGAATGAAAGATTTAGTTTGATCAATTCTTTTTCTGATTCACTGCAATTAAAATTAACATAACAAACTGTTAATTCTATTACTAATGTCTAGTACTAAAAATTACTAATTTCATGTTTATCCAAAAATAGTCTATACATATATATACATATATATACTAATTATATATTATAATATTGTATACTTGTATATAAAAAAGTATACTATATATATATATATATATATACTTTATATACTTATATACTATGATATTCTTATACTATAATCTTATATACTATAATACTCATATGCTATAATCTTACATACTATACTACTTATATACTATAATCTTACATACTATAATACTCATATACTATAATCTTACATACTATAATACTTATATACTATAATCTTACATACTATAATACTCATATACTATAATCTTACATACTATAATACTCATATACTATAATCTTACATACTATAATACTCATATACTATAATCTTACATACTATAATACTTATATACTATAATCTTACATACTATAATACTTATATACTATAATCTTATATACTATAATACTTATATACTATAATTTTACATACTATAATACTTATAATACTATAATCTTACATAGTTATATATTATATAACTTTATATAGTTATATATTATAATAGTCTTATACTATAATATTCTATACTTATATACTCTACTTGAATCATTGTAATTTGATAATTTGAATAACAATAATAATCACATTGTCAGATAACAGGAAACAGTATTAACGTCGACGAAAAATACTCGTACGTTCGAAGAATCTGAAATCCGATTTGACTGTTCCAGTATCGATTAAGAAAAATCTCTCAACAGTAAAATTCCCATGTTTGTGTCTGCCCGCCGCACACGGGGCATCGTTCCTCCGTTGCATTCGAGAGTAAATAAACAAATAAACAAATAGCGAAAATCTATCCTGCATAATAGGCACGATAGATGAATAAATCGACGCATGGCAGGTAGTGTGGAAAAGGTGCGATTTCTCCTCGGGTGGTCCGCGTCTATTTCACTCGGGACCGCAACCAAAAATCACCGACACGTCCAATGAAACGTAATATCATCATCATATGTATGTATATATATATATATATATATATATATATACATACATATATTTCTGGTGGCACAGATGCGTCGCCACGGGGATACTTGCGTTTTCGTTTTTATATTGCGGTTACCGCGGCCATTGTTGCTTGGCCTCGACGAAAGAAATGGCTGGAGAACCCCCACAGAGAGGAGGTCTCGCGTCACCACGGGGTTGGATCACTCGTTTGCTACCCCTGTCGACAGCTACCGTAATCTGTACACGCTTCCTGCGTGGATTTCTCACTTGGCCGTTCGTCTCTCCTGCCACCCCTCTTCCGGGATCATTGCCTGCGAGATACAGAGTCCAACGTGAACGAGGATCTGGGACAAATTGAGCCGCTTCTTTTGGAACGAGTTCGGCGAGGTTCGTTAGGGAGATGGCTGGCTGTTCTGGGATGAATTTAGCGTTATTATCGAGGGCGAGACATTTGGAAGATCTCAACTTTTCTCAAACGGGCGTCTCTCTTTCGACGAGAATCAAAATCATCAACTTCGCCTTTTGTTAGTCTGTCGGCTTCGTTACGTAAGAGGCAAGATTAATGTTCGATAAAAAAAAAAAAAAGAAAGAAAAGAACAAACGACTCACATTCGTGAGTTCCTACGTTTTGTTATTAATACTTTCATTATTGTCGTTTCTTTCTTTTTCATTAATTTTGTAGTTTGTTAAGGAAATGGCTTTGAATTAAATTCAAGTTCAAACATGAATTTCCTCGTAATGTTTAAAATTTGTAAAAAAAGGATTTTTAAAAATATATGATAGAAAGATTACGGATTTATTTTAGTAGGAATTTTTGGCCCAGCCTATATAAAATTGATCGGTAAAACTTCCGTTTCAGTTATTAAAACATCCTTAATTTGGAGCCTTTTGGAAAAATTATGTCTATTTGTTTTTTTTTTCTTTTAACAATTTAAATGTGTATTTGTATTTTAAAATCCAACACAACACGGAATTTCCACGTTTAGTATCGTATCCCAAATAATAATCTACGAATTCGAGACAAGGCTAAAGTTCATTCCACACGATCGCATTCGAGTTAATCGTTCGTCACCTATTCCCGAAGCAGGCACAGCTGCAACGTCAGCGCGGTATCAATTGACAGACGATCTCGAAATTCACGATTCGTCTCAACACGTCATCATCATCGCCATTGTCAAAAATTCTCGAACTCGAGTCTGATCATCCCTATCATGTTGGAACCACTGATCGTGCTAACAGTATTGAACTGTTTCTTCATGTTCAGCTCCACGGTGACAACCTGTGCATTGTGGTAATCGAAATTTTCAACCACGCGCTCTCACCATCTCCGTTTCCGCTATCTCCTCGTACATCCTCGTATTCGACAGGTGGCAGTATCGAACTCATCGTTGCTGCTTCAAGAAAGATCCCCTGAGTACTAAATACAATTTGTCCAGGTCGAAGAACAACAACAACAACAACAACAACAATAATAACTCGTCGAAAAAGACTGTACACTTAAAACACGATAACGGTGCGAACCTTGTCAGTCGTAGTAAATCGAATTCGACGGTGAACCGAGAGAGCAAGAGCAGGAGGAATTCGAAACAAAAGTCGAAATCGAACGCGAGACATCAGTCGAGGAGCAAGACACCCAGCGACGAACGACTGCCGTCTATGTAACGAACTTCTCTTGGAATTTTATGTTTCGTTTTCGATCGGTTTGAAATTTTTTTCTCTTCTCTGAAAGTCTGTTTGAATTTTTGTAGAAATTCAGAGCGAATTTGCGCTTTTAACATATTTAGAGAAGGGATGACAATTTTTTGAGGAGGAAGAAGATCGACGAACTTTCATAAAATTTATTATGTACATGATATGACTAATTTTCTAATTTTGGTAAAGTTGAAGTTTGGTAGATTTGAAGAAAATTCTCCAACCTGGTTGAAAATATTTCTGATGCTCTTCGACCTGACTAAAAGTATCTAAAAGATAAATAGTGATACTGTTATATTTTAAATAATTTATATTATTTTAAAAAATTGTATTTATATTGTTTATTTATATTTTAAAATATTTCGAAATTATATTTATATCATTTATTTATATTTTAAAATATTTTAAAATTATACTTATATTTTCTTATCTTATATCATTTAAAATATGATACATTATTATTTATCTGTAGATACTTTTTTAGTTAGGTCGAAGAGCGTCAGAAATATTTTTCACCAGATTGAAGAGTTTTCTTCAAATCTACCAAGCTTTGCCAAAATTAGAAAATTCTCGCCATTTCTAAGATCATCATTATCGCCACATCTCGCAAACGACAAGAAAAGAAAGAAATGCATGACTGGTTCATACGTTTCAGAGACATGATGGAAAGTTGGGACTTCGAGAACAGAACGAGAATGTCAGAAGCGTCGCAGACTGCAAACGCAGACCCGAAATCGGCGGTGGTGATGGAATACTCGACCGTGCAGAAGATCGTCCAGATTATAGACAATGACACGGACATTGCTGCGACGAAAATGGCTATGAGGGATGTTAGTGGTAGACAAAACGTCGAGGAGAGGAAAGACTCGATGATCGAGTCGCAATTTGAGCCTCAACCTGCGTTTGACTACACACCAAGAGTAATGTAATCGAATTTTCAGAAATAAATTTAGCAGATTTCTAACAAATGATCTATCAGTTTACATTTTATTTACAAAATATTTGCGTTCATAGTTTATCTCTATATCATCCATTTTTGGAATAAATATTTAATTTCAACGAGTCTTCCAAGTTTCATATATGATACATTGGTGAAATTTTTTTTTTTACAGATTATTTCTTCTGAAATGAGAAAATTACGTTAGAACTTGGATTTAATCTAAAATCAATAAAATTGGTTTCTTCTTATACTTTATTAAAAAGTATAGGCGAGAAGAATCTTTTGGCTCACTTTTCCGGTACAACTTTTGGTGAAAAATTGATCATTCCTCTCTGGATAAATTTTGTCAGTCTTGTAAATTGTCCGATGAATCTTCTGTTATTGACACTCGATATTTACAATTTTCTTCAATGTCGTCCAAGGCGGTGTTCACTCGACGAGACGTATGACGAACGAGAGTTTCCGTGGAGTTCAAACAGCACTGAACAATTCGACAAAGCTTTGTTCCCGAAATCTTCCTTTTTCTCGATTCTTTCCGATCGCGAAACTCGCCGGAGTCCAGTTCTTTCAAGCTGACAAAAATTTGGAAAGTTATAGCACGATGCTCGTTGAAGGTTAACGTTCAACTTTGGAGAACTTAAGTGACAGTTTTGTTACCAGTTTGAAAACAGAGAGAACCAGATGCAGGCTATGCAAACGGTGTTACATACAGTGAGACAGTCGAACATTTCGCCAGTCGTCTCGGTGTTTTCACTTGGTCCGTGACATTTTCATCGAAATTTGAAGGTTCGCGAGATTCCCGGTCTCCTGCGACCGGAAAATCAATGAAACACGGCAAACTTCTGGCGGTCAGATAATAGTTTCTATCTCGAACTCGAGGGTTTTCATATGTTCGAGGAATCTTTTCAAGAATTAAAAGAATTATTCTAAATTTTCGAGCACGATTATTTTTCTAATTGTAATGTTATTGAATAAAGTTTGAAGGAACAAAGTCAGAAAGAATTTTACCAATATTCAACTATTCCACATTTTCAAGAATGATCCATCTTTTTTATTACAGTGAAGTTTTATAAATTTTTGAAACTAAAATATTTAGAGAAAGATTAGAAGGAAACAATTGGAAAATCCCAACAAGAATTGCTTTTAATTAAGATTTTGTAAATTTTTGTGAATTTTAACGGCAAGATGTTCTATGGAACAAGTCAGAAAAGTTTAACTGCAGTATTTAATTATTCTAAATTCCCAAAAATGATTATTTTCCCTAGTGATTGCAGTACTGTTAAATAAGATTTTCAGAGTTTGAAGTATTTTGAAGAAAAGAGAAACGTTACGAGACTCTTACAGAGTTCCAGAAAAATGTAAAAGTTCTTCAATTAGCTCTTTTAACCATTCAAGACACGAAAATCGATCACGCGTCAATGGAATTCGTGTGCTCTGAACTTTAAAAGAGGAAATTCAGAGTCTAATCTCTTGAGCCGTGTTGCTCCATCACGTTTTTCATTTGCAATAGTGGGGAACAACGTGGGTCAGACTAGAGGAATGGCTCTTCTTCATACGGATATTGCAGTATCTCTCCGGCTTCCACGGGTTACACACACAATTGAACAGAAATTTGGGATTTCGTATTGAGGTACCATTTGTGACATTTTTTTCCACAAAAAATTCAGCGTTGATCCGATAACTTCTTCGTGAAACTTTTCACCCCATCGCGGAGATTTTGGTAAGTAAAGTGAACAGTCAAAGTACTCTCGGTATTTAATTTTAATATCTTTAACGTTTTAATTTGTATTTGTATTTTCATTTGTAATTTCGATTTGTATTCGTAGTTTCAGTTGTAATTTTACCATGGATAATAGATATTTATTTGTCAATTTATTGACGAGTAATTAAAGTACGAGAAAAATAATAATTCATCAAGATCAAAAAAAAAAAAAAAAAGAAACAATTGTGCTTCAATTATGGCTATGATAGAACAATTAGTTACACGTTGTATGTAGATGAGATGTGAAATAAAATTAAAATTAACGATTTGTTCTGAAAAAGATGTGACACTGTCTCGTTAAATTAACACGCTGGCAATTAGTTTACGTCTTGTTTCTGGATATTAGCATATTAGCATATTAGCGACCCAAGACTCAAAGAGCTATGAGATAAAAAATATGAAATCGATGTAGGAATATATTTTAATAATCGTTTCGAATTTTTAGAGAAGTTAGAACATATATATATATATATACATGAAATCTCATACTGTCACTGATTAAATACTTTTCGAGTGTGAAATCATTCACTTCCGGTATCAAAAGAACTTACATTCTACACTCCAATTACTGATTTAACTTAATCATTATTGATCTAAATTAATTATTAATTATAATGTAAATTAATTATTAATTAACATTAGAACAACCAAGTTAAAAATAGATTTTCTTTTTCCACAACTGCTTAAAAAATTTAATCAAAATTAATATTGATTTCTATTGATTCTGACGGAGACGTAGCTATTTGTTGTAACTGCTATTGTTAGATTGCGGATTTTTATATATTTATGGAAAATTTGAAAATACAAAAATACATACAATATGCACGTAACATGCAAAAATATATAAAATATTCAAACGCTATTAATTATAACACCATGTAAAAGAAACAAATTTTTATTCAGCTCCCATTTCTTCTATTTAGCTTCAATTATATTCAGGAAAATTTGAAAATGTCTGAAAATTATCATTTGAATTATAATGATTGATATGTAGAATATTTTGAATATTTGTAATATTTTGATACGAATATTTGAATATTTTGATATTTTACGAAAAGATAGAATATATTTTCGCCGATTCAGTAAAAATCGATTAGCTCCAAAGAACGTATTACATAATCGCGAGTGCGAAATCACTTTTCTGTCGCCTCTTCTATTCACTCGAAATGGAATTTTGGATCGGAACCAACGGAACCAGAAACGAATTCGACAGACGAAAGGAATCCTTTGCCGAGAACTTATTTACAATATCAATAAACGAGGATGTTAAAGAACGAAGTGCGAAACGGACGCAGAAACAGCATTTAAATGAAAAAGAACAACGCAGAGATTTAAAAACGTAACTCTAAACTGCGTAACTAAAATTTAAAGAAAAAACATACGTACGAACGTAACGTGTAGAAATATTAGTTACGTGAAACATTCAGTGAATATCATTTGCTTAAAAGTGAACGACGAGAAAACTAAAAAAAAAAAAAATATGAAAGAGACGGAGTACGAATGGACAAATAGTCACGAACTGTAAAATGAAAAATGAGCGAGGAGAAATGAAAAAGAAAAGTAGAAACGAAACACATCGGAGGAAAACACTTCAGAAAAGAAAATCGAAACTGCACCTTTGATTCCCTTCTTTCTATCGTTTACACATCGTGTTCTCGCTTTCACCTCGACTGATTTACGAGTATTTCGACCGATATTCGCGCCGATTTAATCAATTTCGTTCACGTTCAACGCGATCTTCGACGACGCGAAGCTTTCTCCGATCGAGTTACGAAAAGAAAAAAATAAAGAAATGGCTACACCCAAGATTCGGCGATGATGCAACTCACCGATTCTAATTCCAATCACGTCGAATTTCTTTTCTTCTCTCTCGTCGTTGGTTGCTCTTTTCTTTTTTTCCTCCAAACGATCGTTCCGTCTCCGAGGTTCGATAGTTTCTGACGAGGTTTCTCACTTACAAATTTCGTAGTGTGTCGAAACACGCGTGTACTTGGCCCTGTTTTTTTAATTTCTGTATGTCACGTCTTGATTTCGATATTCGTAATAGCAAAACACAGACAGAGATAAAGAGATAACGGCATTTTGAAAATATTAAAAACGTCTTCCTTTGATTTTAATGGTTTAAAGAAAGATAAAGTGGAGATAGAAATAGAAAGTTTGTAAAATTGTTTAATCCTCGTTCAAGATTTTCTTGTTTCTTGATTTCACAATGTTTTCACTGATACAATTGATTACAAGACGTTAGAATGATCAAACCAGTCCCATATGTATAACAGATTTTGCATTTTCTTCTGAAAATTGCTTAAAAACGACATTTAAAAGATAAAAGATTTTTTTGTCAAAGTTAGCATTGATTTGTTCGTTTAGATAGAAACTACTACTATTATCACTTGAATCACAACATATACAAATATCATAAAACTATACAAATGATGCAGTTACACGATGATACATAAATAACTATAAAATTATACATCATGCGTTAGTATTTTAACTATCATTTATACTATTGTATTTATTATATATTACATATGAATACTTTATCATGTATTAGAATGTCTTACTAGAATATCTGATTATGTATTAAAAACCGGTAGTTAATTTCTGGTGTTGAAGTATCAGAAAGATTTTAGAATCATTTAAAATAATATTTAGACAGAAGGAAATGAAAATCTTACAATTTTTAGTTAGTGTATAATACGATAGACCTGATATATTCAAAATTTAATGAGACTGTAGAATTAAAAAAAAAAATCCCAGAACTCTGTACTGTTTGCGAACAACATCCTCTCGAATCGACACGGTCATTCATTTTCCAATCATTGCGATACGATCACGCTAATTGAATGTCTCAATCGAGGGTCAGATCCATTAAAGAGAAAATCCGTGAGGATTCTTAGTTCCACTATAACGTACCGGCATCGTTACAATGATTAAAAGCCTGTCAAACGCTACTCTATATCTTCGACAAAATTACGAGATCTGAATTCTTCAAGGAAAAACAAAGTAAGGCCGGAAGAAACACACGGTTACGTGAGTTGTACACATTGTTTCGCAAGTACGCGCTATACTGTCGAAAGAGCGCGACGACGAGTGTCAATATCGATTAGCAACGCAGTTGTTCCTGCCGATAAACCGTTTCCTCCGCGGTGATCGACAGATAATAATTCCGTGAAATTCATATACGTAACTGCGTTTCAATGCGTTGTTCGACGTTCGTGAGTATAATCCGTCCAAGGGTCGAGATCTTGACGAACAAAAGAAATCTCTGTTGCGTTGCAGCGCGTTGCGATGACGTTGCTACCACCTACTGCAGAACAGCTGAAGCGGATGAACGAGGCGGTGCCGACGGATCCGGTAGTGAAGAAGCGCGACGTGCTCGCCATTCGCGAGTGGCTGTTGAAACAGCCTCATCTGCCTAATCACATGGGTATATTATATTATATTTCAATTGATTGGATAAAATGAGAGACAATATTATATTTTAATTAATTGAATGAAGTGAGAGGATATATTATATCAATTATCTGAATTAACTGAATAAAAGAGAATGTATTATAT
This sequence comes from Tetragonisca angustula, assembly GCA_036937485.2. Classification (NCBI taxonomy): domain Eukaryota; kingdom Metazoa; phylum Arthropoda; class Insecta; order Hymenoptera; family Apidae; genus Tetragonisca; species Tetragonisca angustula. Next base: position 152,593 of record JAWNGG020000175.1, on the reverse strand, counting down.
TATTAGAAAAGGTGAAGAGAGTATATTATATTATATTTTAATTAATTGAACAAAGTGAGAAGGTATATTGTATTAATTATCTGAATTAACTGCAAAAAGGAAGTATATTATATTGTTAGAAAAGGTGAAGAAATACTATATTATATTTTAATGGATTAATAAAATAAAAGGGTATATTATATGAATTAATTGAATAAAAGAGAGTGTATTATATTATTAGAAAAGGTGAAGAGAGTATATTATATTATATTTTAATTAATTGAACAAAGTGAGAAGGTATATTGTATTAATTATCTGAATTAACTGCAAAAAGGAAGTATATTATATTATTAGAAAAGGTGAAGAGAGTATATTATATTATATTTTAATTAATTGAACAAAGTGAGAAGGTATATTGTATTAATTATCTGAATTAACTGCAAAAAGGAAGTATATTATATTGTTAGAAAAGGTGAAGAAATACTATATTATATTTTAATGGATTAAATAAAATAAAAGGGTATATTATATGAATTAATTGAATAAAAGAGAGTGTATTATATTATTAGAAAAGGTGAAGAGAGTATATTATATTATATTTTAATTAATTGAACAAAGTGAGAAGGTATATTGTATTAATTATCTGAATTAACTGAAAAAAGGGAGTATATTATATTGTTAGAAAAAGTGAAGAAAGTATACTATATTATATTTTAATGGACTAAATAAAGTAAAGGAGTATATGAATTATTTGAATTAATCGAATAAAAGAGAGTATATTACGTTATTAGCAAAGGTGAAGAGGTATATTATGTCATATTGTAATTAACTGAACAAAGTGAGAGAAAAATGGCCTTCAAACAGTAAAAGATAATACAGAAATATAGAAATATAACAGATTTTGAGTTTAATTTAACGCTCCGTGTTATTTACGCGTCAAACGAAATTTTATACTTTTATATTTTGTTTTCTTTTTTATTTGAATTCGAGCAATTTTAACTTGAGAATAACTTCATCGCAGACGACGCGAGGATCGAAAGATTCCTGTTTGGCTGCAAGAATAGCATAGAGCGATGCAAGATGATTCTAGAGAGGTATTTCAGCGTACGTACCGCGATCCCGGAATTCTTCGCGGTTCGAGACCCCCTCGCACGTGAAATCCAAGAATGCTGCGAAACGATGTAACTATTCAATCACCTAATCTTTCAATAACTTCCAAGTAACCGAATTCTTTTCAATATTATTTCTATCGTCAGCCATTATTTCGTTCTGCCATCGCTAACTGACGAGGGACATCGCGTGACCATTCTGCGGCTAAGAAACACCGGGATAGAGAAGTTTTCCATTCAAGCCATCTCGAGAAGGATTCTCATGGTTCTCGATACTCGTCTGATGGAAGAACAGTGTTTATCAAATATCATGGTTATCGACCTCGAGGTATTTATTATCAATGTCATACATTAAGGGCACCCATAAGCAATGTCGTTTTTTTCAAATTTAACAAACATTGCCATCTAGTGGCTTATAACAATTTGACTTAATCTATATTCCAATCTACATTCCAGTTAAATATATTTAGTGTGCTTATTGTTATATATAGATTAAAACTTTATTAACTCTTAAATAAAATAAAATTTTGTACAGTAATAAAATAAAATAAAATTTTGTACAGTAATAAAATAAAATAAAATTTTGTACAGTATCAAAAAATGATATTACTTATGGGTACAACCTAATGCAACACCAGACGTATACATCCATTATAATTATCAGCAAATTATAAAAAGTGGAAGAATCCGAGCTGTTAGCTAGATTTAAATACAGTGTACGTATTTCTTAGCACAGGGTACATTATTGGAGTATTTTTTTTTTCTTATTTTTCCATGAATGTGCTTGTACATGCTATATACTCCGATGCATCCTGTGTAATATAATATTGTAACAAATATTTAATTTGATGTTCCTTTGTGCACAATCTTCCAGATGTTATTTCAACAATACCAAATTTCGAAATTACGTATAAACGAAATTAACAGTTGATCTCATTTGCTATTGCCATTCGAATTTATAAAAATGTACTTAATTATTATTATTAATACAATTAATATTATTAATATCTAATATAATATTATTAATATAAACCTCTGGAAGTTATCAAAGAGTCTAAGGTCGAAAGGATTAAATCAATATCATATGTTTCATTTCATTTATGTCAAACTTCTGTACCTCAGGGATTCAGCGTGGTACATTTCACAAAATGCAGCCCGACGCAGAGTATTGTCCGCAAGTCGATGCTGGCGGTGCAAGACAGCATGCCAATGAGATTGCACCGAGTCCACTTCCTTCACGCGCCTGCCTTTATCGAGAGTATCCTCAATATATTCTATCCCCTGCTAAAGGATCGGCTCGTTCAGAAGGTAGCCAATCGTGAAACGCTAATTGAAATTCCACAGGTTGGAAATTTCGTTTCGTAATGTTAATGCAAGTGCGAATTCTTCGTTTAAGTTTTGCATTCACACTGGCGGCGGCGAGGAGCTGCACACCTACATGGACAAAGATATACTTCCAAACGAGTGGGGTGGGAAAGCTGGCACTCTCGACGAATTGAATGGTTCCTGGAAATTTTCAATTCTTTCTTTGCTTCTTGTTTTAATTACAATCGTTTCGCTTTTTCTTTTTTAAATGGAATAATACTTTTAGACGCGTGGAAGAAGAAAATTGAAAAGAACAGGGACTGGTTCTTGCGAGAGGAGAAGCTCAGCCGGACAAACGAGAAAGCCCGACTCCCGGAAGCCAAGACGAAACTTCTGGCGGAACTGGACGGACTACAGGGATCTTTTAGACAATTAAACATCGATTGAGACCTCTTGAAAATTCGAAGACATCTTTTTATAAAATTACCTGTTAGTTTTTGTGTTTTATTTTTTTTTTTTTTGTAGAATGTTGTACTTAAGATTATACGTTTAACATTTACGGGGAAAAATGCTAGACTTCCGGAAGCTGAAACGAAACTAGATGGACTATAATTAAACATCGATCAAGACCTTTTGAATCGATAAAATTACATTAGTTTGTTTGTATTTTACTTTTAGTAGAATTTCATGCTGTTTTCAACACTCGTACTCGGGAGTAATTTGGAACTTGTAAGTTTATGAGAGCGTTTCACGAGTCCCAGCTTAGATAGCGCCACGGAACATTTCCGAACTCCGGAACACGTTCCAATGGATATATTCTTGTTCAAATAGAAACTAATATTGATTTTTCAATCGTGTGATTGTAATCATGCGTTGTTTCATTATTTTGTAATTTTTATGAGGTGTTGACGAGAAAACTAACTTTTTCTTTTTTTACTTTAAGTTACTTATTGCTGGTGCTTCATTCCTTCCTAAAAATCCATCCTAGATTTCAATTCATTTGTATTCTAAAGATGCAATTCCAAGAACAGAGATACAAAGTAAAAGTTCAATTACAATCTTCGTTTTTTTTCAAATTGCCAATTATCGAGTGGCGGGTATTATTGTGAATGGCAGTAACATTGTTGCAACGATATTGGATGATAGCCCAATGCAGACAAGAGATTGCCAAGCGAAACGCAACTACTTGATGCGCACCAGAGAATTCGATACAATTTCTCGAGGAGATTGTACAAAAAACTGACGATTGTACACTACTGACACACATTTCAAATTTACCGTGTCCAATATTTGCCAAGAAGAAGAAGAAGAAGAAAAAGTATTACGCGTCACCGATACAGAAAGATTCGAGAAACTTAATTAGGAACAATGTAACATTAACAATTTAAATTGAATCGCTTGAAACGAACACGCTGCCGAGCTAACACGACGACTGATATTCAGATATTAATCCGTTGCAACGTGCACCAAGTCGTTGCGTTCATCAGCCCATACACGATTTAAACTGTTACTTAACAATCGCACGACACAGCTCCAGACACTTAAGCCCGCCTCGTTCGGCGTCTGTGCCTTTCGTGTTCGTTTAACCAACTTGATGAGCTAATGGTGGCCCGGCATCGAGGCACGGGACAACAGCAATGCAGAAATCCCTTTCGGTAGCAATCTCGCGGATTGTTTGCTCGTAGCTGAGCCACGAACAAGCGTGCCGTTCTGCGACGCGACAGAAAAACAGCCGTTGTCAATTATCATGTGAAGGTGTAGCGTCGTTTACCGAACGCGGAGGACAGTTTGGTTTCCTGGGATCGACGGTGGAGAAATCAGTCAGCAAGCACGGATAACAGATAAGTCATTTCGAATATAGAGAATTTAGGGAATATAATCTCAGAAACGTGATCTCTAGAACAGAAAGTAGAGGATATCTTCTTGGAGGTATCAAAATAAAAAGATTTGAAAGAATATTCTACATGTATTTTAGTTTAGCTCAGTGTATCTTCTTTTTCTGGCACGGAGAAACTAAAGGGAAAATTAGAAAATATTTTCTTGAAGATATATCAAGATATAGAAGTATCTAGAAAGATATTCCACGTGTATTCTATGTATATATCAGCTTAGCTTTTTTGAAGTCTTTCAATGAACTCTGTGCTTTAAATCTAACTCTGACTTTTCAAGTTTCATCAAATATAACTTGGATTATTTTAAATTAAATAGTAACACTAAACGAACATATCAAAATATAAAAGTATGTAAAAAAATACTCCATGTGTATTCTATGTGTATATCAGCTTAGCTTTTTTGAAGTTTTTCAATGAACTCTGTGCTTTAAATCTAACTCTGACTTTTCAAGTTTCATCAAATATAACTTGGATTATTTTAAATTAAATAGTAACACTAAACGAACATATCAAAATATAAAAGTATGTAGAAAAATACTTCACGTGTATTCTATGTGTATATCAGCTTAGCTTTTTTGAAGTCTTTCAATGAACTCTGTGCTTTAAATCTAACTCTGACTTTTCAAGTTTCATCAAATATAACTTGGATTATTTTAAATTAAATAGTAAGACTAAACGAACATATCAAAATATAAAAGTATGTAAAAAAATACTCCATGTGTATTCTATGTGTATGTCAGCTTAGCTTTTTTGAACTCTTTTAATGAACTCTGTGCTTTAAATCTAATTCTGACTTTTCAAGTTTCATCAAATATGACTTGAATTATTTTAAATATTAACACTAAACACGATAATTCGAAGGTTCATTGGTTATTGAGATGGACTCGACGTCACCGTCTCATTTCAGTTACCAAGCATCGCCAATTCAGTCAGACTAAAGTAATCCATGATTGATAAAACTCGTTGAAATAAGTTTGTCAATTTGCATGTTGCGCAATCCGTGATCCATTCTTGCGATTGCGAGAGAACGATCAGCGTTACTAATTTTCGAAGTGGCGTCTTGCATTACATAAGCATTATTATTCCAATTATACGGGCATGTGCGGCTCTTAAACGAGCTGGAACGGACAATTAATTAATCGATTAAATAGTGTCGTTTGAATGGATTGCGTAACGAAACGTTTCACGATGCGAGGACTTTACTCGTACTTATCGTTCTTCTAATCTCAGTTTGTTCAAGAGATTCAACTTAAGACGTAGCACTGCAGACAGATGTTCAAGTATTTCAAAGAAACTCAAACATCATAATCTTGAGCATATGCAGCCACATTCCTCGAATATACAGTCAATCATATAGTATCGTTTATCATTGTGTTACGTAGCTTTCAAATTTTCAGTATCATTTCAATGAGAATGTAAATGAAATAGGATGCTGCTCCAATCTTTCGTACAAGTTTCTCGCCGTGTCGACTGACAACTAGGTCTCCCTTCTTCTTTCTCACCGTTTTCCAGTTCAAGCAACCTCAGCCATCCTCCCCTGTATTAAAATATTCCAGCTCTGTTCATTTAGGGATAAATCGCCGAAGAAGCTCGCTCCATCGTCCAACAGCGTGTCTCTCTACGTCCTCTCTTTCCTCCTCTCTGCGAGGGGCACTGATTCCAGGGAGGCATTCGGCATTCGGTCGAATTCCGAGAAAGATCTCCAGAATATCAAACGATCGGCCGAATTCTAAAACTGCAAATTGGCCCAAGGGCGATCGATTAGGGCGAACTACAATTAATTCGGCTAATTCAATGACGGTGACCGTGGTGGTTAGATATAACAACGTCCCTGTCCTGCCGCACTGTACAGGGGTGAATTGATTTTTCCTCGGCCTGACGTCATCGCGAGCGGGGCTGGCATGCGCGTGAAACGCGGCGTCGCCAGCCGTCTCCCTCCCCACGCGTTTTATATTTCCCTCGAAGTCTCTCGACTTCTGTTTTGCGTAACCCGCCGACTGATATCCCTTTATCGAAGTCTTACGATCTCGATGATCGTAAGGTAATCGCTCCTCTAACTCCTCTAATCCCCAACGAAACGACTGGCTCGTTGATGACCAGCATTCGATTTCCCACGACACTTCCTGTGACTTCTTTTTTTTTTTACGAAAGAACGAAATTCTGTTCTTTCTGCTTCGCACACAGGGATTCAGGGATCAATGGCGAAGAAACGAGGGAAGGAGAGAGTGAGAGGGCGGCGGCGGTGAATTTGTAATCGTCTTGCAAAGAGAGCTGAAGCTTCGGGGGAACTGAATTACTTGGAGAATGGTTTGGGTTAGGTTTACAGAGCATCGAGAATCTATTTAGAATCTAAAGTCAAGCTTCTCCTTATCAATTAATCATCTTGCCGAGAAATCGAGATTCCAGATTCACAGACAGAGTCAAGTGTATAGAGTGTATCTAAGTATTTTAAAAGGCAATCTCCAAATGTTACAACTTAAATTGCCGTCGCGTCTAAACTTTCTCAACGACCACGATCGAAGTCCTGGCTGCTACGACGATATGATCATCGGTCGCCAAAAATCTCTCCCTCTCGCGACGATACGTTACTAAACGGAGGAAGAGGCGAAGGGGTGGTAAACTAGGATGGCTCGTGGTTCGAGAACGAGGTAGGACGTGTCGGGGTCAGAGACGAGTTCATTCAGTATCGCGCGGTTGGTCGACTGCTGGTCGTTTCCTCTTGCTCGGACTCTCGCCAAAGCCTATAGTCCCCTCTTTCACTGCCTTTGCGATTCCCCCTTCCTGTTCGCCGTTCTGATTCCCTCTACCACCAGCTGATCCCGCGGCGTTCGTTCGCGGAGCCACAGCGAGTTCGTCGTCGACGATCGAGCTGCTCGTGTACCTCTCTGGGTACGAGTACACGTGCGTTGTCGGGACAACGGGACGCATTTCTAGGCGGCTTAACGGCGGTCTGGTTTCGCGACCGTGTTTTCTTTTTCCCTTTTATGGACGAAAGAAACCGTCGTCGAGTAAACTGTGCAATTGGTTCTTCTGTCGGGATAAAGTTTCGTTGGGCAATACAGTGGTACAGTTCTTTCATTCTCTTCTTCGAGCAATCCAAGTTCGTTCGTTTATCTTGGCTATTCGGAGGCAAGACACTGTACGTACATGGATCAACGTTTTCTCCTTTACACAGCATTTCACGTCTCACATTCTCTGTAATACTGACAATACAGAAAGATAAAACAACGAGTTACCTTTTTTTTTTTTTACCTTCGATCCTTCACACGTCAATCTTTCATCGCATACAGACGCCAGTAACAGTTAAGGGGTTATAAAAGATAATCCCTGCCCTCCATGAGAACCTCGCGAAACGTTCCACCGTCTCATCCTCAAGAATTAAAGAATGCCCGACGGAACGAAACGTTCTGAGAGCTGCTGTCGCAGACAGACTGTTACTATCGAATGAATCTATCGATATCGGGAGATACGTGAAACGTGACGGGCCACGGAGCGAGGAGGACCGATCTAAATCCATGAGGGCTGTCCACCACGCTCGGCTGCCTCATATTCCTCCCCACTTCTTCGATTCGTCGCCAGGACGTCAGCTGGAACTTGCGTGGTGCGTCCTGGGTGTGCAGCGTGCCGCTGCAGCTTCTAGTCCATTGTCACGATCCGAAAGGCGATAGGGACACGCAGGAGGAAAGGAGGAGAAATTCCCGGCTGTAAAAGAGTCGTCGACTATCAGAGGCTGAGTAGCTCGTGCAAGCTCAGTGTCATCGAGCTTGCGTCTACGTAACCTCACTTCCCTGTCGTTCCGTCTCGTCTCGCCGAGAATCTCGCGAACATTTCGGTGAAACGGCAACGTTCATGGACTCGTCTTCCATCAGTGGCGAAGACCGCTGCTCCGACTGCATCGTCGCTTGTGCTTTTGTGAACTGAGACGTGATTTCGCGTGTTTCACGGCGTCTACGTCTACATACGCTCGTATACATACGTATACAATACGTATACGTTGCGGACGTGGATGGTTTAGCCTGTTAAATGTCCTCGCGTTTCGATACCGTCTCTCGCCTGTTCTCGCGTTTCCAACGTGTTCGAGGGAACCGGCGTGAACCTTTTCATTAACTGGACTGCACGGCCACGTTGACGTCGTTCGCAGTTTCTTTCTGGCTCGGTTGGACCCGCAGTGAGTGCACCATCCGTGGATCTAGAATTAGAAAAGAAACACTGCCTGATTCGAGAGTCGATTGTCTGAGAAGTCAAAGTATCTTCCAAGTTGGTAAGTGATGCAGCTTAAACTTTCTGTTTGCGTCCCGATGACGCAGAACGGCGTCGTCAGTCTGTCGAACGTTAATCGTTAAACTAATTGTATATCTACTAGTGGTTCGTGGAGATTTGGAAAGAGACTCCACACTCGATTCTGTGTTTCGTTTGCTGATGAAAACCGGTGTGTCCAAATGAAAACACACCGTTACGTGTATCAACTGTATCAGTCGGCAATGCACTCTCTGTGCTTCTTTGTCTAGCCTTTGCTTTGACTTATGTAAGAGACTACACTGCGTGCAACCGATGTCCCTGGTGTAATGTATTGCATCGAAGCGATCACACGTGGATTTTTCCTAGAGCGCGTCTCTGTGCGATCATCTTCTGGTACACAAAAAGATTACAATGATCCGGATATAAATCTTGTCAGATTTCCCTGTTCATCATCAAACTGACCAGTGGTTTCCATAATCAGCCACTGTCAGTTAAACACATCCCATCAGCCGAGGAAAATTTAAAATTTTTAATAACATTAATTTTAATAATTTCAAGTAAGAATCTTGCCCGAGCCTTTTTAATCTCATTGAGATTTCTTTCATTTTTCATCTTGCACGAAAGTGAGATTTCTGACATTTTTTTGAATACTTATTATATCACATACAATTATAATAAATATATGCTGGATCAGACAGACGTTGAGAGCTAAAATTTGGGTAATTAAATTGTATCAATATATGCATGCAATCCAATTGGACAATATTGGAAATGTTTGAAATATCGATGATTATAGTTTGGATATACAAAGCGGACATATTTACAAAAATACAGAATCTCAATATCTGTTCTAATAATGATCACGCAAATGAGTAGTTTGTAACTAGGCTATGTGTTACATTTGCAGTTTCACATTTCTAGAAAGATAACTAAAAGACAAGATAGAAAATTACTTTATCTGTTAAATATTGTAAAGAGAATGTCATACTTTGAATATTTTACACATTCTTGCGTATTACGTGCACCTTTTGCACTTTTTCGAAAAATTTCATAGCAACAAATGCACAAAAATCTGTAGTCGAAGGATACTTCTGTTAGTCTAACGAAAATTCCATCCACTATCCTCTGGGTCATCGACGACTCGCTATTAATTACCAACCGATAATCCTCCAATCGACGAAATTGCTGGAAGTAAACAATTTCTCTTAATAAATTTCGAGGCTGAAAATGGTGGAAGAGGCTGCGAGCGTAATCGCGCGAACGTCGAAAGCGATTAGCTGTTGAAAGAGGTCGGCAATAGGAGCAGCGTTTACTTAATTAATGCGGCCGCTGCGCGGCTCGTTGACCCCGCCGCAATTCTCGGACTCTCGGATCGTCCTTCGACGAAATTGATTTACCAGCCGGGGCAGGGACGAATGCTGTGTTCTTTCCTCCGTCGGTTCAAACGCGCCATCATTCTTCTCTTTTCCTTTTTTTTTTGTTCCCTCCTTTCCTTTTTTCCTCTTCTTCTTCTGTTTTTTCTTTTTCTTTTTTTACGTTACTTTTTCATGCACTGCTTCGTTCCTTTCCCGCTCGTTTCGCTGACCTCTCTCTCTCTCTCTCTCCCGACGACGACGATTTTGTTCTTCTGCAATGCGTCAAGGGACCTACCGCACGCAATACGTGTCCATGTCACCTTGGCGTTTACTTTTAGGCACCTTATCGATCCGATTTCGATAAGGCTGCTCGAAAGAGAGAGAAAAAAAAAGAATATTGGCGTGATTGTTATTGAAATTGCGAGTTAAAGTCGATGTTACACTTTCGTGTGAGGAAATTCTAGACAGAAAGTGTGTAGTTCGAGGGAATAAATGGTTGATGCAGATGAGCATCAGTTGAGAATTGAATTCTTTTTTTTTTTTTTTTTTAGGAGAAAGTTGAAGATTTTCGATACGCTGTGAATAAATGAGGATGTTATAAAAATATGTAAAGAAACTTTGGAAGGTATAGTACAATTCATAATTGGGTTCGTGAGAAAAGCGATTCAGCCATTCTTTTTTTTAAGATATTGTACCATTACATATATATTATATATATTATATATATAACAGAATTATCTACAATTTAAAAGAATTAACATCTTCTTTTGATCTTAATTTTCTTTTCTACTACCCCTCTAAATATTCCGTTTCCAAATATTTATTTGTCAGAATTTTTAACAGGAAAATAGAAAAGAAAATTAAGATTAAAAGAAGATATTAATTCTTCTAAACTGTACTTTATAACAAAATATGTAGTTCAATTTATAATTTAGCCATTTTTTTAAAGATACATCATCATAAATATACGTGTTATGTTGTCATACAATTCAGAAATATTTGAAAATAAAGCTTTCAGCAAGATGGTTTAGGAATTTGAACGACAAAAAGATATTAATTGTACTTTAATGTTAATATTAATATTAATTTAACAGTCAATTAAGTTTTTATTTCAACGTGTAATTGTTGTCAGTATTAGTCCCGCTCTCTTCCTCATTTCTTTCTCTTTCTTTCCCAAATTTTTATCCATCGAAATAAGGATTTCATCCACGGTTTTATTAGATAACGAGGATTACTCGAGCCTGTCTGAAAGGGGAATCGTCAGTTTCTTCGAGTATCGAGCGTTTAAATGCTTTTCAGACGAAATCATTTTCTGATACATCCCGAGCCTCGACCTAGTTGCGAAGTTTCATTCAAAACCGCCGTGTAATACTCGAAGTGCTTCTCCTCGTGAATGAACCGACGAAATTAACGTTCACCCTACTGAAATCAAACGAAAACGAATAGAATACTAACCTGAATACTTTCTGAACTGAATAACACTCGTTAACCGATTTTAGCCAGTAATTAATTTCAATAACGGGTATCTTCGACGACGATAATTTTTATACGAACTGATACGACTTTTTTGTGGGTACAAGAAATGGAATTTAACTATAATGAAGAACATAACTGAACAATGAGAAAAGAAATCTCGAAGCTTGAGATTTTTTCTTTTTAACTTTTTTTCTTTTTATTGCACTCTGAGTTTCATAGCTTAACTCTAAAAGATTTTTAGTGAAAAAAAAAAAATTGTACAGCAAGTTTTGAGGAATCCTTCAAAGGGACTTTAATCGTCACGATCTTGACTTAGGAATTAGGATTTAGTTGCGAAAAAATTTTTTCAATGCTTCTAGGGAAATCAGAATTTTTACAATTTCTAAGAGAATGAAATAAAACAATAAAAATACCACAATCCAGCCATCTTTCTATTCTAATCGCATTGTTCTCGTAAGTGTTAAATATCACAACAGTATATAGTCCTTTATCTTAGAAATTATTCTTCATCCTTTCATATATTTGCACGCATGAGCCGTTTGACTCTTGAAATTAATTTTTATCCCTGACATAACGTCTAATAATTTAATACGTAATATAGTACAATATAATTTTTATACCTCAATATCACAGAATGTTACATGTGAACCATAATTTTGTACAACTTCTGCACGAAATAGAATTAAGCCCGCCGCAGACAAAAAATTGACTTTCGTTAAAACTTTCGCATTAAACAGCTGGTGTGCAACTAGATCGAAACTCCAATTGATATCGTGAATAATTTTCATCGCGGGTGCACAAGTACCTAGTACAGTTTATTGATAATTAAAATGCCCGGATAAGCCGACGCCAATCGAAAATCCAACGTACTTATTTCTAGGTCGCGTTAACGATCCGCGTGCGCGATAAGTTCAAGTGCAACATAAGTTCGAGCATCCTCTTCGCCCTACGAATATATCGTTGATCGTTTCCGGTCGCCCGGTAATTCACCGCAAACAGTGGCAATCTTCGTGCGCCACGTAATCGCCAACCGCGTATCGCTGATCGATAAGACCTTGCAAGAAGTCGACGACAACTTACGAGCCTGCGACAGAGGAAACGCGAACGACGCTTAATTGTCGTCGATGCATAAGTAATCATGCGATTCGCGACCGCGTGCCGCGATTATCGATTGTCCGATTCCTCTTCTAAACTCGATCTCTTTTTCCTGTCTTGTTTCTTTCTTTTTCTTCTTTTCTCTTCCCACGATGGAAGAAGAAGTTTCTCAGCTGTGGGTGTTCGGTCAGCGTGCGATGGAATTGCGAAAAATTGCTTCTTCTTCTTCCGGAGCACAGTGGGCCGGATTGGGAGAATTCAGGCGATATTTGACAAAAAAAAAAAAAAAATAAACTTTCTCATTTTGATATTTTTCTATATATTCATTTTGATGTATTGATTCCTATATGTCCGCTAATGAAACTGAAAATGAAAAAATTAACAAAATATAATGGTAATTTTAGTTGAAACAGATACATGAAGTTAGACATTTGAAAAATCTCGACTTCACATTAAATAATTTGGCTCTTCTTCTTTGAAATGTTTAATTTTTTATCTTGAATTTTTTTTGTACGATAAAGTATAATCTTTCCTAAAGAAGTCATATTTCCCATTGTAAATTATGGTATATAATATATTTAAAAAAAAAATGTTTAAAATACTTAAAAATATTTTCAAGAATCTTGTATAGACGAAAGATGATTCTGAATCTTCTCTGATCGTGAGTTCACTGCGTGAACGCGAGAGTTTTTTTTCGGCTCTTAAATAATCGATATCAGCGAACGAGTCGATTGATGGGTGGATTCTTATTGTCAGAATGGATTCATTCACAGAGTCGGACCGCGAAAGGAAGAGGCGCTCCGCAAGAGGCGGGCCGATCGAGCGAGCCACAGCTTCGATTTTTACGTCGTGACTCACTCCGATTGTTCTGCAGACACGTATCAACGTTGTCACTTATTGTTAGCATCGGTTATCGACGAGACCGAAGCAAACAAGGAAAAATTCTAATTCAAATTAACGAAAATTAACGTCCATTCGCGACGTCAGTTTGCAAGTTTGCGCGAAATTTTGATTACTTCGCGATTCTGCGACTCGCGAATCGTGATTAATTTCTCTCGAAACGATAAAAAAAAATCGCAATTTGCTTAACGCAACCTGTTTTCGGCCATGCTCCATCTAAGCATCTCTAAAATCCTGATGTCCCACCTCTGTGACACACCATAATTCTTATTATTCAAAAAAGTGAATTTTTGAAGCCTAAAAGGCTTCATTAACTTTGGAACGAGCTTCCAAAGAAGCTCATGACATCCACGAAAGAAAAAAAAGATTAGAAATCTCAATTTTCATTGAGAGAAATGCAAAAAATTCACTGTTAATAAATCATTCTCGAATTGCTTCCCTAGAAAATCAAGCTAAAATGATGATTAAACGTGTCTGTTTTATATCTAACGAGTTAATTGTTTTATTTCAATTTTCAGTGATACTAAAATTGATTATAATTGATTCAATCAATGACTCTATAATGATTTATAATTTAATGATTTAATGATTTATATAACTTACTTCAATTGAAATGTTAAGTAAAAGTTTCAGTGTATATGAAATATTAAATAAAAGTAAAAGAAAATTTATGAAATATTAGGTAAAAGTAAAAGAAAATTCAATGCATATAATATGAAATTCAATGAGCAACAATTGTGTCTAACAGTGGATGAATTGATAGAAATATCCTCGGGCGATTCCTTCATCAGAGTACATTTTTAAAGATACAAAAGTAACATTCGAAACTCGTGCTCTGATTTTCAAATTTACCTGTCGCAAAGTGTCTTTTTGCAGCTTTAATATCTTCACATTTTAAATTCCATGCCTCAAATTATATGGATATGGAAATCAGATAATATTATCATAAAACACGAGAGAAAATTAAACATGTACAACAGCTATAATACATCATTAACATTTCATAATAATTTCAATAAAAATTGCAATACCCATAATAACGAAGTCGGAGTATACCCGACTTCTCTACTAGAAAATAGTCAAACAAAATCATTGTAAAATTTATTCAAACATTCATATTTCATTATGTACGTACCATGCACTCATATGGATATTTTATCTTTGCAAATAATCATATACCTTGCATATATAATTATAATGAATATACTCTGTGTATATTTACAATCACAGATGCATTCTGCTAATATTATACTATATATGTAAATTAAAATTATAATATATATTATTATAGTATAATATTATAATATATATTATTATAGTACAATATTATAGTATAATATATATTATTACAGTGTAATATTATAATATATTTATTACATAAAAATTAAATATTAATACACTGTTATTAACATTCAAAACTACGATGTGCAAGGAAACCTATCCTGACCTAACGAATAAGATATAAACAAGAAAGAAAATGTTACTATTCACGTGTAATAATACATACCTGCGGTCACTATGCTCGTTGAAAATTCGTAATACAACCAATCATTCGTGTCGATTCGTATCTTTCATCTTACGACATGATTGAGCGACCAGAGAGACAAAAATGCATGCGACTTGTGATTCGATGAGAAGATCGTTGTCGTGAGTGTAATTCTGGTTCGAAGGAAAGAAGTTGTCGCAATCAGACAAGCATTATCGAACATCATGGAAGAAATAACCTGAAAGATATCTGTAACAAAGCATTTATTATTTTAAAGCAGTATTTTACAGTATCGTAACTTATTCTTAAACATAGTGTTAATTATCTAAAATTAAAGAATGAAAAGTTTAAAACAAGTGAAGTTTTACCAAGTGAACTTCTGGGTGAATTTCTGCTTCTTCTCGCCGCGCTTCCCGCCTAAAACTGACATTTTTACGTTACGTTTCGATATTACGGATCGAGTGCGAGGAATCGATTATGATCGAATTACGCGTAATTACGTATTTCACCGCTCATTGGCGCTGTAATTCTTACTCAAACCAAAATTATTGCGCGCGCATTTTGAATGAAGATACAAAGCGTCCAATTTAGATAGGAAATAAAAGGTTCCTTTCTTTAATCTCTTTTGTCTATTAAATTGTGATTGATTTAGCAAAATGTCTATAACTTTTAGTTCAAGTGAAATAAAGGTTTCCTATTGTAGCTACTGTTTGAAATCTTAGTTTCATTTGCAATCGTTCTCTGATAAGATCTATTGTCGCAATCGATATTTCAGAATGTGAGATACATACAATATAATGTCCATTCTGTCCTAAGTCAGTGGTTATATAATGTGACTAAGGATAGGATAACATTATTTTTCATGTCACGCGATTGTTCTGTCAAACTCTCTACTTTTAATGATCTTTCACTGGTAGATACGATCTCCCCATTTCTTTTTTTTAAAAGCACTTTTTATATCTGATTTCAGTCTGACTGAGCTTTTGTTCCTCTGAGTGCGGCATAAAATATTCATTTGGAAAGAATGATTGATAGTATAAAATTATTGGTGGAATGTAGTAACTGTATATAATGTCTCCATCATTTAGTCGCATTTTCTTCTTATCATCTTATTATTAATCTTACGATTTTTTAGTCTTAATAGTATACTTTTCAACTCACATTATTATATGTATATGCGCGTGTCATCCACAGTTTATCTGAAACAAAGAAAGAAAATTAAAATAAAATAAATTAATAAAAAGTAACAAAGAAAACCAATTCAACAATCTGAATCAAGCTCGTCGATTTCGACATTGGAATTGATATCTACATATTCAAAAACGAACGTCACAAAGTTGTCTAGAAAGTACTTGGCATTCGTGCACCGATATAAATAATAAATCTGGTTAAATTTCGGCAAAAATCGGTGTAAACCGGTACGAACGGAGATGCGAGGTTCAATTAAAAGCGGATAACACGATCAACGACAGTTGTTGAAACTCGTGGTGAACGTGCAAACGTTTAGTGTCCATGGCTTGGTTCAGGGTTAAGGTGATAGGCGATAGGGATTGAGGTTGAAGTTACGAACGTTCGATACTAAATATAGAGGAGGCGCTTACGGGGTCAAATCAATAGGCATTCTGCGTATACATGTATATTCACACGGTGCCTGGACGTCTGAACGTTGCACGTAAGCTTAAAATACCTACGTGACCGAACGTCTGCACTACATCTACATCGTTATCAGCATCTGTTTAACTTTCAATAAAAATCCTGTATCTCGTACTTTTCCAACGTCTTTCATTTCACAAAATCTGCATTTATTTTCATTACGAAAATATGAAGCTCTACCTAAGGACGATCTTCTATGATTCATAGAAAGATCTCGTCCCGAGAACTTAATCAGAGTAAAGCTACGTTGAACGAAAGATCAAACGCACTGAAAGTGCGGATGCATTACAGTGCAATTCAGTCCGTCACGCGACGCAACCGGTACCAAGTTAGCCCTCACTTCCTTCCTCCCTGTGTCTGCGCCATTCTTCTTTTCTTATAAATTCCAAGCAGCGATTAGATCATTTTTAGAATTCTTCCAAGGACATCGCGTGCGTAGATCCATTGACCAATCGTATCGTTACGATTGTCCCTTTACGATTTTAGTTGCAGCGTCGTTGAGGGAACGGAAGAGACCGCGGTGATCGACGCGGCGTCATCTTTCACGGTGAAGATCGGATGTGGACGTTGCGCCATTCGACTGACGAAACGGTAGCAACGGAGGAAACCGCGTTTTCGAACGACCTGGCACGTGAGAGGAGGCCGTATTGGATGAACAGGGGTGATTGTCGGTGATGGACAATGAGCAGCCACATCAGGAACTGGTCAAGTGCGTGGTTGTCGGCGATACGGCAGTTGGAAAGACCAGGCTGATCTGCGCGAGAGCCTGTAACAAACACGTGTCGCTGTCGCAACTCTTGACGACCCACGTGCCCACCGTCTGGGCCATCGACCAGTATAGAATTTACAAGGACGTGAGTTCATGAAGTTGTCGTTCGATGTCATTTACCAGTTGTAGTCTCTACCTTTAATACGTAATAAATTGGATAATGTAAACGTAAAGTAAGGGAAAAACTTCAAACTTGAAAATTCTGTAGTTAAGAACGAATGTTTACGTTGGTGCTTACCCTTAATTCGTTTCAAGGGAGTTCAAACTGTGTTGTATCTCCATTTTCATTGAGAATATAAAACTGCAACTAGGAAAAAAAAAATTACAATTTACGTCTTGCGTTTTCTAGGTTTTAGAACGCTCTTGGGAGGTAGTCGACAACGTGAATGTTTCCCTGCGACTTTGGGACACGTTTGGCGACCACGAGAAGGATCGACGTTTCGCGTACGGCAGGTAAGTGCTTGATCTTCGATTCCTCAAATTTCCTGTCTTCCACACGTTAATTAACAAATGGTAAAATATCTCTGTTTTTTTTTTTCTACAATCATAGCAAAGTCGATACCTACGATTTCAGATTTTATTCTACGATAGTTTTAAAAACTAAAAGAAATTCTACTTGCGATCATTCCCTAAAAAAAGAGAAGAAAACAATTTTTCATTTAATTTTTCAACGATCAAACACTGTTTGCGTACATATGTTGAAAATTACCACGACAAATTCCAAAGTGTCGAATTCCTTATAAATACAGATCGGACGTCGTGCTACTATGTTTCTCCATAACAAATCCTGTATCCCTGCGGAACTGCAAGGCGATGTGGTATCCGGAAATACGACGATTCTGCCCGCAGACCCCGGTGTTGTTAGTGGGCTGCAAGAACGATCTACGTTACATGTACCGAGATGAGACGTATCTGAGCTATTTCCGTGACCGGAGTCCGTTCGTAAGGTACATTATCGTTCTCTAACTATAGCCAGCCTCTTTCCCTTCCACATTTAGAAGCAACACTCTCTTTCCCCGGATCGATTTTTTCACTCTATATTGGAACTCGTTCAAATGCATCGATGCTTCCTCAATGACGGCCTCTTCCGCGAAGTGTGTCAAAGTATTGATTCCACGAATGCTCCGCGACCTTTTGCCGATCGGACGACGAGGTCTCTTATCAGATAGAAATTGAACTTTGCGGTCTCTTATCAAATAGAAATTATCCCTTTTCCGGTAACTCGAGGACAGTATCGACAAGGTCTATCGAGTAGGGCAACGAGTTCTGTTCGACTTTTAGCGCACCAAGATGGAACGATCGGCATACAGTAGTAGATCTCGAGTAACAGAAGTCCTTGATCGATAGATACTATCTGGGAAAGCAAGTCTTGAGATCCTGAGTAATTCTCTCTTGATATGCCGAGTGTTATGCTATTAATCAAAAATTTCGAATCACCGTGTGTCCATGTATAATCATAAATTAGAATTACAGACTGAAAAGTATACGTTTTCAGCGTATCTTCTTCTGTTTTTTCGAAATGAAAATTTTTGTGCAAATATTGGTTAGTAAGAGATTATAAGTTGGGAAACACTGGTTCATACGATCAAGCTAATATGGGATTGACATCTTTCTGTGACCTAAATAGAGTAGAATATATTAAAGTTTTAACAGAATTGTGAATTCACAAGTGAAGAAATTACTTACTACGTTCGGATATTTAATCGATGAAACACGGCTGCTACATTAAATTTTTTTGCATCTGTATTGCTTGAACAGTTTAGCGAAGATTATTTTATTTCGATATGCCACGCGATATGGGACGGGATTAACCGAGCCTTGACATATCGGAGGCTCCCAAGGGATTTTCAAAGTTCATCGCGACTTTCAGTACCGTCTCCACGATTATTCTGCTTATAATCTTACTTTATAAAAATACGTTCTGTTATAAAGATAATGTTCTTCGAAATTTTTTCAAAATATATTGTTTAATTCAATCCCTTAAAATATTTTCTATTTTTTTCTTTTTATGTATTATCCTTGTATATTATTTAGGGCCACAAGGAAGAGCGATCTGGTAATGCCTGATCAAGCTCGAGCTGTTGCACGTGAACTTGGTGTTTGCTACTACGAGACCAGCGTCTTCACGTATTACGGTGTTAACGAAGTTTTCGAGAACTCAATACGCGCTGCCTTAATTGCGCGACGCCAGCAACGATTCTGGATGACGAACTTAAAGAGGGTGCAGAGGCCTCTACTTCAGGTATATTTTCTACCTATCTAAAAGAAGGTCAATTTAAGAGAGAGAGAGAGAGAGAGAGAGAAAGAAAGAGAGAGTGACTTAAATTATTTAAATTAATAAAATATATTTTTAGGCACCGTTTTGTCCACCAAAACCTGTCCCGCCGGAAGTGTGTCTGGCGGCGAGCACCTACGAGGAGAACATGAAAACGTTATGGACGAAGCCAGTTCACACAGACGTGACTTTGATAGCCGGGAACTGCACGTTCTCCGCGCATAGGTGTCTTTTAGCCGCTGCATCGCCCGCATTTCATCGACTTTTCTCCATGGAACTCGTTCAAGAGCAAACACCTCGAAGCTCCAGCGAATCAAGCATGGTATTTTTTCGTTTCTTATCGTACGTTTACATCTTTGTTGCATTATCCTTTTGCGAATATGTTCGTTTGAATTGTTCGTTAAGGTGAGTACGTTCGGCGAAGCAACGGTCGGCGACTTTAACGACGACACCGAGTGCCTGATTCGTATTGATCAATCAAAACCTGCAAAGTGAGTTCATTCAGCAAATTCTATTCACACCACGACACACCTACGTTATCACCTGCAATTTTTTAATCTGCTATTCGTTTTAACGTTTAAAAGAAGATTGCGTAAAGGGCGTGACAGAATTGCATTCATTCATAAGAAAAGATTGTCTTAAATTTTGAGCGATTCCTTCAATTTTACAAATTTGCAATAATAACGTTAATATTGTTATGAATTATGTTACAGGGTTTGGGAACAACTGAAGCGACGTTCGAGCTTTCAAGTACTGCCCACGATGGAGAACCAAAAGAAACCGTCTGGAACTACCAGAGACCTCAATCATCCTGCCTTCCAGAACATCCGTGTATGTTTGGTAAGTCTTTGCAAACCTGAAAGTCAAAGTTAATAAATTAACGAGAATTTGTAATAATAACAATAATAAGCGTCCAATCGATTTACAGACTGAAAACACGAATGGAATGCAGCAACCAACGACCGTGGTGACGCTGTCTAAATTAATTACACCACAGGCGATGCAGCAATGCTTGCAGTTCATTTATACGGGCAGCTTGGATAAACGGTATCACGATCTACAAGTACGTTGCGTCGGTAGAATTATCTATGCGGGCAGGTACACCCGTGGACCATCTAAAAAAATTTTTTTTTCGATTAATATAATAGCTTGTATTACGTTCATTTTCTTTTTCTGACGTCATTATTACATAAAAAAAAAGTAACTCGATTATATAATTTATATAATACAATAAATATATGCAATAATTTACAAAGAAATTTTATGCGTTTACTTTTTACATAGTACAAGTGTAATAATGGTAAACCTATCTAAACAGCTTTCGAAGCAACTGGTTAATCTGTTTTAGGGAGTTAGATCAGTGATAGGAATTCCAGAAAATTATATAATTAGTATTTTGTAATATCTGCATACTCAGAAGTGGGTTGTACTATTTTCGGGGACAAAGACGTAGAGTGAATCTATTTTCCTTGCCGGAGGAGTACTTTATGTAAATAATAAGTTTAGAATTTAAACACGAGTACCGTATGCGGGAACTAACGCGGCTCTATTCTTTCAGACAGCTCCTATCGGGCTTCTACTGGTTAGTACAATGTGAAATACGTTTGCTGACACG
Source organism: Tetragonisca angustula (assembly GCA_036937485.2). NCBI lineage: Eukaryota > Metazoa > Arthropoda > Insecta > Hymenoptera > Apidae > Tetragonisca > Tetragonisca angustula. Next base: position 131,445 of record JAWNGG020000175.1, on the reverse strand, counting down.
AGCACATATATACACATGAACACATGCCACACGCACGCATATTCTAGAAACATTTAGCTAAAAATAAGTATCGAATCATCGATTTCTAAAATCAATTTGTCAGGTCATTGTCACATCTGTTATCATTTTAGCATGTTCCTTGTCTAATAATAATCTTCATGAAAATGTCAAATAATGAAAGCACAGTAGTTCATACTAGTAGTAATTCATATAGAACGTAACAATTAAAAAAAAAAAGGACTTAAATATTTTTAGATAGCAAGGATCATTAAATAAAATAGAGGATCTCATCGGTCATGGGTGCATGAGAAATATTACCAACCTTCTTTCAGCTGATAACTTAGATATGGAATCCCAAAAATTTTACATTTATTTTCTATTACGTATGAATGTCAATTAATTTCAGCTTCTTTCACGTACAGGAGATCAGACAAGCGGCAGAATTCTTGGAGCTTCCACAATTGCTGATGGTGCTTGGAACTTTGCAGACAAGAGACCAGTTCAATAACGATCTTAACAATCGATATAAACAAGTGGTGAGGCAACGTCTGGAAGACATTTGTCTAGAACAAGGTGTAGTATTGACAAAAAATTGCCTCAGAAATAAGAAAACTTAATTTGAAATAATTATTCCCATCGTAAAATGTGATTTGTTTCAGGACTTTTCGCTGATGTGATATTCGAACTAGACGATGGAAGCGTACCAGCTCACAAAGCGATTCTCACTGCCCGATGTGATGTAATGAAGGCCATGTTCTCCGGAGATTTCCGTGAAAGTAGCGCAAAAGTGGTATGTATTTCATCACGTTTAATGTCTTTTTTTTTTTTTAATGTTTTGCCCCATAAATTAATGAAACTGCAAAAATGAAATTCAATGAACAGATAGTGTTTCCCGGTGTACGCGAATACACGTTCCACAAACTGCTCTGCTATCTCTATACGGACGAAGTGCCAGCAATTTCCTCTGCCAGGTGCTTGAACCTCTTAGAATTGGCAAATCGTCTCTGTTTGCAACGACTGGTGAACTTGGTCGAGAGCAGAGTGATCGAAGATCTCGAGAGATTGTCTCAAAATGAGGGAAACGAGGCCGTTGAGAACTGTCTCAGACTGCTGGAACCATGCAAGGTCAGCTCTTCCATCAAAACGAGACTTGTACATGATCGATGAACTCCATTGCAAAATGGCTTACTTGCCAAATTTGCATGTTGCAGTTGCATAACGCCGATCAGCTAGCTGACTGGTGTATGAACCACTTGTGCGTCAATTACAACAAGTTGTGCAAGATGTCTCCGCGAAGCGTGCGCCTCTTGCATCCGGAGAACCAGGAATACCTGAACGAGCATCGATGGCCTCCAGTGTGGTGAGTGTTTTAAATACTCTAGAGAGAATATAGAGAAATATTAAGTTGAATTTCCATCCAATAATTTTCATTAATTAATAATTTAATAATCTGACTTATCGTTCGATAGGTATTTGAAAGACTATGATTACTACCAAAAATGTTTGGCGGAACGTGACCGCGAAAATAAGCCGACGTTGAAGAGAAATCGCAATCAGTCCGGTTGTTTATGCTTCTCCGGCACGAGCAAAACCAGAAGAGAAAGTTCCAGCGGCGGTGGAGGCACAGCGTCGTCGGCAAACAACGATCCGCAAGCTGAACGACCCCTGTTCGACTCGATAGAGTCAGGTGAACAGGTTGTATGACAAGAGCCTAGCGGCTTACGCCGCTCAGTCCGATTCATTCTGGTCCTACCCGTGCTCATGGTCTTCATATGCACCATTTTTACTATTTTGATACTGCTACAGATTTATACTTAAGGAACGTTAAACGCCGACAACACGATCTATGCACACGCGAGGATATCTATGAAGAAAAAAAAAAAAAAAGAAAAAAAATCCGGGCATATAGATCCTCCAGTTCTTTATCAGTCATCTTTATCGTGATCCTTTTCCCTGTTTTTCTTTGCCTTGGGACAAAAAGTCCAGTCTAAAAAAAAAAAAGAAAAAGAAAAAGAAAAGAAAGAAAGAAGCGATATATGGATTATCGAATATCCGAGAAAATTGGTGCGATCGTATCTTTTTGTACAACCTTAACGAAGATGAATCCCGACATCCGTGCTTGTCGTTCAAGAAACGGGTTTTAAAAAGAAATTGTACGCTATCGATTCTTTTAGAATTTCACACGGGCGTCCGTCGTTTGTAAGCGAATAAAACAAGATGGTGCCTTTCGTTGACGACTCGTCGTTGCTGCCACAGCGACCCTAAACGGGGTGACGTCGATCACCTGGAACATGTTTTAACGTCTTTTTGATCGTATCCGTAAACACGAATTGCAAATGAAAGAGATGAATCACGATACAAGTTGAAAAAAATATATCCAATATGCATCCAATTATGCGTCCGTCAATGAGCACGGTGCGTCTCTTCATGGAGGACGTGAATGCTTCAGATTGCTCATTCACTTCGATCACGTAACGAGTGATTTTTATATACAAGAGGTGTTACCTCAGTGGTTGTTAACATCCTTGAGATTTTTTCAGATGTTTCTGGCCGATATTACTCGAGATTTCCCGTACGTTCTTAAACGAAGAACTTCTGAATCCCACAGCCCATCGGAAATCGAATTGGATTTTCTACTCACAATCAATCGTTGTGCGATCTAAAATCGAGACAGTTGTTTTCATTTCCAGCTCCCCCTCTGCCTAAACATAACAGTTTAATTTTACAAAAACCGAAGCGAGAGGGACAAGCTGGAAACAAAAAAAAAGAAAAAAAGATCGAATCGAACCACTGAAGGGGGAGGAGAGGAAAAAAAGAAGAAATTTCCAAGAGACGATAAAGATTCACCGTACTTCTATCGATGCGTGTTAGACTGAAGAAAACGAGCAATAGCTTTAGTCCATTAGTAGAGCGTGATTATGCCAAGCGGTACATATAGTTCTATAAAGAATAAGTAACTATTAACGATAAATCGACGCGGATTTTTACATTGTTTGTACAGCATCCGACGACAGGCCATGCTTCATTTCTTGAGTTCCCATCCAACGGGATTGCGATTTCTTCGAGTGCGAGGAGACCCTTCGTATTTGTACTATTTTGTAACGATTTATGGCTAAGTGAAATTACTATTCTCACTCATCAATCGTCGATTACCATAAAAAAAAAAGAAAAAAAGAAAAAAAGAAAAAAAACGACGGGAACGCGTGCAGTTCAATCGACGTAACGTTGGATCGTCCACTGAAAAAAACTGCAACATATCGATCACGGTAATGGGTTACTGCTAGAATTATAAATTGCGATTACATCGGTAAAACCACTAATTTAATAGGATAGATAATAACGGAGAGAAAATCGGAGTGAATCGATATATATATAATCGTAACGACTATATGTACATGTATTGTAACGATTATATACGTGTATTGTTAATGTTCGTAAGGTATAGAACGATGCTACATTAGAATGTATCTCTGTGTAAGAGTGAATCCTCGCGTATATTATATATTTTCTTAGCGAACTTGTACTTTGTAAGGCACAAATTGGCCCTCGTACATCGAAGAAACGTAATCGCGCATCATTAAAGCCGGTCATCAATCGCGTTTAATTCTCAAGTAAATTCTCGATTAGATATGAAGCGACCTGTACTATTAGTCGGTATTACAGATATTTAATATTTGTTAGATCATCCTTCGTCGTGATAATCGTTCAATTTCGATTTTTTCCATGTATCATCGCGCAATGAAAGTATGTTCGAATGCGTGAGCGAATGGGATGAAATAGAAGGGAAAGAAACGAAAGATACACGAGGAGTTGTAATTTTACGTACGTCGTATACAGTACTATCTTCGTAGCTGGCCGCTAATCAACGGCTTACCTCCAACCTCTACTCCATGAAGAAACTTCCAACAAATTTGTGGGGATAGCTGCGGTCAATTAACGAGACAGTACTGTATACAAACGAATGTTTTGCGTTACCACGCGTGATAATGTGCGCTTTTTAAGTGATTGTTCGAATTAAACAGTTTCAATTGAAATATTTGAACAGGGAGAGTCGAAGAGGAAGTAAAGTTAAACATATATATACATATATATATACACACACAAGATCTATTACTGCCTGATCTGTAAATTAACAGAAATAACGTACACGCAAGAGTATGTCTGTTCCGGCGAGGGTGAGAATAACGTCCCACTTGTACGCTACGTCAATTTTAATGTCAATGTTATCCTTCGTCACTCCTACAAAATGTATATTTTATACCGAAATCAGTAACCGTAGGAATAAGGAATACAGTCACACGTACGAAGGTGTAGAATGATAGGGGGGCAGAGGGTTCGGGAAATTATAATTTTCGAACACGCGTTTTAGTCAGGATTTACTTCAGACTTCTGTTAAAGTGTTTGTCTATGCGTACAAGGCATTTGCGGGCAGAAAGCGTTTCCTGTAAACGGAAAGTTCAGTATGAACGTCGATTTACGTCGACGAACAGAAATTCTTTTCGTTTCCACTCATCTTTTCTTTTCCTTTTTTCTCGAAAATTTCTCAATTTTTCAAAGTACTTACATATTCGTTTTGCTCTCTTCCGACTTTTCAATTTGTTACGCTCGCAAAGCCTTCGATCCTAAGCCGAGAAAGATTGTTGCGATTGCGACCTCTGTGCTTTGAATTGTGCAGTAGTGCCGCGTTAACTGGCCATAGCTATCCCCACCAGTTCTTAGAACTGACTTCGTGGAGTGTCTCTACATAGTATATCTCGAACGTAAAATAAACAAATATATCAGGCTAATTAACAAAGCATTACTGTAACCGATTCGTTGCTGACACGATTGAAGTAACTTGGTCGGATTAAGAATTTAAGCATAAATATCGATCACACAGATAACACAACCTCGAACATTTCATATTACACGTTCCGTATTAACGAACGTATACATTTTTTTTTCAAACGATTCGACACGAGTCAAATCTTACGACTAATTATTAATATTTCTATAAGAAATCAAGATGCCCAAGCACGATTTACGTTTCAAATTTTTTAACCGTTTCGTATATTAAACTTTTCTATTGCTTTAATTATACCTTGATGATCAGCGCCGATCTTATTTCCGATCTTCGTGTATGCGAACGCATTTTCAAATTGAAACACTTCTGCGCCAATATTTGAACAAATATGTATAACACGATGGACGGCAAGTGAACAGTACTATCGAACTTTAATAAACATCAAGTTTTATAATTACCTTTAAATTTTACGTTCAGTGATATTTCGAAGATCAGAGAGAACGTGAAATTAAAAAAAGAAAAAGAAAAAAAAGAAAGCAAAGCGATTATTCGGAGGTCTCGACTGACAATCCATATTGATTTTCGGATATCTTGATGACCGTTAATCGATCGTAATGACATCTATGTCAGATTTAATTTTACTTGCCTAAGATAAAACTAAAAGCAAAGCTGTATATACTTACATACATATATACATATATATGCATACCGCTTCGAGAAATATGATTTTTATCTTAAGCTAAATTTTAATATTCTATTTTCAAGAATGCACAGGCGATAAATAAATTTAATTTTTAACTAAAATTAGTATTTTTTAAAAATTATGCTCCAAACACAATTACATACCTTTTTCTTTTTTATTGAAAACGAGATAAAAAGTTTCCAAATTAAGAGATGTTGGATTAAATTAGAAAAATTTCTATTTTTCTTTCTTTTCTATAATTACTAATTCTATAATTACTTGCATTGAAAAATGTTGTATAATACCTGATACAATATTGTTTTCTTCTTAAAAAATAGATTGATTTATTCTATTTACAAAATGATAAAAAATGCAAATGATTGAATGCACACCTATAATGGCGTTGATAATGTTATCATTGTATTCCTAATTTCCTCATAAAGTTCTTTGTATTCTTCATGCTCCTTAATAAGTACCATAAGACTTCCTCTTTTTACACCCATAGCAGCACCGATATCTTGTTTTGAAGGTGTGAAACAATATGGAATGTTCTTGTCTTCACATACAATTGGTAAATGACACATGATTTCTATTGGAAATACGTCTCCAGCAAAGACAACCAATCTGGCAAAAATATACAAATACTTTTACACAAATACTTTTTGATTATTGATTAATTTGATTATTGGACTACAAATATCTAATTGCGGTCATAAATAAAAAATTCATTTTACCCTTTTTCTCCTTTGCGAAGGTGCTTCTGAACATCCTTCAAACCATTTCGAAGGTAAGATTTATGTTTTGCAGCTGAAACGTGGTTATATCATAAATTCTAAATAATTATGTTTAAGAAATTATACATATTCAATTCATAATTGTATATATACATTTATACAATTGTATACATATAATTATACAAAATACCTTTTTTGATGCATTTATAAATTTTTTTGGTTAATTTTTTTGGAGCCATAGGTTTGGCTATAGAACTTGTAAATTTCAATTTTTCTTCATATTTAGTTTCTGTACTATCACCAGTCTCGACATCTTTTACACTGTCGTCAATTTCTTGCTTTATTACTATCTGTTCCATTTTTTCACGTTGATTCTTTGTTAAGAAGTTCACTTTGTTTTGTCCACGTGTTTTTACATTACACTCGGAAGTCCGACGCGTTTCGACGCTTACTAATCTGACTGTGTGACAGCAGTTAAGGTTAGGTTATTTTCGAAGGAAAGCTTAAATTTACCACGTATTAGTAGAAAATTGAAAATTCTTTCGAAGCATGCTGTTTCATGCATTTTTAGAGCAAGAAAATGCTTTTCAACTTTTGTGATCCTCGTTTAAAGCCAGAAATTCAATGTAGTGCTGTCAACACGGAAGGATATGAAATTACTAATTTAATAAGTGATTCTGACAAAGGATTTTTGGCATATGCTTGTATTAAGCCTCCCATAAATATTGATATTACTTTCCTATGCAACGTGTGCATCAACCATATTCTAATTTGGCCACAAGTTGGTTCTCAAAAATCATCAGGTTTTCAATTGTACGCCAAGACTAGTAACGATGCCAATGTACCTTATAATTTATTAGGCAGTGGATTTTTAAATTCCACAGACGCCGGTTTATTATTTTGTCCATCAAGTATTAATCATGAAGCAATTTCTACTCCAAGTAATTTTTTAAAACGTTTTATAAAGTCCTCTCTGCAGTACTTAACAACGCACACAAATAGTTTAAGGATTTGTATATGTAAAACGGAGAATTCAGTACCTGCATTAGGTAAGATTAAAGTGTGGGGAACCGTATCACCACGCTGTAAAAAAGATACTGTAGCTACTATTTCTACCTTGTGGTTTAAACAACAATCTTGCTCAATTGAATCTGTGAAAAGATGTGAAAGCACCAGTTCACCTATTAATACTAAGGATAATAAGTAAATGAAATTATGAAATTAATTAAAATTATTCATTAGCATAAGTACTAATATATAGTATATTATTTATTAACTCTGTATATGTATTTATTTTAGAGAAACATTGGACTCAAATCTGCAAGTTCCAGAATGTTTTTTAGATGCTATTACTTATGAAATCATGACTCAACCAATTCTTTTGCCAAGTGGAAAAATAATTGATCAAAGTACGTTACTGAAACATGAAGAAACTGAAGCAATATGGGGAAGAAGATTGACTGATCCTTTTACCGGTTTGCCATTTAGTGAAGATCGTAAACCTGTTATAGCAAATGCTTTAAAAATAAGGATAGATAAATTTTTGCTTGAAAATAGCAATGACGAGGAAATTAAAAAATTACCAAGAGTGTTAGGCCGTACATTGTCTGCTGATGGTGATGTATTTAATAAAAAGATAGCAGAAGTTCCTAATTATTTGTTAAAAAGAAATATAATTAAAACTTCAAACAATATTAAACCAAAGTTTCATTGTTCTGTAGTAAGTTCTGTAAAAGCAGAAAAAAAACTTTGTCATAAATTACCGGTTATTGTAATGTCTCAAAAACGAACTGCTGCATTAATTAAACCAGCAAAAAAAAAAATAACTGCCAATTGTTATACTTCCACCATACATCTGTCTAAAAACTCAGATGGGGAGCAAAAAAATAATTGTACTGATATACTGAATTTAACTGTTGATAATGAAATAGATTTTGACATTAATATAGCAGTACCTAATTTAAAACGTTTTAATAACATTCCAAAACAGAATGAGTCAAACTTGAAATTAACTTGTTCCTGTTGCCCTAATGGCATTTTTTATCAGCTCCCATGTAAGCATATTTTATGTAGAAAAGTTTTAACATCAGTGGAAAATAATGAATGTACATCTTGTGGTATGCCTTATAAGAATAACGAAGTAAAACGGATTTATGAATAAATTGACTTATTTCTTTATATCATTTGTGTTGGTGGATTATTAATTATGGACGATCAACATGACATTGTAAATAAAATATGATTTCTTTTAATAAATATATAAAATTTTTTACATTTTATTATATCCTGTGAACTTCAAGTCGTATATATCAAATGTTAAGTAAATAATGATGAGCAATGTATGATAACATAGCATCTTTAGATGGATCTGTTTAAGTTATGAAAAATTTATCAAATTATTATATTTATATTATATTATAAATTTTATTTATGTTATTCGTAACGAATATGTGAAGAACTTGCACAGAATATGTATATGTGAGAATGAGGCCATTGTACTTAAATTTGCATACATACTTCTATGATTTTTCTACGATATGTACATTATATATTATTATTTAATAAATAAAAATTGTAGAGAATTTTTCATAGTACAAATTTTCATATAAAATTAAAAAAAACATATCCTTTGTAAGAACGTCTTCTTGTGCATATTTTTCTCTGTGCAACACATTACAGCACATTTTTACGAAATAAAATTCATAAATTTAAATCCATTACCCGGAATAAGATTAAAAATGTTACTATAAATATGTACATATAGGTATCGCATAATTCGGTATTGTCTCGCATTTTCTTGAATAATTTTTAAATATAATACTACTTTATCACTTTTCATTTTTATAAATCTAATTCTGAAGGAAAAAAATAATTCTAGTTTTATTTTTATTCATTATAACACCGTAAATCCGCTACCTTGACTTTGCCGTTTAGCGATGTTAAACAATGATAACAAATAGTTGCGTGAATCTGGTGAAACGTAAAATGTAAGCGTACGGTCAGAATTGGGAGTGGTGTTCTCAAATATATCGGACTGTACATCACTGTTTGTAGAAACACTAGCTAAACCAGTACTGCTAGTTCGTACATATTCCGCTACTCGTGCTCTCATTTCTCGATCCATCTACAAAAGAAATTTTCAATATAAATATTGTATTGCACTCAAATATTATGTAACAGAAAAATGATAAAATACATATCGTACTTCGTACGGTGCTGGAGATATAGATCTATTAGTTTGTGTTGTTTCAGGAGAGCAATACAAACATATTGTTGATTCCAAATGGTGATCGGTGTTTGTTAAATCTTTTAATAAATATATCCGTTCTACATTATCTTCAGCTGCATTAACTAGCAACAATGCATGTCGTGTTAGAACTAATGTTATAGCACGACTACTGCCTTGCTGGATCACGTAATCTGCATTAGTAACATGCAAAATATTCCCATGATTGTTTTCAAGTAAAGGTAACAACCACCAAGCATATCTAATCGTTGCATTATTATTTCCGGTAGTGTATTGAACCACTGGTCGTTGTCGAGGCTGTAAAGATGAGTTTGTTACCAACTAATTTCAGTACTTCAAAATTTGAAATAAACTCTGTGATAATTATCTACCGAAGGCAAAGAATTCCAGCCAGCTCCTTGAAGTAACCCCTGTCCTGTCAACGCAACTAGTTCAGCAGCTCCACTTAGAGGTTTAGTCACTACTCCAACAAGTCCAAGTCCAACACCAGTCACAAGACTTTTGGTTGTTATCTCTCCTGACCAAACTTGTTGCAAAGGATGATGAGCCAAACCCGCAACTGCGGCTGAAAAATAAAAAGACTGTAGGGACAAGAAACAACGAATTAAAAATATGTATATGTACCAAGAAGACTCATTCCAAGCCCTGTTAAGCCTTGGTATAGTCCTTGTGCCATTCCTTGAGGGCGCATTCTCCTGGATTCTTCTTGCCGTTGAAGATGTTCCTCGTCGAGTGTCAGACGATCTAAGTTTCGAGCTACGCTCGATGCGAGTTTTGTTACAGAGTTTAACGTACCTATGTAAAATTATAAAATTATAAGTATATATCAATTTGATAGTTAATTACGGATGCTTGCATATGTTAACACCTGCTGTAACATGTCTCATTAAACTGGCAGAGCCATGTGTTATTCCAACGATGAAACCCCACGGTCCTTGTAACAAGCCTTGAAACGGGAGAGAAATAAAATCTCGAAGTCCTGAACCAAGAGCTTGTGCTAAGCTGCCAGGAGAACCTAATATTTCTAATGATCCTACTACCCAACCTAAGGTGCGAATGTTTTAATGTAATATTAAATTATATTTAAATAATTGAGAAGAATAGTGTAATATTAAAGAATATTATATTATACTTCTAATATTAGAGAATTTGAATAATATAATCTTTATACCTGCTCCAAATATAGCACCAGACAAGTAATGCATTGTAAGAGCATTACCAAGTCTATAAGGTGTAGTTAAAATACTCTTCTTCTCAAAAGTACCAAAATATAAAGGAGAGTGATCTAAAGCCACATATAAACGTACAGAAGTATGAACACTTAATAAGATAGAGACAGGGTCTATCTTTAAATTTTGTAATCTTAATGGGGTGCTTAATATTCTCGCGTCAATCACTATATAATCAGGAATGTACACTCCGATAGTTGAAACTAACGTTCTTGTCTTTTTCACATCGTCTGGTATCAAAAATCGGGGTGGTATCATTGAAGTTGCGTAATTTAATAATTGAGTTATGTATGTATCTTCAATATAGGCACTAATTGGTGCAATTTTTACATGTAAGTCTTTTGATGCTGAAAAATGTTACGAAGAAATTAATATTTATAGAGAAACTTTTTAAATACATTTAAAGATAATTAAATACCTCTTAATTGTCCTTGATTTTCTAATACATAATCAATCGCAATTAATGAATTTTCTCTTATTTGTTCTATTTTATTTATTAAACAACTGCTCGTATAAAATGCTGTTTCTTTCATTGTAAGTGGACTTTGGCTGATCAGTACTACTGGAAAATCGAAGCCTCCTTGATCAAATAGTTGGTTGTCTAATTGTAGATCTCCTATGAAAGCACGTAAATTTACAATTCTGGATCTTGCATTAATGGCGATTATAATATCAGTCATGGATAAGCTGGCCACTTCGATTCTTTGAGCATTTTCATTCATATCATGCATGATGATGATGGTGACTCCCTGAAGGCAAATGGTCGCAGATCCTTCTTTGGAATTATTTTCCTCAGTATCGTCCTTTGTGTCGTCATTTGCATTGATCTTTACACTCTCCATATCTGTTATTATCTGTTTTAAATTTAGCTGCGAAGCAGTTTTAGTTTCTGTAATTAGTGTTTCGTCTTGAGCCGAAAAGAAGGTTGTTACCGACGTCGAGCTTTCAGAACTTTGTACATTTATAATTGATTGATCATCCGGATCAGAAGTAAATTTATCACGCATCGTTACCAAATCCTTTGTCTCGTTTTCTTTTTGCAGAAGTCGAGTTCGGATGTCTCTTGCGGATACTTCTACTTGAGATATCGGAACGATACTGATGTAGGTGGTGTAACAACGATTCTGCATGATTAACTTTACATCGCCATAAGATGGTAGACGCACATACTGATCCACTGGTGTGCTTGATATGGCGGATAAATTTATACCTCTCGACCATCGCAATTCCTTACTTCTGATGGCCTGTGATTCGTTGTGACTGCTTGTCACAGCAGAGAACAGCAGTATATTTGATGTGTTAGCAAGCGGTGCATCAGGTAGCCTGTTACTCACGGATGGAATGGAATAATGACTCGTTGCGTTACTTTCTATTTCACAAATCCATGTAAAATGCGAGGCATCTGGTATTATTGCCTCTGCCGTTTCGTTAGCTTGACCTAATAAAACTTTGAAAGCGCAGGTGTTCTCAATCAACAACTGAGGGTGATAATCCACATGGATCATTATGTACATGGTACCCCTGTCTTCCTGCATCGTGATGACTACTGGCATACTGCTAGAACCATTGGGAACAGCAACGCATTTACGACTCATACCCTGGTCAACTCGAATCGGACACGACCATTTGTGTCCTATGCTTAAAGATACATAGAGCACAAGAGGCTCTATGATATCTTCCATATACAATGTGTACCATTGTGTAATCGGAATACCTTGTTTTTGATCTTCGGATGGCGAAATATTGAGGCTGTAGGGAGTAAGGTCATTAGGCAGTTCAAGTCTAGTTGCATCCTCGTGTACTGCCAATGTTGCTACGCACAACTCCTGAGATGTTAAGTTACTAATAACGTGGCTACTCATCACGCGCACAAGACGCATATCCTCGTGCATACTTGAATTGATGCTCATGATTGAAACGCTTGAACCACAGTCGACGCACGACTTGATGTTTCCTTCAACAGGGATCAGACCACCGATTCGAGGCATGTAGAAGCTTTGACTCCAATCAGGTCGAGCTAGCTGCAACGCTTGGGACGTGTAAAATGTATCACCGACACCGACGCACAAATGGAACGTACCTTCCAATTTTGGCGGTGTTACGATTCCGTAGTGAGGAATCTGACAGAGTTCAATGTCCTCTGACACGAGAGACAAGTGACAGCCTATGGAGTTTAATATAAAGCACCAGGGTTGCAATTCCAGCAGCAAAGTACTAGAAACTAATCCAGCATCTTGGTATTTCACTTGCACGTGTGTCTGCGGCTGTTCAGCGGATATCCACTCTTCAACCTCGTCTCCTTGGAAGGGCCATTCCGTTTCATCTTTCTGAGTCTCGAGATCTTGCAGGATGCTATCAATATCTTCGACTTCGGGCCTTCTAAAGAATTTTCTCTGATCAACAGAGCTGTATGACAATGGCACGTACGGATTAGACGTGGAAACCCCGGTCTCAAGTTGAAACGTCAGCTGATGGAAATGTTCGAACGTTCCAGGACAATAAAGTTGCTGTCTTTCACCCCGGCCATTCACCATCGTGCTCAGAGATATTTTCAACGAAGGTGTATCCATTTGTACTCTGGCTGGTACTGGTAAATGAGAGCGAATCATGTAAAGTGGACTGAGCACAGCCAGAACTTTTACTTTGTCCTGAATTGTTTGCGTTATTATTCGTACCCAGATGCTTAAAAATTGTCCACGTTCTTGTAATGGAACTTTAACGAGCCACGGCTGGCCCCATTTCGCATTGGGCTGAAGAGGAATGTCCCCCGTCCAAGATAAATTTGGAACATTGGTAAATCGCAGACGTATGGCCATTTTTTTGTTTCCGTCAAGTATAACCGAGGGCGGTCGAGTTTTGCCAGAAACAGGATATATGTCTTTCAGCACGGTCACCTTTGATCCGACATCAGCTTCGTATTTAACTAATTTCATTTCGAAATTGTCGATCAATTGATTTGAAATTACAAGCTGGCCGGAGAATGTTACAAGCTTCTGCGTAGCTGAGAGTGACGTAACGCTTACGAATGCTGACGTTTTTGTGACAGAATTACTGAACTCGACGGCTTGAATCCCATCAGTGCCGACGGAAAATGGTTTGCTCCACAGCCAAATATTTTCTTCTATCGCTATCCGTAACATTTTGTTGCCGATATTTCTCCAGGAGTAAAAGATACACTGCCTACTTTCCAATAATATATTGTCTCCTGTACCACTTTGACCAAAAAGTATAGGCACATTGCTATCGTTAGCCATCACGTAGCGTGCGAATAAAATCGTGGTTTTATTTTCTTCTTCCAAGGACGAATACCACAAGTGTATTGAAACTGCAAGCGTATGAGCTATCGTTGGGCTCAACTTCAACACAAATGGACTGCACGTGAAAGATATGTCAGTTTTGTCAGATAACGACAATTGAAGTCTCGCCTCTAGAGGATCTAATATTTCCTGCATCGTTAAATTACCGTAATCTAGTATGTGCACTCCAAATGTTCCGCTAATATCAATCAACATTGAACCGTTAATCCATCTATTAAGTACAAGTATGGCTCCTTTATGTTCTAAGGTCATGAAACATTGAGTTTCGGGTACCGTACCTTTTAAGGCGTAATTCTTCAAGGGAGGCTGTAAATTGTTGTACGTAAGAGTACTAAGATGATTGTACATTGATAAGTGTATAGTGCCAATATTGAGTGCGGCTTGTATGTTAGGTATAATCGAAGAATTGAAATAAGAATCGATGCGTAAACAGGCGGCAAGAACACGGGCCGAGATTATGGTTTTAGAGAATGGTCGATTATTGTTTGATAATAGAACTACACGCCATATGCAAGCTACTGCTCTTGCTGGGGCCTTCTCAGGAAGCTCCAAACGATAGGAATCTGTTTCTGACAGATAAAAATCGGCGTATCGCTGATAGGACATGTGAGAGTCGCTCCAATATTCGAGAGCGCACAGTACTTTGTCAACGTACCCACTGTCAGAATCCAGTGTCTAAAAATGTAAAAGGATTGTTATAAAATTAAACCAAATCTTAAAATATTATTTATTATTATTTTGTTTTTTTTACTTACTTCAAATGGTACTGGGGATACGTGTATTTTAGTTAATGTTCTTGGTTGAGGATATCTCCAAGCCATTGATTGTTGGGGACAAGTGAAAAAAATAACCTGATGAATTAAATAATACGTTAAAACATTAAATTATTTCTTAAAGTTTCTATTGGAGAAGTAAATGATATGAAATTTACTTGATACGGAAAAGGTAGTTCGTCTGCATTTCCATTTACAAACTGGAATGCACCTGCTTTGAGATCGTCCTTATAATGTTGCTCAGTTGACAGAACAATTTGCTTTTCATTAGTTTTGCACTTTGAAGATGATCTTGTCAATTCATTTAATAGTAGTTGGACATCTTCCATGACATTTTTCATAATCTTCATCTGTTCTGGTCCGAAATCCAAATAAAGACTATCACTATCTGCCTGTACTTGTATTTGAGGAATAGATTCGACATTCAACCAAGTCTCCCAAAGCAAGCATATAGTAATATTACAGCACCACGGATTCAAAAGCACTTTTATATTTCCATTAAGAATCGCCGATATGATAAAAGAATCTACAGACGTATTAGAATATATTCTGTCAGGTCTAAGAAGCGATGAAATATTCCCTGATAAAGAAGCTAAACTCGCTATTATTTCGGCTCCGGAATCGGTCTTGAGGGATACTACGATTTGTTTTGTACATATATTCATGTCAGGCCAATTTATCTTTTTCGATTTCATTACTGAAGATTTTTTCATGTTATCGTCTTGTTCTGGCATTATTTCATATTGTTTTATAAAGCATGATAATATCTTACTTTTTATAATATATATCTGATTCAGCCTTGACAAAGAGAAATAAATTTTTGTAGGTCTACCGACATCTATAAGGAACTGTGGATTCTTTCCTATAGTTTTTTCATATTTCATTGTTATGAAGGATGGAGGAATGCCTGTATCCGGATGTAAGTCTCCGTTTTTTGTTTCAATCATAAAAACTTTGAAATCCTTTTCTCTTGGTATTGAAATTAATTCCTGGTTATCTTTGTCCCCAAGTGCCATTGTTATATCGAAACAAGATACTTGTACTTTTTGTAATGGATGCTGTTGCGAAAAATAAATATTTGGCTGATTGACCATCGTGTAAAGAAGGGGTTGTTTCTGACTTTCACCCTCATCCTCTTCAACTTCATTTATGTCAACTTCATACTCTGTAACTGCTGGATGAATGTCATAAAGTACAAACGTTATTTTTCCACAGTTCACCAGAAATTCGAATGGTAAAAGTATTGAAGTATCCGCAGAGATAGGCTTGCCAATAATTGTTGAATTTATGCTAGACGTTTCAAAATCTATGCCGCTATCCTTAGTGACATCGATATCTATGTCATCAGAAGATTGTTTTGTCCATGTAATTTGTTTAATACTTCCCACAGTTGAAAGAGGCCTCTGTGATGTGTTGATATATGTATTTGTACTTTTGTCTCGTTCGAAATTTCCGAAGAACAAGTTCTTTAGTTCGTTATTTAATATTGAAATCAACTGAATTTGGTCTAAATTTATTGTTACTTCGATATCTGTGATACAATTTACTTCAATTGCACTTCCACACACCGTGACATCTGGTTTAAATAGAACAGGCGGAGCAATGATCAAGCACAAATCGAATTTTGACAAAAGCGGAAGCGTGGAGAATTGTCGCTCTAAACTACTCCCATGTCCAAGTTTATTCCATTCTAATGCTGGATTTTCGTTCATAGTATATAAATATGATTGAGACATTTTCTTATTTATAGTCATTTGATAATTCTTCCAAGTAGTTGTGTGGGCACATATATTCTTTATATTAATCTGATATTGCCGATCTTCCACAGCAGAACCAGGTATACTTAAAATATTTGCTTGAGCCGCGAGTTGATATATATCTAATCTCAAAGGAGTTCTACAAATTGGATTTTCTGCATGAGGTGTGATACGGACTCCATCTAATTGAATCATTAATAGATCATGCTGTGGTTTCAATTTCGTTATATTTGAAACTGGTAGCATTAATCTAAGTCCTTTAAAGTCCAGATATATTAATGGTAACATTTCATTATCAAGACTAGTAATGTTATTTAAACATGTGGTTATACTTTGTTCGGAAATTTCGATTGTATCTTTCTCAATAGGTTGATAGAGACCCATAAAAGGTTTCGCCAATTGCATATATTTACTAACTATAGTAAGAGGTAAGATTATATCCACCATTTGTATTTTTATAACTATCTCAGATATGTAACTACTAGCAGACAATGTTGTTTCTGTTATTATGTCTTTCTGAAACTTCAAAGAAGGATATGGAATATTACCAACTATTATTTAATTGCTTTTAAATATTAACTACCTTTTGACTTTTGTGTCGTTTGTAGGTCCCCCATCGTGTGTGAACGTTTCCTGATTTTGCTCTAGTAAGGGTGAAACTTAAAAAGCCAGAATCATCACCTTTCTCTAAATTGTCCTCTCTTCCACAAAGAACCGCACCCACGTACTCACCGATATCCCAAGTAGGTGAATTCGGTGCTCTGTTAAAATAAATTTTTAGTGTCTATTACATTAAAATTGCATAAATTACCTTTTCATGTAATGATATACCTTGTATAATGAAATATAGTGGCCGTTGTAACTTTATTCTTTAGCTTGAAATAAACAGGTTGTAAATCTAAAGAAGTAATGATATCTTCCAGTTCAAGTACCAATTTTAATGAAGATAAAGTCTCTTTCTCTGTCACATACAATTTAATCGCAATTTTCGTTATGGTCCACTGAATCCATGCTGTCAAAACTAGTTCTTCTGAATCTATAAAATACATCATATCGTACACAAAAATATAAAATTTATTTAATTATAAAAAAAATAAGTTCAATTATAATATACCTGGTGTACTGTCATCTTTTGATGTTGAAAGGGTCGAATTTGTAGTTGTATCTTCGGGATATAATAATTGTGTTGGTGTAGATGGAGTCTGTGGTATGATAGGAAGAACTACTTGTGCCTCGGTACTTATTTGAGTACTAGCTATAATACTTTTATTATTATTGACAGTAACTCGCAGTACGTTTAAAATATTTGAGATTATTTTACTCGTGAAAACTACCTATAGTAAATACGAAATTTATATGGTTATATAACTATATATCGATATAATTTTTTCGAATATTAAATAAAATAATTTTATTGCAATACCTGTTCTTCAGATATCGAAACAATAATAGGAGAATTATCAATATGAACACAAACACCTAAAGCAGCTAACGCACTTCCTCCAGATGGGGATGTTACGGCCTTAGTTGTAAGAGCAACTGTAGCATTTACCGATACTCTTTTAATAAAGTTTTTCTGGGTGTGCTCTTGTAACATATAACAATGGAAGTCAACAAGGCTCAATGTCCACGGGAAACTTTGCAACTCTAAAATAAATCATTGTGAGAATTAAGTTTTCTGGTATATTTTTTACTACTTACTATTCGTCCACACTGATCTCGGTAATTTAACAGGTAATTCCTGAAGATACGGTGCGAGTAATTCGAAACTTATGTTGGATGAATGAATAAGAAGAGAAGGTAATTTTATTATCAGTATTTGTAATTTATTATCGTTTTTTAATGCTCTGTCCTTGGCTTCCTCTATACCTACATTGATTAATGAAAATCAGTATTACAAAGAATTACTAATATGTAAGATGCATGCGTTCCTACCATATGCACCAATACCACTCATTGTAATTGATGGTATGTAAATAACAATATGTCCAACACATCCACTTAATACCAGCCCACACCACCATGGATACAGTTCTGCTAATCTGGCCAATATTCCCAAATTCTGTAAGTTCTATCACCGATTAATTTTTTATAACTGATAAAAAATTATGCAAATAATTAATTTAAAAAATGTTAATATTATTGGCCGTTACTTGAAACTTCGTCATTATCGTTTACCTAAATAATTTTAAGCAATGTACCTGTTTCTCATTTTCGGATTTAGAATCATGTTTTTTTTGAATCTCATCATTTTGTAAAGTTTTCGATTTTTCCGTAGCTATGACGGATTTTCGTTTTTCCTTGTCCGAGGAGCTGTGTACACTTTCGTGTAAACTGGGAAATGTCTTTTTCTTTGTACCAGTGTCTGAAGACGCCCCTTCAAATTGTTGGACTTCGGGTCGAGTTGTATACAACGTACCCAAATTATAATACGTAACACGATATTCCAACCACTTAAAAAGTAACGGGTCAAGCGAAGCCCTGATATCTGCCATTTGAAGTGAAATCAGAGGTGGATGCGTTTGTCTTTCAATATTTTGTGGAAATTGTATTACAATCGTTATTAGTGATTTGTTTTCTACATCACTAAAATAGAAAAGATATGATAAATAATACTGGATTTATTCAGAGCTAAAATATTTAAAGAATACCAACCCGTAAATATTACTTTCTGGCCCTGAAAATATAAAGGCTTGCTGTGACTCGTTAAGAGCAAACACTTTTACCGAACTTATATTCAATTCATTTGATATCGTAACCAGAGATGACAACTTTTTACAATTTATATTTTCCAGTAACAATTCTAGATATACAGGATCTAGGAAATGTTTACAATATAAAATACAATATGTTTAAATATTTCCGATTAATCGATACGATAGTGTAATACGTACTTATTTCTTGACAAGCGTCGCTAAATAAAGAGGAACAGACAAGAGGATTGCTTGTATCATTAGAATCAAAAATTGATGTCAAGATAGATACAGCAGCCATTAATTTCGCTTTTGTTCCGGTAACTGTAACACTGTCAATATGTGCCGCGTATGTTTCATGTATTACATCGACATTCCTCCAATATTGTGGGTACAATAATTTTTTGATGTTACATTCAACAGAGTAAGGCATTATTATTGATGTGTGACAATCTTTCGTCAAATAAAGTTGACTTCTTGCTCCATTTACCTAGTTAAGTATATATTAGAAAAAGAAAAAGAAAAAGAAAAATAATCATGTATGTTGAATTAACTTCTTTGTTACCTGCAATGTAATAATCTTATGACACTGATTAAACATTTCAGTTGGAAGATCGGTTTGTTTGGATGCACAAGCTGCAAGTCTAAACGGGTATAAAGGTTGAAGCATAGTTGCTATTGCTTCGTCACATTCAATGCTCATAAAAGGATCGTCTGTAAGAGCAGGTGTTAAAGGTGTCGTCTAGCAAGATAATACGAAAAGAATAAATAATAGTAACATAATGTTATTTATTATATGTCTACGTATATTAGGGCACTTACTACTTACTCGACTTTCAACTATCTTTCGTTGTCGTGGAAGTCCGGTGATAGAATGATCCGCCAATTGCAATTGAAGCGATGCTTTAACTACTACTAATTTTGTCTCAACCATGGATACATTTTCTCTTAGTGCTTCGTATTCTTCCAATGTAACTGGAGGGAGTTCATCCACAAGTGGATCTGAAATTTATAAATGATGCACAATTGTTTGAATAAAAATTATTTGGAAAATTATTGTTCATACCTGGTTTCGTAACGAGATATGGATTGTAATCATAATTTGCGGCAGCTTGTTTTATTGTTTCGATACGGTGAAAAACACCGGAACATAATCTAATAGTTAAATCACCTATAATATACCTCATTACTCTACGTTCGCGGAAATTACTGAAAAAAAGTTTACGAAATTATTTCTTTGTGTTAAATTTTTTCTAGGAATTATTTAGTGCCTGATTACCTATACTCAAAATTAGATCCAAACTCTGCCAGTTTTTCAGGTGTTATATCGTCTGGCAATTCGACGCAATGAACGTAATCCATGGAGAATGCGGGACATCGTTCTATTAGTCTCTCCTCTAAATACATTTTATATAAATATTTAATACTAAATTCAAAATTACGAATATAAATTTAAAGGTTCATTACCTGAAGCTGTGCATAAATAGTAATATATCCCTTGCTTATACTCCCGTTTTTTGCCTTTATTTTCCACTGATTCATCATCAAATAATGAATCTTTTAAGTACCGAGTATTAATCCTGCCAGCTACTAAATACAAAGGTGGCTAAACAAAATAGTTCATTATATGTACATTATGTGATTCTCTTGTCTCTATCTCAAAATTACAGTGTAAAATATTACTTGTGCTCCATCGACTACTTCAAGATGACCACAGCTACAACTTCCTCTTGGATATACGCGTATGTAGCCCATTCCGATTTGAAAACTGGTCATTGCAATTCCTTGGAGCAATGTATCAACTACTACACCATTTAATCGCAATGTTAAAAATGATTTATATCGAAGCTTACGAGATTTATAAAATAATTGCTCCTTAACATTTTCGACTGTCTATGTAAAAAAAAGAACACAATTATTAATTTCCTCTTTCAATTTATTCCAAATAAATACCTTAAAAGTTAAAGTTGCATCTTGTACGTATATGCCTAAATGAATGGTATGTCCAGAATAAGCCATTTGTTGCTCTGTAGACCAGTCATTGTCCCATTCAATAGGTAACAGAGATGACATCATGTTCCAAGCCCATCCACCCCATCCTGTACTGTCTGTCGCTGTTCCAATCACATGATCTGTATCATCTACAATATTACAAGATAATATATTATAAGACAAAATGACACGATACAATTTTATTTTGCATGAAATAAAATGAAGTAGAACCTTGTATACTATCTTCTCTTTCTTCTGCAGAAATTAATGATTTTTCTTTGATAATTGGAAATTGTTTTGTTTGCAAAGCCATTATCAAGGCAGCTAATCTAAGTAACATTGGTACTTGTTGTTCCGTTATACTGAATTCCATTTTTTGACAATGAAGGTCTAATCGTGTAATAGAAGCTTTCCTTGCAGTATTACTGTGATAGTTTATAATTAAACGTATTATAACTGAACATCGATATAGAACAGGATCCTAAATGACAAAATAGCATATTTTCGTACTTTAATCACAAACCAATTTACAACCAATTATAAAAAATATTACATTAATACCTGATATATTTCTATTTTTCCAGATGCATCCATTTTATCTAAACATAGTGTTAGATCTTGAATAGTAATAACTTTTCTAAGCATAACTTCATATGCATTGACATCTAAAAAAGTATATATATAGATATATAATTTTATACATACAATCTTAAAAGATATTGTTAGAAAGTCTTAGGGTCATAATATGAGATACATACCAGTAAATGCTGGTTCCCATTTGTTATCAACAGTTTGCATGCTTAAAAATCTGACATTGACACTAAGAACTATATCTTCTTCCACATACTTTAGAATTAAATTATTACAATTAATTGTTATGTTATTTACAACTTTTGTTACTATGCTTTTTATGTATCCAGGAGGAGCTTCTTCCCTATAAATATAAATTAAATAGTAATAAGGAGAAATTTACTTAAACTTCGCTTAATATGTATTTTAGTAACAGCAATCAGTTGCTTACTGTGATATCTCTTGCCTTCTCTGTAAGGAGGTAGGATTGGTCTCCACTTTATTATCATCTTTTAATTTTAAAATACATTCTAAAATAAAGGTTAAAATTGTACTTTTACATGTTTTAATTAAATGTGAATCACATTGTCTAATACTTACCTATTGTATTAATGGTAATTACAATTGGCTCCGATGTAATTTTTACCCAAGGAACATGAATAAGTAATTCATGTATATGACCACTAACAAAAACAAAGGGAAGATTCAGTTGCTCTTCCAAAACTTCTAGCCTTAGATCAAGATTTTGAAATGATGCATCACCACCCCATAAGGAAACCTAAAATATGAAATCAGATAATACATGTATATGACAAAAAGAAATATAGATTTATTATTACATAATAATATATACACAGATGTGTGTATTATATATATATATATATATATATATATATATATATATATATACATACATATACACACACATACATACCTGAGATTGTTCTGGTTTAAAATTTTTCACATATTTTTCAACATAACTGAGGATTACTGGTGTTATATATGATTCCAATTTGAACATTGTGAATTACAATTCAATACATTCCACATACTCTTGTAAGTTTGATAAAATCATACGAATGTAAAATCCTTGAATAATTTACTTTTTATTCCAGCAATTCATTGAATACGCATACCAAGTATATCGGTAAAGGAAGTAACAGTCATAATAATAAGAAAAAATTAATATTCAACCACTTATAGTGTTTAAGAATGCAAAAGTTTATCTGAAAAGTGACAAAGTAAAACTTATAGATCAAAACTAAAATGTGGATAATTGTTAACTTTTTATGCATTTAATATGTGTAGAAAGATATAAATAAGATATAAATAGCGAAGAAAATTGGAAAATACACATGTAAATCTATTGACAACATCTTCATTCTTAAAGCAACTGAATCGAACATTCTGATGAGGAAAGTGAAGTAGGAAAGTGAACAGAATCAACAGTCGCTTTGGGAAATACATTTTATTCTTTTTTCTCATTTAAATACGGAGACGGAGTATAAATTGTAGTACGCTATCGCTTAATCGTGTAGAAAAATACATATTAACCTTATCGAGCATCAGTAGTAGACCATGCATTAAATTCAATTATAAAAATACAGTTTTAAAAATACATATCTTCAATGAAATTTCGACTAAATAAAGAAAAGATCAATGCCACTTTGAATGATTTGCAATTGACCGTTTTAAATCGTGACTTTATGCTTTGTAAATACAGATTTTATTTATGCTGTCTGCTTTAACCTTTCTAATTTGACGTGTACTGCAGCTGTGCATGTGCACAGTGACTGACACTGCGCATGCGAATCGTCTTGAAGGCCGAACGAGATTTTAAACTACGTATTTGCGAGATTTGTTTTGTAAACTGTGATTCTTCAACGATCTCAAGAATATTCTTGCCTTTCAACGTCACCAACAAAATTCTCACTCTGAACTCATAATTCTATATAATTTCTACACACGCAGGTATCTTTCGATACGTTCAATAAAAACAGTGTTTTCTTTTTCGTTTGACATTTTCGCATAGTCTTCGATGCTCATTTAGCATCGAGCGTGACGATTTTCTGTCACGTTTGAAAATAATGGCGCACGTAACTGCGTATTTTGCAGCTCGGGACTACACAAAGCCTGCGATTGACCGTCGCATCGCCGAGCTGTTGAAAAGAAGAGTTGCTTTGGAGAAAATACCCACCGAAAGTTTGAAAGAGCGACTCGTGCGTAAAGCGTAGAATTATAATGAACTGAAGTACAAGTATCGTTTAGCGGGCTCGTTTAAATCTTATTACTCTATCATATATATGTACAGGCGAAATTTAAAGAGAATCGAAACGCTAGACAAGGATTACTCAAGGCAACGCATAGACAGGTCTTGGAAGTTGCTGCCTTCATTTTAAATATAGATCCTGATACCTTGGAAGAAGGAGTTATCGATAAAGACGAATACATCAGTGTTCTTGATAGTTTCTTTGTTAAAGATGGGAAACATGCGATTCTTATACACTATCAGCCAATGGAACCACCTCCGTTTGGTATCATAAACTATTCTCTTGTCACGTATACTTCTCTAAATTTTGAACGTATAATCAATGTAGTCGATATCTTGAACGTATGAAAAATAGAGTCAGGAAGGTGGATCCCGCAATATGAACAAGAAACTGAAGTAATACGTTGCTGTGTCACTGATGGTTCTACAGAACAACTTTCTGGCAAATGTGTTATAGTTTACAGACTGAGATCAGACATTGATTTAGAAACAAAGTATCTCCAAGATGTATGGTTTTAGCATGTCTATCTAAATTAATTTCACATGATACAATAATATAATAGTGGAACTTTAAATAGGAAGCATATTATGCATATGCAGAAGTCGATCCAGTATCTCAAAGCGCACTTGCAGCCATATCAGATGTAATTCTGAGGCTAAACTTGCCAGCAATAATTGTTAACAAAGTATGGGGTGAACTGTCAAAATCTGAAGCTGGTGACAAAGTCATAAATAATTTTATTTGTGATTTTAGAGACTTTTGCGAATTTTTAAGCAGTGAGATAATCATTTAAGACCAAGATAGTCACATGTATATGAAGCTATTATTGTTATAATTTTTTTAGTGACAAAGCTAGACTTAGAAAACATAATAAGATTTCATACCGATTGGGAGGTTTATAACAAGTACTTAGCATCACCTGAGGACAATAAAAATAGTCTTAGTAATCCAGAAGCTATAGAAGCTATAGAAAATAATGTCAAGCTATGGAAGAAAAGTATGGAACGGGTAAAGTCTGTGAATGTTGCGTTTTATTTTAATTCATTAAGAAATAATATATATTTGGCCATACAGGCTGTTGTTCAGAGTCAACAATTACGCAGAGAAACAGAAAAAATGGGACCAAATGCAGAACTCACTTATTGGAGAAGATTGCTTGCTCGTTTTTCATCAATCATTGAACACATTAAATCTCCAGTCACTCAGAAATATATAGATTTCTTAACAAAAATAAAATCGAAACACATAAAAGTATGTCTATTGTAATATCCTCTTTTTTATTTAAATTAATTTATAGCTGATAAGAATTTCACAAGGTTTTACGTGTAGGAATGGAGGTTGCTGGAACATCACGTTAAAATGATCCAAATTCTCGCACAAGATAATGTAAAATATTTATATGCGCTAGAAAAATTTACTCAACCTTTGTACAGGCTTGATCCAACAAAAATAGGAGAATATTTGCCTCCCCTCATGTACGTTATACGAATGATATACGCCACTTCCCGATTTTTTAATACCAGACGAATGGTCACAGCGGTGTTCGTAAAAGTATTACCGTCAAAGCATGATAAAAATTAAGAGGCTTACCTCGCATTCATATATTCTACAAGAAAATATCAATAATCTAATTATCAATTTTTCAGATGACGAATCAAATGATTTTAGCATGCAAAGCATATTTAACGGAGGATGGTAAGATAAATATTTGGAACGAGGCGAAATCAGTTATGATATCCAAAATAAAGGCAAATATTAATTAAACAAAATTCTAAATAAATCCGATTTATTATGGAATTTTCTTTACTTAGGATTGCATTAAATTATGCGAACAATATTACGAATATTACACCGAAATGTGCAGAAATGTAAGAGAATCTGCCGATGAAAAACCTTTTGAGGTATCTGAAATGTACGTTTTCGGGAAGTCTAATACTTTCAAAGCGAGAATAATAAAAGTCAGTGATAAACTGTTTTATTAAATCACTCCTCTTACCTTTGGAAAGGAGGAAATCATTAAAAATAAGTTATAAATACATTCCAGATTATGGATGTTTTACAAACAATGTTAACATATCTAATTCTCTACAATTCCGCAATAGAGGGAATAGACGTATTTGCGAAGAAATTCTCCAGTTTCTTTCAGGACATTTCGTCCAAAGACTATGACCCATTAAATCACAGGAAACCATATTTTGATTTTGATTACGATAATTATAAGAAAAATGTGGCAGAGACAGTAATAGAATTGAGAAACTTCTTTTATAAATGCGTCTCGGACGCGCCAAATATAACAGAAGCATTGAGGGTAGTGGCAAGGTATTAATTTAATGTACAACAGAAAAATTGAACATCTTCACCAACTCTTTTGTAACGCGTGCAAAATATTCAAAAATTTTGCCAATTGATTTATACAGATTTCAAAAATTGAAGTTTAAACATCTGAGAATCGACAGGAAGTACTTAGAACTCATTACACTGTTTCAAAAAGAAATTGAGGATGTACGAGATAGATACAACGAAGACAGATCGGATCCTCCGATACCGCGAAATGTTCCACCTATTGCTGGCCGTATTTTATGGATTCGACAACTTTTCAGGCGTGTCGAAACTCCGATGGAAATATACAAAGAGTGCCGAAGAGTGATTACTCACGATCATATGCAGAGATGCATTAGAATTTACAATGCCTTGATCACTGTCTTTATACATTATGAAATGATATATCATAAAGCGTGGTACGATTGTTCAGAAATTGTAAGTACAGTCGTCGTACAAGACGAGCAGATTGTGATGAATTTTTATGCATAAAATGTGAACATATATTATTTGATAGGTTCGATTGGCGTTAGCCTCACCTTTGATAATAAGACATCCAGATACGAACAAGTATCATCTGAACTTCGATTCGTACATTATCGAGGTGATACGTGAATCAGAACATATGGCTAGGTTTGACTTGGAAGTGTCAGATTTTATACAAATAATAACATTTTGTAAAGAGAGAATTTTCTCATCGTATGAAATTGTGAAGCAATTGATCGACGAAAATAATACATTGAGGTACATCCTTCGTATCTGTTTTTTTTTTTTTTTTTTGAAGAAATAAGGAATTTTTATACCTCAGATTTTTATTCTGCGATTTTAGACGAACGATACCGATATTATTTTTGACTTTGATAAAAATTGTTCTTGTTAATCTCGAGATCGCCTTTCAACCTTGTTTATCAGTAATCACATGGACGTCTTTAAACATTGACGAAGTGTGTAAGGAAATAAAGAATGCACTTGCGTCGGTGCAGATTTTTGTCAAAGATATAACAGACATGAAAGAAGCAAGGGTCGACGAAGTTTTCGAATCCATATCAGAAGTTGTTCTAGTGAAACTCGATGATTATGCAAAGACCCCTGCTCAACTTTTAGACGATAATATCGCATACGGAGTTACAGTAGCAGCAGATTTGGAAATTAAATCGTCAGCAGCGGAGAAAGCAGTTACTACTATTATTAATAAGTTTATGGACTTCATAATTGACGAGACTGTTCAGGATATTAAATATAATTGGATGGATCCGGATAAAATACACAAGCACATCTCGCAGACGAAATTGACAAAGGGAAAATATGAGCCAGGTGTTGATATTTTACTGTTAATTAGTTAGTTAGTTAGTCAGTGGAATTTTAAATTAGTATGTAACGAACCTAACGTTATACACAGGTTAAACGGGTCTTGTATGATTCACGAATACAATAATTTGTATCTATTAACTAATTGTAGGTTTCGCCCCTATCGAGAGAACACGTAAGGTCCAAATAAACCGGGTGCACAATGATTGCATGGAATTATTCGCTTATTTCCATAATAAACTCGTAGAAGCCTTAGTAAAGTGCACCAAAAACTCGCTCGAGTTATTAAAGAAAAAAGTCACTAATATGAGGTTCGTTCAATTTTAATTTCTCTATGAAGTAATGTTACTAAGAAAAAAAAGAAAAAACAAGACTTTTTTTGCATAACTAGTCATCTGATACATGATAATGACGGATTGAGGATCAAACCGATACTTTTGACGACGTTCGTCTTGCAAATACCAAATATCGTGATAATACCCCCTATAGAGGAATTACAGTATTGTTTTGGAAAATTAGTGAGTAGCGTTCTGGAAATTTACAAACAAGTCACAGCATGGGGACAACGTTATTATAATCTGAAATCTGAAAATGTCGTGTCAAATACACAAGGTTTGTTTCTTGCAGTAGAAACGAAAATAGCAAATCGGAAACGTTATGAACCGTGGATAGTAGCATCGAATCAACAAAGTTGATTTCACTGTTGCTACAAACTCTTCAATTTTCACAATCGTATACAATACACATTAATGATTTTCTCAATAACACAGAAAATAATGCAATTCCTCGGAAGAATTATTGTCACATGATATCGGATCACAAAGAGATAGTACGTATCATAATGAGCCTGCAAGGTGCAATTTTTGCCGTAAAGCAAGACATCGATGAGATTACCAATGTACTTTCACCCTTCCTTTTCCCAATTTTGAATATATGTACAAACAACTCTCGAACAACGTCATTGTCGAGTGTAATAATCTAAAATATACAAACGTGTAATAATTTAAAATGTATTAAAATGTGTAATAATCTTCAAAATTCACTGCACGCCTGAAAGTATAATACTTGATTTTAAATATAATGGAACCAATGAACGATGTTGTTTGAGAAATGCTTGTACATACATACACGTATTTCAACAGATGATATATGCAGTTTGTACTTTTCAAGTAGATTTACTTGCAATATTCTTACATATGGTCCGAAGACAAAGATAATATCATTCAGAGTTTCGTTGATTCCGAGCCTATCATCCAAGAGATCAAAGAGAAGTTCATGGAGTACGACAGCTTAGTCGATGAGATTCAACATCTGCCAAAGAAACACGTAGTCGGTCCTATAGAGATTAGCATGGGTAGTGATTTAATATATATATATATTTTTTAATTTACATAGACATTACAGTAAACTGTATCAAAATAAAATGACAATAAATTTTCAATGAAACTGTAACAAATGTCCTAGACAAGCTGAAGTTAGCATTTCTGGTTGAGGCACGTGCATGGAAGATATCACTGGGGCAGAAGTTGTCTGCAACTTACAAGGAGAAATTAAAAAGAATCATCGAATACATAAACGAGAAGAACAAGGTTTTAGCTAGGAAGATAAAGGACTTGGAAGACGTAAGGATCGCGATGAAGTGTTTAAGCGAGATACGAAACGATTTCATATCGTTGGATATAGAGTTGATCTTGATCGAGGAAACGTACACGTTAATGGGGAAGTTTAATATTCTTGTCTCGAAGGAGGAACAGGATATCGTGGACGGTTTACGATACAATTTCACAAACATGTTGAACACGGTAATTATGTCTGAAAAATCATAATCATTACATGTCGATATGTGCATTTGCCAATGGATTGTTCGATGCTACAAGGCGAAACAAGTACAAGCAAAAATATGCGAAATGCAAGAGCCATTGAAAAAGGAATTGACGGATGGTGTTGCGATATTTAAGCAAGATGTGATCAATTTTGATTTTGACTTTGAGCTGAACGGCCCTATGGTTGAAGGAATACCGGCTAAAGAAGCTAGTGATCGGTATCACTTACGAATAATACATTATTTTGCAACACTACATGTTTTTAAAACACTTATATTGTAAAATATTAGATCTTAATTCTGATTAACTAGCTAACTTATTGTTAGTTCTCATATTTAGGATATTATAAGACTGGTAGTTTCAAAGTTAAGTAAACAGAAAAATAAATATTATTTCCAGTTTATAACTGATCTATTATTCGCATTTAATTTTCTTAGGCTGATATTCTTTCATGCCCGTCATGACGAGTTATGGGAGAAGTACCAGACTTACAGCAGCGGGGAAAGTTTATTCGGCATTGAAATAACAGACTACCCGGCTCTTCATCAAAGAAAGAGGGAAATTAATTTACTGCAGAAGTTATACTCCTTGTATTTGCAAGTTATACGAACGATCGACAGCTACTACGAGATACCTTGGGCAGAGATCGATATCGAATCCATAATGACTGAACTAGCCGAATTTCAGAATAGGTCAATACCATTTTATGCTCAAAATGGTTATTTACTAATTTTCTTTTACTGCATATATGTTTGTTCTACAAGTATCTTTTAACTTTTACACAAATTCTCGGATCTGTTTCAAATTTTATTAATTCAATCGTGACACAGTTGTGTATAGTTGTGACTGTAAATTGCAAACTTGCGTTGTAAGCACAATGTGTAACGTAATTTTACAATTCTATGTCAGATGTCGACGACTACCAAAGGTTATGAGAGAGTGGCCAGCCTACATCGACTTGAAAAAGAAGATCGACGATTTTAACGAAACTTGCCCACTGTTAGAGATGATGGCTAATAAAGCGATGCAAGAGAGACATTGGGAAAGAATGTCGAAATTGTGCAAATACTTCTTTGATGTTGAGTCGGAGGCATTTACATTGGCCAACGTGATGCAGGCACCTTTATTGAAGTATAAAGATGAAGTCGAGGTATGGTTTCAACACGCAATAATTTAATTCACTGATTAATTTAATTTTTATTTTATAAACGTATTAAATGTCGACACATACCCTACGTATATGAAAGAATTATTTATAGAATGACTCAGTAAGATGATATGATGATAATTAACATTTAATGTATTTTAAATATTTAGTATTTAATATAATATGCTTTGATATTTTAATATTTTAATATCTCCATATTTTCTCGCAGGATATATGCATAAGCGCGGTGAAGGAGCAGGAAATAGAGAGCAAATTGAAACAGATCATAGCAGAATGGACCATCGTGGATTTACAATTCTCCACGTTCAAGCAGAGAGGAGAATTGCTCTTAAAAGGCGTGGAAACGTTGGAGATAATATCTCAGCTCGAAGATAGTTTGATGATCATTAGTTCACTGCTGGCAAATCGGTATTTAATTCATACGAGGGAATATTTAACGTTGAATGAACAATTGTTGTTATCACTTAGATAATATAATTTAGATATAACGCGCCTTTCAAAAAGGACATACAACTGTGGCAATATAAACTCAGCAATACCTCCGAGATCTTGGCAAAATGGATGTATGTTCAGAATCTATGGGCTTATTTAGAAGCTGTGTTCATTGGCGGAGATATATCGAAACAACTTCCAGCAGAAGCGAAACGTTTCAATGTAAATAATTAATCTCTGAAAGCTGTCAGAAAAAAGTTATCTTTATGTTGTTATAAGCAAAATTTCATCTCGATAGATCTTTTTTTCGTTTTTCGTTTTTTTTTCCGTATTGATACACATCGAAGGCAAATTGAAACGATAATGTTAAAACAAAATTTCACACGGGGTAAAATCTTATCTGTGTTAGTTTTTAAGAGTCAAATTCCGATAATTCCGGTAGTATGTTAAACATTACAGAATATCGACAAAGCGTGGATAAAGATAATGTATCGAGCACGTGAGAAGGTGAACGCAGTGGAAACTTGCACTGGAGATGAAACAATGACACAATTCTTGCCACATTTGTTGGAACAGTTGGAATCTTGTCAGAAATCTCTCAGCGGGTATTAAAATTCATTCCTTTTAATACTGTCGTTAACGCCGCTGCTCTTCTGAAATTTTGTATGTCCCAATTTCGCTTCAATCTCAGTTCAAATACGATACTTAATATTGTAAAGAAATCTTTAGCATAAAAATGTCGATTTTCTTATATTTTTCTCAAATTTAAAGAGTTTTCTAGCGCCAGAGAAATAAATTTCATCGTAAACGATAGAAAGAACGTAGAGATAACGTGTTTGAAATTAATTGAAGCAAAATCCTATACTTACCTGTGCAGATATTTGGAAACGAAACGAAGCATATTTCCAAGATTTTGCTTCATATCAGACCCCACGTTGCTGGAAATACTTGGCCAAGCAGCAGACTGTCACACCATACAGAAGTATCTTGACGGTTTCTTCGACAATATAGGAAAAGTAATAATTTATCGAAATATCTTCTTCCTTTTACTATTAGATTCGTGCACAATTTAGATTTTTCTTGATTGCAGTTAGAGTTTCACGAGAAAGAGTATGAAAGGATCGTAGCCATGTATTCGCGCGAAAACGAGAAAGTGCTAACAGAGAAGGATGTTATATGTACAGGGTTTGTGGAAAATTGGTTGAACACTTTGTTAACGGTTCATCAATTCTCTGTTGGCAGTGCAATCTCCCAAGGGTTGCAAACTCTCCCTAACGAAGACTTTGATATTATACAGTTGATCGACAATTCAATTTTACAAGTATAGTTTCAACAATTCTCATTTTTTGATCCACAATTTTATTAACTTTTTTTAAATTAAAAAAGTTAATAAAATTGAACAAATAGAACTGTTTCATTCGATATTAAATGAAGAGTAGAAAGATTATTATTTGTTAGTTATTACACTGGAATGGAAATGGAAATGAAATTTCACGTTTACCTCATTAGCTCTTGAGTTCGATTGACAAATAGTAAATTTGATAATTTGATAGTTAAATTGATAAATAGTAAATTTGGTAGAATAACTCGATTTTACAAAACACAGAAGAAATTGTCGTGTATTTTTCTCGATTATAAGTTACAATATAACGTGACAGGTAGGATTATTAGCCTTGCAAGTTTTATGGACTCACGACTCTGAAGTAGCTCTCAATACAGTAAGACGAGACAGAAGCATAATGAAACGAACAAATCAATGGTTTCTCGATTTATTGAACAGTCTCATTGAAGTAACCGTTAAAGACTTATCAAAGTACGCGAGGGCGAAGTACGAGGCATTGATTACTATTCACGTGCATCAAAGGTACATACACCGTACGCGTATCATGTTCCATATTATGGAGAAATCAAGAACTAACTTTATGATATCTGTTTTGATCTTCGTCTCTATTTCATCTCTTACGTTGGAAAATGTTACATTATCATTTTATTTTATGAAAACTTTATTTAGCAGTAAATATTGATTTCTGCGAATTTTTCTTAGAGATATATTCGACGATCTGTGCCGTATGAGAATTCGCAATGTCGGTGATTTCGAGTGGCTGAAGCAATGCAGATATTATTACGACGCTGAAACAGAGGACGTCCCTATACAAGTAACGGATATAGATTTCGTCTATCAGAACGAGTTTCTAGGTTGCACCGATCGGCTTGCCATTACTCCTCTCACTGATAGATGCTACATAACATTAGCTCAAGCTGTGGGTAAGATTATCTTCACTGTGCATTTGTTTTTCTCTTTAGTTGCTTTTATAAAAAAAAAAAAAAAAAAGAGAAACACGAATTTGAAACCAATATCTTTATGTTCAAAGCGAAAAGAAGAATATTTCTTCCGTATAAACGTATTTATATGTTCTGTACGATAATTTTATCCATTATTCTATTGAATTCGATGCGTATTCTCAGGTATGAACTTTGGAGGTGCACCAGCAGGGCCGGCCGGCACTGGCAAAACAGAAACCACGAAGGATATGGGGAAAGCCCTTGGAAAATACGTGGTGGTATTTAATTGCTCCGACCAAATGGATTTCCGCGGTCTAGGCAGAATATTTAAAGGATTAGCCATGTCCGGAACCTGGGGCTGCTTCGACGAGTTTAATCGTATCGATTTGCCAGTTCTGTCCGTCGCTGCTCAGCAAATAGCGATCGTACTTACAGCAAGAAAGGAAAGAAAAGCAAATTTTCTTTTTAGGTATGTTCATCAGAGCATCAATCAGATCGTACGATCTTAAGTACTATTCTAAAAGTCAATTTTTGCTGTGTTATATTTTTAATAAAATTTTTTATTACTAATACATTTATTTATTTATTTATTTTGAATAAATTTATTATTTATATTTTTAATAAATATTTCCTAAAAGATTATTTCCTCATTGTCTGAAAATATTTTTAATTATTATTGCCTAATAATAATTATTGGTGTTACATTTAACGTATTGACAATAAGAGAATATATATACCACACAGTGATGGTGAAATATACCATTTAAACTACGAGCTTGGGATTTTTATTACTATGAATCCTGGCTACGCTGGTCGTCAAGAATTGCCGGAAAATTTAAAGATACAATTCAGAAGCGTCTCTATGATGGTTCCTGATAGACAAGTATTAAACATAATATCTAGAATAATGGTGAAACGCAAGTTTATTGTTACATTGATGAATTGCACGTTCGTTTAGATAATTATGCGTGTAAAATTGGCAGCTTGTGGTTTCAAAGAGAACGTTCTATTGGCACGAAAGTTTTTCACGTTGTATAAATTATGTGAGGAACAATTAAGCAAGCAAGTACATTATGACTTCGGTTTGAGAAACATATTGTCTTGCTTGCGAACTCTCGGTGCACAGAAACGAGCGAATCCCACTGATTCTGAAGAAACTACTTTAATGAGAGTTTTGAGGTGAAAAAAATCCTCCAACTACAGATGAATTTTTTTTTTTTATGAATTTTTCAATAAAAATCAAATTATATTCTGATATTACAGGGACATGAATCTGTCGAAATTAGTAGACGAAGATGAACCCTTGTTCATGTCTCTCATCGAAGACATGTTCCCAGGCATCAAGCTCAGAGTTCAAATATACAAAGATCTGCAGAAAGCACTTGCAAATGCAACTGTTGCTCTTGGTATAATGAACCATCCAGAATGGAACTTGAAGGCAGTTCAAGTAAATTTAATAATTCAGTGATGAATGATGACGATTTGAGATGATAATACAATATAATAGACAATACAATCGTGTAATTTCTAGTTGTACGAAACTTCTTTGGTTCGCCACGGCTTGATGGTGCTTGGACCGACAGGATCCGGAAAAACTATGTGCATGTGGGCTCTTATGAAAGCTCTAACAGAAATGGGCATACCTCATAAAGAAGTTAGAATGAATCCCAAAGTCAGCATCGTTCTTTATTTTAGTTACTAATTTACACTATATATATACATATATACATATATATATATATATATATATATATATATATAAATTTACACTACACTACACACACACACACACACACACACACACATTATAATAAGTGTTTTTATTAATGTCAAAGCAAGATTTTTAATAAGTTTCATATATGCAAAAGCATAGATCACATATTTATGATAAATTTTTTTATTCATATGAAACATCCTACAAAAATAGTAAGTTTAATAAGCAATTTGTAACAATGTTCTTAGGCCATAACCGCGTCCCAGATGTTTGGTAGACTAGATGTAGCGACGAATGATTGGACAGATGGAATTTTCTCTATTATATGGAGAAGATCGACGCAAACGAAGAAAACAGAAAATTTATGGATGGTCCTGGACGGTCCTGTGGATGCTGTGTGGATCGAGAACTTAAACTCCGTGCTGGACGATAATAAGACGTTGACTTTAGCGAATGGCGATCGTATAATCATGGCATCCAATACTAAATTGGTCTTTGAACCGGACAATGTTGATAATGCATCGCCAGCTACGGTATCTCGTATGGGAATGGTGTTCATAAGTGCTTCTGTACTAAAATGGACTCCCATTCTACAAGTAGTGTTAACATTCTTTATTATCTTTCATTTATTATCCTTCTACCTAAGAACAGTCTTGAATATCTTTTTCTGTTTTTAAATATATTTCTACTTGGTTTTTAAAAGGCATGGTTCAAAACACAACCGCCGGCACAAGAAGAAGTGCTGAATAATTTTTTCAAAAAAATTTACGATGACGCTCATACCTTTGTTCAAACGAAACTTCCGGTAAAGATGCAACTCTTGGAAGCTCTTTACATAAGGCAGTGTATCGATTTGTTGGATGGTTTGCTTGGTACAAATAAAGACACGACTAGTACGTATGTTTTCACACATAATGTCGCTCTTACTTAAGTTATAATAATGAAAGTACTTGGAATAATAATATTTGAAGAACCTGTGTAATTGAAACATTGACTGGAAATTCACACAAATGTATGAAAAAGAGATTTAATTGAAATTTGCATGATTTAGGAATACTGCCGGAATATCACATCGAAAAGATATTTCTTTTCTCGCTAATGTGGAGTTTGGGAGCGATATTGGAATTAGATGAACGTAACTTATTACAGGAGTTCTTACTTAATCACAAATCGAAATGTAATTGGCCCAAATGCAAGGTAATACCACATAGCGTACATTAGGAATTGGATTTTTAGGATTTATTGTATGGGCTTATCATATATTTACTGTTGGATTAGATATTGATACACGTGCATATTTTACATCAGCAATAATAATTATTGCTATTCCTACAGGTATTAAAATATTTAGTTGATTGGCTACATATCATGGATCTAAATTAATTTTTAATATTTCATTTTTATGATCAACTGGGTTTATTTTAATATTTACTATTGAAGGATTAACTGGAATTATACTTTCAAATTCATCAATTGATATTATTTTACATGATTCCTACGCATGGAATCGTTTGATGTGAAAGCAAAGATAATTATACTGTGAAATAATGGTCGTTGTAGGAGGATGAAACCATATTTGAATACCTAGTGTCAGACGACGGTCAGTGGATGCATTGGTCTGAAAAGGTCCCAGAATTCATCTATCCGCCGGACGAAGTCTTGAAATATTACACTATTCTAGTCCCTAACATAGACAATACAAGAACTTCATTCTTGATCGATGTCATTGCGAAACAGGGGAAAGCAGTATTACTAATAGGTATGAATTGCACTTGCTAAAAAAAAGTATATAAAACAATCAAAATCAAATTGTAAAAAAATAAAACGAACGTCTGTTTAAGTTTGTTTTAACGTTATCTATCCATTATTAAATAACTTGCAGGAGAGCAAGGAACTGCAAAGACAGTTATGGTCAAAAGCTACATGTCCCACTATGATCCAGAAGAACATCTCTGTAAATCTTGCAGTTTTTCTTCCGCATCCACACCCAATATGGTTCAGGTAATTAACAGAAAATTGGAAAATTAGCATCAACGATAAGCTGTCATGCAACGGAATACGATTCGCAGCGAATATTTGAAAGCTACGTGGAAAAAAGAGTGGGTACCACTTACGGACCCCCAGGTGGCCGAAAAATGACCATTTTCATCGACGACATAAATATGCCGGCTATAAATGAATGGGGTGATCAAATTACAAACGAGATCGTTCGCCAACTGATGGAATACAAAGGCTTTTATTCGTTGGACAAGCCTGGCGATTTCTGTACTATACAGGATATTCAGTTGCTCGCAGCCATGATTCATCCTGGTGGGGGTAGAAACGATATCCCACCGCGGCTCAAGAGACAATTCAATATTTTTAATTGTACATTACCATCCAACAAATCCATGGACACGATCTTCAGTAAGAGCATATAATTTGCGGAATCGACATGTTATGAGATATTTTAATTAGACGTTAAAACAGCTTTCAATGATGGGTTTCTGTTTTTCATGTATATCGTTATTTTCTTTTCTTCTAATGACTCGATAATACTCGATTGTATATAAACGCAATAATGACAATGGTAACGTTCATGCTACGTATATTTAATTTAAACGAATTACCTTCACAGCTAATTAACAAGTCAATACATATTTTCAAAAAATGTTTAGGAAGCATCGGGCAAGGATACTTTTGCAGCACCAGATTCGACGAGAGTATTGTAAACTTCTTGCCAAAATTAATACCTTTGACGAGAGTCCTGTGGCAGCAGACTAAGAGTAAAATGTTGCCAACGCCAGCAAAGTTTCACTACGTCTTTAATTTAAGAGATTTGTCTCGAATATGGGAAGGCATCCTCAGAATAGAAAGTGCTGAATGTGATTCTAGAAGCAGGCTATTAAAGCTCTGGGAACACGAATGTACTCGCGTAATTGCAGATCGGTTGGTTGTCGTACGATATAAAAAAAAAATCCTCGTTTTTTAGTAAACTAAAATAATTACGTTCTCTACTGTTGTTAGATTTACAAACAATGAAGACACACAGTGGTTCAAAAGCACATTACGAAAAACAGCGGAGAAAATGTTAGTTTCTGATTTTAGTTTCTACATGCCCGTCGAAACATATTTCGTGAATTTTCTGCGTGAACCGCCGGAACCTACTGGAGATGAACCGGAAGATTTCGTCTTTGAAGCGCCAAAGACTTACGAGGAGATGCCGAGGTACAAATTTGCTTGAAAAGCTTGATTCGTTAATTTTAACTTACTGCGATTGCTTTAATTAATCGTTCATTCAACACTATCATCAAAGCTATCATCACTTTGTTTTTACAGTTACGAGATTGTGATTGCGAAGGTCCGACAAAATATGGATCAATTCAACGAATACATTCGAGGGATGCGCATGGATTTAGTATTCTTCCACGATGCTCTGGTGCATCTGATTCGAATATCGAGAATCCTGGGTGTTCCTCGAGGCAACGCGATGCTGGTAGGAGTTGGAGGATCAGGCAAACAAAGTCTGACTCGACTGGCCTCTTTCATCGCTGGTTTTAGCTTCTATCAAATTACACTAACCAGGTAATCCACACCAAAGAGTTTTTAACTTAAAAAAAAAAGAAAAAAACACAGGTGAAATATGATTAAAATTTATACACGTGTTATATTATGGCACGAATAATTTGCAACTCGTTAATTCGTTAATTTATTAATATTATTATTAATTAGAAGAGCAAAAGTATATGATAACAGTCACAATATCTTCATCGTTTTTCGTCTAGGACTTACAGCGTTGGAAGTTTACTGGAAGATCTGCGAAAAGTGTATCATACAGCTGGTGTGGGAAGCAAGGGGCAGACGTTCATATTTACCGATAACGAGATAAAAGAGGAAGCTTTCCTGGAGTACATAAATAATATATTGAGCGTTGGAGAAATAGCGAATCTGTTTCCAGCAGATGAACTTGATGAAATTTTAACGGCAGTGACGCCTATGATGAAGAGTGACGACCCAAAGCGACCACCAACTCCGGATAATCTTTACGATTATTTCTTGACACGCGCGAAGGATCAGTTGCATATGGTCTTATGTTTCTCACCAGTGAGTAACCTTTTTAGGTTCGAAGAGTTATGATTTCTTTATCCTGAAAATTTTCTGTATTATTTTTTCTTTTTTTCATATCAGATAGAAAAGATACACAATCGTAACACTTTTAAAATTGAAATTTCTCTCAAACATCATCACATGCTCATGCATTTACTTGTGAATTGCAGGTTAGCGAGAAGTTTCGATCCCGAGCATTGAAATTCCCTGGTCTTATATCTGGTTGTACGATAAATTGGTTCTGGCGATGGCCAATAGATGCTTTGTACGAAGTCAGTGATCACTTCTTAAAGAAATATAAAATAATATGCCCCGCAGAGACAAAACAACAGCTAATAGAAGTTATGGGAGACGTGCATAATAATGTGAATGACGTTTGCGTACAATATTTCGATAGGTAGTGTTATACGAATTGACCACAATTAATCGTCGTATAAATCCAGATGTCGAATGTATGACATTCCTTTTTCCCTGAGCAGATTCCGCAGAGAGGTGTACGTGACACCAAAATCGTTCTTAACTTTCCTTAGCGGATATAAACTACTTTACAAAGAACGTTTGGACAATATCAATATGCTCTCGTATCGTATGAGCAGCGGTTTGAGTAAATTAGTCGATGCTGCAGCTCAAGTCGACGAATTGCGTAAAGTTTTGGAGAAGAATCAACAGGAAATCGCGGAGAAGAACGTGCAAGTCGAGGCTGTTCGTATATTTTTATTAGTAACAAAATAATAAAGCTTTCGTCATTGCATTGTTTTTCACCTTTGATATCATTATTTCGTAGATTTTAGTCACCGTGAATGAAAAGAAGAAAGAGGCGGAGATGGTGAAAGCACAGGTGCAAACTTCTAAGGACGAGGCGGAAGCCATCTTGAAAGTGATTGCGAAAGAAAAGTCTGTAGCAGAACAAAAATTGAAAGCTGCAGAGCCTGCTTTACTGGAAGCAGAAGCTGCCTTACAAGTTGATTTATATTTACAAATTGAAGATATATAATTGTAAATTTTAAATGTTTGATTTTTCGACGATTCCATTTCTTCCATTTCAGACTATAAAAGCTGCTGATATTGCGACAGTAAGAAAATTAGGCAAACCACCATATTTGATTACTCTCATCATGGACTGCGTGTTGATACTGTTTGGAAGAAAACTGGATCCAGTTAAGCCTGACTACGAACGACAATTTTTAACCCCTTCGTGGTCTGAAGCCTTAAAGGTAATACTATTTAATAATATCAGAAGATTAATGTTTTAGACAATATTTAATACACAAAGAATTCCTCGTTATTTTAACTGTTATAGATGATGGCTGATGTTAGATTTCTTTATCATTTGCAAAATTTTCCAAAGGACAATATCAATGCCGAAACTATCGATTTGATGCAACCATATTTGAATTATCCCTCGTACACGTACGAAGCTGCAAAGCAAGCTTGCGGAAACGTTGCTGGTCTCATCCAGTGGACCATCTCGATGGTTACATTCTACGGAATAAACAAAGATGTTCTCCCGTTGAAAGTACTGTTTATTCATTCTTCGCTTGAATCGTCCACTTAAGAAAATGAAATCTATCCTACATTTAAATTCACAGGCAAATTTGGCTGTACAAGAAAGCAAATATGAAAAAGCCAATCGAAATCTGATGGAAGCTGAAAGCCTTTTGAAATCGAAAGACGAAGACTTAAAAGTGGTGCAGAGAGAGTTCGATGGTGTGATGGAAGAACGTCAAGTAATTTATATTTAAAATATACGTAGAGGACGATAATTCAGACTTAAAAACATCCTTAAAAACATACTTTTTCGTTTTCTTTTTCTAGCGCTCTGTATTTTTTAATTCACAATTTTTCTGTCTCTAAAATAAAATTTATCTCGTTAGAAAATAGTTGATTTGGCAGAAATATGCCAAGCGAAAACAGACACAGCCACGGCAATGATCGAGGGCCTTTCTGGCGAAAGAATAAGATGGACGGAGCAAATAGCTGCCTTCAAGTCGGAAATAGATCGTCTGGTTGGCGATGTGTTAATTCTAATAGGATTCTTATCATATTGTGGGCCCTTCAATCAAGAATTCAGGTCTTTACTGCAAAGACAATGGTTTGATTTTATCCATGCTCGAAAGATCCCGGTTTCTCTTGTGATAAATATTACGGCTAGTTTGACTGACACTGCTACTGTGAGTAGAACATTTAGGAAATATTTATTAATTACAAAATTTCACGAAATTATTATAGTACTGGTTTTTTAAAGATTGGAGAATGGAGTTTGCAAGGTTTGCCAACGGACGACTTATCCATTCAGAATGGAATTATAGTAACGCATGCAATCAGATATCCTCTTTTAATCGATCCTCAATTACAAGGTAAAACATGGATCAAGAACAAAGAGGAAGAATTTCAGTTGCAGGTGAAATATTTTTTCTTTACTTTTTTAAAATATTCAACTAGTAAAACAATCTTGATGCGTTCTGACGTTTAATTTTAGGTAACGTTCTTCTCGCACAAGTATTTTAGAAATCATTTGGAAGATTGTGTTTCTCTGGGCCGCCCATTGTTAATCGTTGATGTAGGAGAGGAATTGGATCCTGTTTTGGATAATTTGTTGGAAAAAAACTTTATAAAAATAGGAACTTCTTTGAAGGTATTCAAATTGTTTAAGGAATGATCATAAATGTATAAATGATTTTTATAGGTAAAATTAGGTGATAAGGAAGTAGATATTCACAAGGATTTTAGACTTTACATCACTACAAAGTTACCCAATCCGTCATATACTCCGGAAGTATTTGCACGTGCCGCTATAATCGACTTTACCGTTACTGTAAAAGGTACAAGTAATTTCTGATAAAATGGGATTTGATTTTATATATTATGTGCTATACAGGATTAGAAGATCAATTGTTAGGAAGAGTTATTTTAACGGAGAAGAAAGAACTTGAAACAGAAAGAACACAGTTGATAGCAGATGTAACTGCAAATAATAGAAAGATCAAAGAACTAGAAGCTAATCTTTTACACAAATTGACTACCGTAGAAGTATATATCTTATTTTAATTTAACTCGTAAATTTCAACTGTATATTTTATTAATTTTCAGGGACCTTTGATAGAAGATGTAGAATTAATGTCTGTATTAAATATTACAAAACAAACAGCTGCTGAGATAAATGAGAAGTTAAACATAGCGAGAGATACGGAATTAAGAATCGATTCAGCTCGAGAAGAATTTCGACCAGTGGCAACACGTGGTAGTGTCTTGTACTTTTTAATTTGCGACATGTCTTTGGTCAACTGCATGTATCAGACATCGCTTGTTCAATTCTTGGAACGTTTCGACCTTTCTATGGAAAGGTATGTATGATTTAATTTGAATATATTTTTATTTGCAAAAAATTACCAAAGTTCAATATAAAAATTAGATCTGAGAAGAGTCCAATTAATCAGCGAAGAATCAATTTCATTATCGAATATCTCACGTACGAAGTCTTCAAATACAAAGCAAGAGGTCTCTACGAAATTCATAAATACATGTTCATCCTATTGATGACGTTGAAGATTGATTTACAACGTGATGCTATTTCTTACGAAGAGTTCCAGTACTTTATCAAAGGTGGTGCAGCTTTGGATTTAAACACAGTTGAACCAAAACCTTGCAAATGGATTACAGATGTCACTTGGTTAAATTTAATTGCACTATCTGCCCTAAGACAATTTCAATACATTCCTTCTCAAGTTCCAGCTTCTGAAAAGCTTTGGAAGCAATGGTTTGATAAACCTGCTCCAGAAGAAGAACCATTACCTAATGGCTATAATGCATTAGATACTTTTCGTCGTTTATTGTTAATCAGGTTGTTCTGATTATTTAGTTTGAAATATATTGATTAAAGAGCATTGTGTACAATGTATGTAATGAATTTTTAGAGCTTGGTGTATAGATAGAACACTGTCACAGTCAAGAAAATACATATCAACTTCATTAGGAGAAAAATATGCAGAGCCTGTAATTACTCTTTTGGATGTGATGCTCGCTGAATCAAGGCCAGATACTCCAATGATCTGCTTTCTGAGTATGGGTTCTGATCCTACACACAGTATAGAACATCTTGCTAAAAAGTTGGAGATAATATGTAGAAGTATCTCAATGGGGCAGGGACAAGAGGTTCACGCAAGAAAATTAATGCAAAGTGCAAAGACAGAAGTTAGTTTTTATGGAAACCTTAAGTGGAAATATATGAAAAAATATATATTATTATATAAATAATTTATAAGTAAATAATTTATAGGGTCATTGGGCACTGTGTCAAAATTGCCACTTGGGTTTGGAATATATGCAAGAATTAGTTAATTTTATTCTGGAGATGGAGGATCCCCATCCTAATTTTCGTATATGGATTACCACAGAACCGCATAAGGACTTTCCAATATCTCTTTTGCAAACGTCCATAAAATATACTTATGAACCTCCACAAGG
Organism: Tetragonisca angustula; assembly: GCA_036937485.2. Classification (NCBI taxonomy): domain Eukaryota; kingdom Metazoa; phylum Arthropoda; class Insecta; order Hymenoptera; family Apidae; genus Tetragonisca; species Tetragonisca angustula. Next base: position 87,801 of record JAWNGG020000175.1, on the reverse strand, counting down.
TAAATGAAGAATAATTTTTAAAATTTATTATTTCTACATTTTTTTCCATCCATGTTAGGAATAAGAGCAGGGTTGCTTGCCACATACAGTGGAATGCATCAAGAAATGCTAGATCAATGTGATGCTTTACAATATATACCAATTATATACACAGTATCGTTTTTACATACTATAGTGCAAGAAAGAAGAAAATTTGGACCACTTGGTTGGAATATACCATATGAATTTAATCTATCAGATTGGCTGGCATCTTGCATGTTCATTAATAATCATTTGAATGATTTTGATATAAAACAAGGAATAAACTGGCATACAATAAGGTAATACAATAAATTAGCTTTTATTAATCAACTAAATAAATTTGATAAAAACATACTTTTAGATACATGATAGGAGAGGTGCAATACGGAGGACGTGTTACGGACGATTATGACAAAAGATTGCTAAACACATTTACTAAACTATGGTTTTCAGATGCAATCTTTTCAGAAGATTTTGTATTCTATAAAGGATATCCAGTTCTAGTTTATAAGCAAGTTACAGAGTATCTAAAAGTAATTGATGAAATGAATCCTATAGATCCACCACAAGTTTATGGTTTGCATCCTAATGCAAATATCACGTAAGAATATTTTCTCACAACGTTTCGTCTGTAATAACATTGAAAAGAATTCATAAGGAATTTATAATTCTATAGATATCAGAGCAACACTACACAGGCTGTTTTAGATACTATAATATCTGTACAACCAAAAGAGGCAGGTGTGGGTGTTGGTGAATCTAGAGAAGTAATTGTAGCTAGGCAAGCGAAGGAAATGTTAAAAAAATTGCCACCAAGTTATGACCCATTTGAAGTAAAAGAAAGGTATACAAAACAGTATTTCTAAACAATTGTTTCTGTCAATTGATTGAGAACTGTTATTCTGCAGATTGCACGTATTAGGCGCCACTGCACCAATGACTATTTTCTTGAAACAAGAAATTGATAGAATACAAGTAATTATTACATTAGTGGATGCTACTTTAAAGGATCTTTTACTTGCTATAGAAGGTGTTATTATAATGTGTGAGGTAATTTCTTTATTCTAATTTTACATTAAATAGTATAAATTCATATAATGCGAATAATATTTAGGAATTGAGGGATGCTCTTGATAATATATACGATGCTAGAGTACCAAAATCGTGGAGAGCAAAATCATGGGAATCATCTTCTCTTGGTTTTTGGTATACTGAACTGTTAGACAGAAACAAACAATTTTCTACTTGGTTGCACACTGGCAGACCAGCCAAATTTTGGATGACTGGATTTTTTAATCCTCAAGGTATATAAAAATTTACAGATAGACTTTGTTATTTCTGTAATATAGACTATGTTTAGTGCAAAATAACTTTTAATTGTATAGGATTTTTAACTGCAATGAGGCAAGAAGTAACAAGAGCTCACAAAGGTTGGGCTCTGGACAATGTGACTTTACACAATGAAGTCTTACGCTATACAGCAGAAGAAATTAAAACTGAACCTCAAGTATGTTAATTATCTCATCTGTCCATATACATCAATAAATAATAAATAATAAAATAATAATAAAATTAATATCTTCTATACTAGGAGGGTGTTTATGTATATGGACTATTTCTTGAAGGGGCTGGATGGGATAGAAGGAATAACAGATTATGTGAATCTGCAAATAAAGTTTTATATGTATTAATGCCGGTTATTCACATTTTTGCTCTATACAATGTCCCTGATAAAGACCCAAAATTATATCAGGTAAATATATAATGTATTAAGAACTTCAAATTTATTAATACTCTCATGCTATTCACAGTGCCCAGTGTACAAGAAACCGCAAAGAACGTATGTATTATTTATAACACCGCTTTGGTTGCAAACAATTAGACCACCAGAATTTTGGATTCTACGTGGTGTGGCTTTATTATGTGATATCAAATAAATGTAAAACTTGTATCCAGCTTTAAATAAAGATATAATCATGACACTTGTGTTTCATTACAGTGCTATTGAAATATCAAAATGTTTTCACACGACCCATACAATGTATGTATAGATAAAATTTTTTTAAAAATGTCTTCGTAAAAAATTATAAATGAGTAATACTTGCATTTGGTTGAAATTGTCCCTACTTACCATTGTTAAAAGAATTATCACTGAGAATCTATCCATGTCGAGTCTTGAAAATTTGTGGTAATATCTATAGCTCTGAATTTTGTGAAATATGCGTGAATTGTAGATTCTCATTGATTTATTCGAGAAACTTTCGTGAACGGTGTAATGAATGAAAATGTTGAAAACTTTCGAGTCGTTGAAAATTTTCAAACTCGAAGTGGCTAGCGTCATTTTAATTACTGTCATTATAAATCGCAATGAAAGCATTACTTGAGTTTACTAATTTGTGACGTTCCTTTTAACCCTCGATATCATATTACACTTAATAATGAATTAACGACGCAGTGAGTTTCGATAAAATATTACGAGACGAAAATTAAACGACGCAATGGAACTAGTCAATAATTGCGTCAGATGTTCAAAAATTATTATATTTGAAAATTTATTACGTTTCTACTAACAAAAAAATAATTCGAAATGAAATTTACTTGCAATTTGCGTAACAATTTAAATCTTGTTATTTTATTATATTCATAATTGGCGCCAATTACTTCAAAAAAATCGATAACCAATCACATTTCAGCGTACATCTCATCAATCAAGTGTAAGTATATATACAAAATACAAATTATTTAATAAATAAATATTTGATTACCTTTCAAACGTGCACAATTTAAAAATCAATCTGAATTTTTTGACAATCTCCATTTGTCTTCTGTTAATTTGGTTTTTATACGTATCATAGTTTTAAAATTATTTTGAACTGCATCCATTACCCTCCGACCAATCACGTCGCGTATTGTACATTTGAAAATCTTTGAAACAGTAACGTCGCGTAATTGAAACAGTGCACAGCGCGACGCTCCTCGTTCGATTGCAATCGCGATTTTCTCAAAGTTTCTCGCTCGCACCGCGTTTCTCTTGCAGCTATCTAGTCCGTTTTCGTTTTATTTAATGAAATTGCGGGATATAATCATCTATTCGGTTCACGTTCGTCGTGCGCCCGTGTTACGCGGCCCACAACCGCGAAAAGGCGCTAATTCGCGAAACTTTTTCCGCGCGCGTCCCATTGGCTTTCGAAGTATCGTCGTGTAATTCGCTCGATATATCTCATGTATCTATCCACCCTCGCACCTCCGTTAATAGCAGGCAATTTCGTGTTCCCCGGGCCAGCCCGTGTAATTGAGCCAATGTGTGTTAATCAGGAGGCGCCTCATTTGCCACGGGGAATAGTCTGAATTGCTTTTGTTACCTGAAATATCTTGCACCGTTAGTGTGCGGTTCGCATATCGATTTTTAGAAATCGCCGCTATCTCCGGCAAGAAGCAGAATCTCGAGGTACAAAGTGCCAATTAATCGACGCTTTTTCTCCTGCAAATCCATGAATCATCGTGTCGTCGTGCGTGGTGAGTTAAATTTTCAATTTCATATTTTTATTTCAAATTATTTTGTCGTATGATATATACAATGACGTGTAAATTTCTCAGTTTCAAGAATTAAAAAGTTTCAAGAGATAAACTGTAGGTATAAGTCATATAGGTATTAAGTAGTTTTCACACCGTTTTGTTTTGTCTATACAGGATGGAATCAGCTAAATGGGATCTCCGCTATTTTTCGCACAATAAAAAATAGCGGAGATTTAGTTAGTCCATCCTGTATATTATTCTAATACCGCGTCCATACTGCTATTGGAAAACAATTCGCGGACAGTATTGCCCAGTGTGGAGCCAGCCTAAGGTACATAAGGATAATAGTGTGAACGTTAGTTATTTCGCGAAAGCTCCGCCAGCTGTCGCCACTTGCTCAATCTCGATTTAAAAGCGAAGAGACGAAGAGACGCGACGCGTGCAATTATACACGTGTACATAACTTCATTATATGAAAAGAAATATCCGTATCTTGTCTTCGACGAAACACTTTAATTGTTGCAACGACGCGTGGAGCGTTTCCCTCCAGTTTGCCTAAGCGTGAACGTGGAGCGTTCCCGCTTGTTAACCTCTTGTGTTGGCAACCGGTTCGCGGACCATAACGAGTGACCGAACCGTATACAATAATTCGTCGCTTTCTTTTCCTTTTGAACTCGTCGGTATGATATGACTGGATAGAAATTATTAAGACGTAACAAACTTATCGTTTGTTTTGCCTGGGTTACATTTAGATATACTTGAAATTGAGAAAATGTTGCAATTTGGGACAAAAAAGTCTCGACGTGCGTGACACGTCGTTCCAGCGCAAGTTAACCACTTGCGTCGACAACTGACTGCGGACCATAACGAGTGACCAAACCGTACAGAATAATTCGTCGCTTTCGTTTTGAACTCGTCCGGTACGATATGACTGGGTAGAAATTATTAAGACGTAACAAACTTATCGCCTGGGTTACATTTAGATATACTTAAGACTGTGAAAATGTTGCAATTTGGGACAAAAAAGTCTCGACGTGCACGTTAACCACTTGCGTCGACAACTGCGGACCATAACGAGTGACCAAACCGTACAGAATAATTCGTCGCTTTCGTTTTGAACTCGTCCGGTACGATATGACTGGGTAGAAATTATTAAGACGTAACAAACTTATCGCCTGGGTTACATCTAGATATACTTAACACTGTGAAAATGTTGCAATTTGGGACAAAAAAGTCTCGACGTGCGTAGCACGTCGTTCCAGCGCAAGTTAACCATTTGCGTCGACAACTGCGGACCATAACGAGTGACCAAACCGTACAGAATAATTCGTCGCTTTCGTTTTGAACTCGTCCGGTACGATATGACTGGGTAGAAATTATTAAGACGTAACAAACTTATCGCCTGGGTTACATCTAGATATACTTAACACTGTGAAAATGTTGCAATTTGGGACAAAAAAGTCTCGACGTGCGTAGCACGTCGTTCCAGCGCAAGTTAACCATTTGCGTCGACAACTGCGGACCATAACGAGTGACCAAACCGTACAGAATAATTCGTCGCTTTCGTTTTGAACTCGTCTGGTACGATATGACTGGGTAGAAATTATTAAGACGTAACAAACTTATCGCCTGTTACATTTAGATATACTTAAGACTGTGAAAATGTTGCAATTTGGGACAAAAAAGTCTCAACGTCTAAACGTCCTCGTGGAACGCAGAAATTCTATTTGGTTGGAACGATGAGCAAGTTGGTCCCAGTCTCGTCGCACGTTAGCCGCGGAATATTAATTTCACTTCGCCTGGTGGGGGTTTGCGTTACGTTGGCGACTCGAACGAGGGAAGCGGGAGGGGGAAACTTTAACTAACTGAACATGATTGATATTGTGTCGCATAGAACCGGTCCAAGCTCATCGTAATCCTGGCTTACGGGCTGCGGTTGCATTGTCGTCGCCGGCGCGGCGGTAACCAACGGCGGAAGTACGCGTGTTAGCCTAAGACACAGTTGATTTTCAAATTAGACTTCGCCGTAAGCTGCGAGCTCGAAATTGAATGGAAACACGTTGGAATACGAATTGGGATGGATCGGCCTGGCGCCAGATTATGCGCGGTCAATAGATCCGTATGCGTGTTGTGCCGTACCACGTTGTTTTGAATCAATTAAATTCCCCGGATCCGATAATCCTTGTTAGTGTTTGTTCCTACGGCAATTCGTAGTCTTCCGCGATTGGCGCGCGTTGAAGTATGATTGATATTAGAGAGGTCGCGGTTTTCAACCGTGTACATGACGCGTGACACGCGACACGCGTGTGTCAAGAGATTAAACATTTTCCACGGATTCGTGATTTCATAAAACGTTAATTGAGACGTTCGTTGGCTTATATATCGTTTATATATATATATATATTTTTAAAACGGGATTTCCCTATTAGTGCCTCGACTGCATGAAACGTGTCCCTGCTTTTTTATACACGCGTCATAAAAGAATTATTACACATCTTAGATATAAATCGATATATAAACTATATCTATAATACATATGAACTAACTTTAAAGAGTAACTTAAAAGTAACGTTGTTCGAGAATTTTTCAAAACGCCCAGACCCCGACAAATGGCAAAGAAAATATTTCACGAAATAACGAATAAATCATTCAACTGGAAATCAGTTAATTTAATTTTTACATGGAACGCTGTACTTTCGCAATATTTTACAAATAGATCACTTCTGAAATAACTTAAAAATAACGTTATTTGAGAAACGCCTAGTGCTTTGAGCACTGTAACAATAAACAACGGTCCTTGGTCCCCCTTGGCTGGAAACATCTCCAGTAAATAAGCCGGGCTTTATCCTACAGCGTCTGCCCGGCGTTTTCTTCCCGTCGCGCTGGCATCTCGATCGAGGCCTTATCTTCCTCGCGGCACCGTCGTTTCGCGTTGCGCCGTAAATCTCCGGGAAACTTACGTATGCGGGACGAGGCGCTGGTTCCGGTGGGCCCTCTGTCCAGCTCACGTCTCGCTATCGTTCGAAACTTCCCCATTCCAAACGCGGTCCGCCACCGCGTTCAATGTTAGAAAGCGGTGTACTCGAGCGAGATCTCCGCTCTAGCTATAGAGACTCGTGCAACTTCACCGTAGCGTCCGGTTCTGACTCGAGTGTGGTCGCCAGTTTTCCCCCTACGTATGTACGTACACACACGGCAATAATTGCCAGGCCAGTGCAAACATCGTGCATGCATGCACAGGTTGGACAATGCGTGCCAGGAACAGCGACGGGACCGGCTCGAATTCGTCGACAACCGGGCCCGTTTCGTCAAAGCAAATCACGGAAGTACGGTCAGAGATTCTAAATAGTTAAGCCGATGCTGATCGAACGTACCCTCGGTATGGGTAGGATCGGACTCGATAACTCGTAACTGGAGCTGGAGATTATGTCGCGTGGCTGGCTGGCGCTCCGAACTCCGGGCAAATAGATCGGTCGCGGGCAGCGTGCGTAAACGATTGCGTTTCCGCGTTGTTGATTCTGTCGTGGACTTTAATCTGAAAGTGTAGCCCGTGCACGATATGGATTTCGCCGCGAATCGCGAATCGCCGTATGACTCGCGGGGGACTTGGCTCGAGTTTGCTAATCCGGTGTGCCGTTGGCCGATTTGAAGGATTGTTTTATGTTAATAAGAGAGTGTTTGCTCTGTGAGGATACTCGACGGATGGATTTTGTTGGGCCGTTTACCTTGAAACTGAGAGTACGTAGAATTTGTTTTAAAACGGGGGGAGACTGATGCTACGCGAAATTTGTAACTTTGTGTTTCGACGCGAGCTTTCTTGTTCATTTGTTTATAAACGATTTGTGACTTAGATATCTGACCTTTTGAACGTGCATGTTACGTTGACGCAAATTTGCTCTAAAACTCGTATATTAAGTTATTTAAACATTGTCAATTTATTTCGAATTATCAAGTTATTTTAAAAGTTATCAATTTACACTTGAAAAATGATAGAAAAAAATAAATTATATAATGAGAAATAGAAAAAAACGTTGAATGTTAGAGTTTTACGTCAATTTATCTTAAAATAAATACAAGCGGACGCGCGACAACATTGAAAACAAGCCGAGTCCAAAGGGTTAAAATATTCGTTTGTTTTAACGAATTGAAATTTCGTTGCCAAATGGAGTTGCACGATCGATGCAAACGCAAGTACTTCTGGATATCTGGAAATAAAATCACTTTCAAAATAAATAACATCCGACGGTTGACGGAGCAATTAAAGGACAAACATTTGGATTCGCGTAATATTCATTTAATATCGTTCAATCCTCTTCAATAGCTGTCGTCGTAAATCTCAAAATTTGCAAGGCGGAGGAAGAACTTTTTCCTACGCTAATTCGCCAGCCGGTCGAAGAATAATTCGCCAATATTTTTCAATTTCGTCCAATTTTCGAATAATAAAAAAAAAAAAAAAAAAAAGAAATGCGGGATCTTATTTCCCTGGAAATAATGGGAAACCCCTGGTGAATTTACTTCTACTTCTTCAGTCTTCAATTCTGCTCGACGACCGCGCGCTGGAACAAGTGGATAAGTTGACGAGAACAAGCCCATAGTGGCTGCAGACTGTTTATTTATCCACTTATCCCCCGTTCCCGGAAATTTGCAAGGCGCGTCGCAAGAAAAACGGGGTTAAACTCCCGCCAAGTTTCTCCCCGCAGATAACCAGCTAATTGGCTGGCTGGCCAACGGCGTGTAGAAAAGAGCGGACCTGGAAAAGGTGGGTTGGGGGTGGGTGGCACGCGTTGGTCCCGCATACGAAACGGGCCGAGATTAACCAGCGCTGTAATTTACCTCCGAGTCCGCTCTTCAGAAATCAAGACAGACTGATTCAGAAAGTGGAGGCGAGCGAGCCACCCACGCATCAACACGAGTGTTCCTGGTGAGCCTGGTTTTGATAGGTAGAATGAATTTTTTTTGTTCGCGTTCCGTGTTATGCGTGGCGTTCGATTCACTTTTAGAACGTGACTGAACGGCGTTGCTGGAACAAACGAGTTCCTTGATCACTTGGATCTTTTCAGAAATTTGTATACGCGTGTTAACATGTACCGTTGCTGATAGTCGTGATTAGCTGAATTTTTTTTGAGGGGGGGGGGACGATTTAAACGAACGTGGATTTCGGTCGGCGCAATCTTTAGGCTCGGTTTGGAGAATCGTGAAATTTATTTGGGAGAATCGATCTCTATGGAAAGAGTTTCCTTGTTTCCTGAATTGTTGAATGATACGTGTCGTGTTTTCGAAACAGTATTTTGTTTGTTACATTTACTGTATCTTATTTCGTGGTATTGGTTTGTAATAGCGTTCGAACTAAAACGTGATATGCATGTACATTTTGTCAACTGCGTTATGCAGAAGTTCAAGGTGATCAATTCGACTTGGACTTTAGACTATAAATGCTGTTTCTTTTCAATCTTCTTAGGAAGTATTAGCAAATATTAGTTGTAACATTGTCAGATCCAAGTCTACAAAAATACTGACATGTTATAATCTTCAATTTGAAGAGATTTAAATTTTAAAATTCGAACTCTACAATCTGCTCCGGAATTTCTTCCCCCCTCTCGAATGAAAATCCCAATTCACAACCACGAACGCGACTCGAGTTATTACAGGTCAACGAGTTGACAAGTGAACGCCATCACCGGTGAATTATCGCCACCAACACGAACACTCCAAATGACCTGCAGCCACGTGTATCTAAATACGTGTAACAAACTTCGTTAGTTTCAACGTCAAGCACACAGTCGCGACGCTAAAAGGAAGCAAATAAGAAAGATCTCGATGCTCGCCAACCCCCAACCCTTCATCTATCACCAGTGGATGTTTTTCCACCCTCCCTCCGTCTCGTTCGTTATCAATCACAAAAGTCGGAACAGAAACTCGTACGTAGCCCGATGGCGGGCCGAATGAATGCGTTCCTCTCTCTATCGTTGGATCTCGCGCCGGGGGAACGTTTCTATTCAGCTTGTCTACCCTATAAACTCACCGTCCCTCCCCCCCCCCCCCTACTCGACTCTTGTCAGTGATACCCAAAGTTTCGATGTCGGCCGGAGCGCATCGGATAATTTTGCAACCGGTAGCAACTCAACCCCTGGACCAACGGGTGGTGTACCAGCGGGTGCAATATCAGGTGCGCTGGTGGTTGGGTGCCGTGGGAAAACGTTTTGCCTCTTACGCGTTTACACCTACCTCGGGTGAGCGCAACTAGACTGTTCATTTAATGCATGCACGGCGAGGGTAGTGCGCGAATATATCCCGCTAATGGTCCGCATCGTGGACAGTGTACGGTTCCATTGTGCTGTCCTTTTCTCTCCCACGAGCTGGCAACCTCGTTCTCTTCTTCCCTTTCACGTTCTCCCTTTATCTCTCTCTCTCTCTCTTTTCGTCTCTTCTGTAATGCTTGCTTCTCTTCGTCCAACGCGCTTTATCCATCTTTGTCCATCTTTTTCTTCTTCGTTAATTCACGTCAACGTTTCTCTCGTGTCCTTTCTTTCTTCCTCTGCCCGTCGGATTATTCACGTGCATGCTTCCCTGTTGAATCGGTACGCGCGAAATATTGTTCCCTTCTTCGAGGTATGAGTCCGTCAGGTTAATAGAGGCTGGTAGTCTTTCTTAGCCGAGTCCCTATTTTTCGAATATCTCAATATCACGGGAATGCAGGCATCTGCTAGCAACAAATGCTTCTCCAGTTACTAGCCTAATAGATAATAGTGGAGTCTCTCTTGTCCGAATCTATTTAGTATCTTGGTATTCGAACTACTACTAGTTTTTTTTTTTTTAATACATATACATCTACAACTGGCCTTTTTTTCAAGCCGATTTGATACAATCTGAAGGAACATCCGATTAACAATCAGCAATTAACAATTAGGAAGGTCTAATGGTCTTTTAAGTCTTTTGATTTCCTTTCGTTATTGATAAGAGAAGTAACTAGCTCGTTGGGATGACATACTATTAATGGAACAGAATGCCAAATGCTTTTCTAACTATTGGACAATAATAGTCTTCGTCTATGATTTTTTGAGAACTCGGGGAACATCGATTGTGCGCCTCTTCTTTGTTTTCATTCTCCCTCGTTTCTGCATCCTCTTCCACGTTTATTTCGCGATCTCTTTCGTTACGTTTCCGTCATCCTTCCACTCCTACCCTCGTTGATCTTCCGTCTCGTTTGCCCGTTCGCACCGTCTCGTTTTCGCGGAGCGTCGCAATTTTCCCAGCGAGGGTGGGCAGACGATACAACAGGGGCGAACGAAGACAACCGTGAACGCGTCTTTGACGCGTGCTTCCCTTTCCGTGTCGGCGACGGTCCGCTTACAAAAGCCTCCCCTCGCGACTTTTTAGCAAAAGAAAAGCATCGCGGATACGTCTTGCGCCAGTTTGGTCGACCTGTTTCCCACCTGTTTCTCCGTTCCTCTTTCTTTCTTTGAGCGAACGTGGCCGCGCGACAATGCAACGGGTTGAGAGGGTGAGAGTTCGGCAGCGAGGGTTTGTCCGAATGGCGTGACCGTGATGTCGCCTGTTTCGCGCGTGATTTCATTATTATTCGTGCGACGATGGATTGTAAGAGAGAATTTTTTTTCTTGTAACTAAAGCACTGAGAATCACAGTCCAAGATCAATCGTCGAAGGCTCCAACTGTTGCAACTTCATTTGTCAAACGTTCAAACTGAAAATTACAATGAATTATAATTAGAGAATTGAAAGTTTAACAACTCGATTTGTCAAACGTTTAAATTGAGAATTCATCAAACACGAAACATAATTATTGTAGAGGCAAACCTTCCAAATTTCTTAGCAAGGAGAGAAAAGTTGCTATTTCTTTAACTTTTTATTTAACTATCACGCATAAATGTTAGATACTCAAAATAAAGTTAGGGTCTATATAATAGATTTGCAAATCCTGTTTGTTCCTAGATTACTCGTATATAGAAAAGCAAATATATATATTTTTCAATATATTTGATCTTCAAGTGAAATGTATAATTCTGTATTAGAATGATGACTGAAAATTCTTAATGTTCTTTATCATAAGAGTGACTCGTATCACTATGACTCTCGTCCCTTCAGTTATAACAGAATTCTTGTTTATCTAAATTAATAACGTCGAGAAATAAATTCGTATAATTGTAGTCTACTAACGACTGAGAGTCGAGTAACTACCATTCATCCAATCCTTTCATTTATCAAACTGTAAAACATACAGGGTGGACCACGATGTTTTTACAATGTAGTCTCGTTATTAGCTGACCGAGCGAAAAATTGTTTTTGTAACAAGTAATAGAAAAGAATCATTGTTTGAATGTGATTTTATTTCAATAATTCATCATTTACACAAGCAGTGGAAATTGATCGGCTTTTCGGACGAAGGACGTAGAATAATAGAGATTAGAGAAGTGGAGAAACGCATGTTGCGTGTTCGAATGATTGATGAAATTCGTTTATCGTTCTCGTAGACGAGCACAGAGTAATAAGGATAAGGTGACGAGAGATAATACGAATAAAGACGAACGTAACAGGAGGGATTGTCAACGAGTAGCACGACCACGATGTCGTACATGATTTTGCTCATTAATCGCCATTGTAGATGAACGCGAGGACAGAATAATAATACGAATAAAGCGACGAGCGTAATAACAGGAATAAAGTGACGAGTACGATGAAAGAAATATCAGTGACTAGCGCCATAACGACATGATTTCATTAGAACGAGCATGATGAACGAGGCTTAACTTAATTTTCGAAGAACTTTAGTTTTCTGCACCGACAATGCTCCTTATTATTGTTTAACCTGGCCTTTATTATTATCCTTCGAACGTAATCAACAACCAACTCCGGCAAGTATTTTCATTTAGAACTTACCAAACTCCCGACTGTTAAATCCTTATTTAACACGTTCTATCTAACTTTCGTCAGAGTAATCCTGATAATCTAGCGATTCCGTAACGAGTCGTTCTCTTACGAGGTTCGTTACACCTGCCCGTATACTCTTCGTCGTTGCATACGAACGAGTTCGATATTCATTTTGGAGGAGGCTCCTGTGTCTCACCGAACCCCCTGTATCTCCTGGTATTGAAATTGAGCCTCCTATGGCAGCACGAAACGCGTCATCCACGAGCTTGTGCTAGATAAACATGATATCGTCGCAATACATTCGAGTTACCAAATCTTTACAACGAATGCAAATCGACATTTGTCTCTCTTAGAGAGTTAAAAAATTTAGCACATTTCTGCTTTATATATATCATACTATATATCGCCATGTATCATACAGCGTGGAATATAAATATTATATTGTAATATATAAATATTACTATATTTGTATATTAATATATAAATAATATATAAATATTACTATATTTATATTTCACACGATATTTATAATACATAACTACAGGATTAGCCAAAAGTTTCTTTCCGCTTCTTACTTTTTAAAAATAAAACATCAAAATACAAGAAAAAAACCTAGCTTTATTAATCTTATTAATTTTAAATTAAATTTAAGTTCAAATGATGATTCTTTTCGTTATGTTTTAAAAATTGTTGCCTTCAAATGTTGACCGCCACGTATAATACAAAAAAATTACGGATTTACTTCAGCAGAAAGTGATTTTTGCCCCACCCTGCGTATTGTATTTTACACCTTAGTGTTTCACACCTTATCGATACCCGTCCGAAATTCTACAATGACCAATATCGCAACTCTGAAACCTCGATCGGATCCCTCCGATTCTGTCGTCCCTTCGTGGAACAGTTGCAACAAGCGTGGCAACTAATCCGATTAGAATCCAATCTCCGTAAGACTGGGTCGGGGGAGGAGGGGGGCAAGGAAAACGATGGCCACCTCGTGTCACCTCCATCCACAGGTGGCCAATTAATTTACAAGCGCACACACTTTGCGTGACGTCGATTGATATCCCTGGCGTGGCACGAAGTCGAGCCCTTCGGCCTATCCAAGGGACGTGCCACCCCTTTTCCTATCCTGTATCTATAAGGGGATAGGAGGAGAAACCTCGACGACGGTGCACGATGGTGTACCGCGGCGCCGAGTTACCCGCTGTCGGCCCCATGTACGGCAAATGCGTCCATTGTTTCTTGGTTCAACCGGATTTTCATCGTCGAAGGGGATGGAAAGGGCTTGTCCCCATTTGATTGGTTGATTTATTGAACGTCTGGAGGTGGTGGCTGATTTTCCTGGGGCGGGGAGGGGGGAAATTTGAATAACGAAGGATAGAGCTCCATTTATATGAATCGAATAAATTGTTAATAAATTTCAACTTGAGAGAAAAATTATATTATTATTTATTTTTAAAATTATATTTTATATTATTATTATTTTAAAATTACATATATTATTTATTTTTAAGATTATAATAATAATATAAAATATAATTTTAAAAATAAATAATAATACAATTTTTCTCTCAAGTTGAAATTTATTTGACAATTTAATTATATTTTGTATTATTATTATTTTATTAAATTATATTTTATATTATTATTGTTATATTATGCCTCCAATTATACATGTAAACTGTTTGCTCCTCGACAAGTTCATATGAATAAAGTTTTATTGTACCAAGAATCATATTATTATTTGAAATTATATTATTCGAACTTAAATTTCAATTGTACATATATACTGTTTGCTCCTCAACAAGTTCATATAACTGGAGTTTTACCAAGAATTTTCGTTTTATAATGTTATTTGAATTTGTTGCTTTCTCTTTTTCATTCTGTCTATTCATCTAGCTTTATTTGAATTTGGTTAAAGAGTTTTCCATCTCTCCAGAATATCGCGTAATATCTTGTTGCTGATATTACAATTACTACCTTTCATTCCTACGCCAACGAAATCCCCAAATGCTTCACGCGTAGCGCGTATCAAATATTTTCGCGAGCCGGTGTCTGTATCGGAGCAACACAAAGTAGTTTAGAAAATACATTTTCAACGCCAACACGTTTCCAACTCTCTCTCTCTCTTTCTCTCTCCTTCTCTCTGTCTCTCGGTTGGCGAAGTCTGGCGGAAAATCGTCGAATTTCAAGCAGGCAAGCACGGAACAAAGCGTGTCGAAGGTGCGTTTTGCGAGTTTCTCTTCCCACCGATTCTCTCTCTCCCTTTTTTTTTCTTCCCTCTCTCTCTCTCTCTTTCTCTCTCCATTTTTCCCTTCACCTGCTCCTCCTCCCCCCTTTGAACACTTGTTGCACGCGACATCGTGGGCGTGAAATCGATTTCGTTGCAGCCGATATCCGGTGACAAGAGAGGGTCCCGGCGATTTTCCGCGACGCGGGCGCTCGTTTTTCACCGCCGCGACGGGCTTCGTTACAGACCAGAATCCTCCCCCTCCGCCTCGTCATCCCCCTCGTTTTCAAAACCAGACCACGACCCCCGAACTTCCGAGCCGTTTCCGAGCCGCTTTTTCGGATTATCTCTAGCGGCGAGTTGGCCAGCGTTGGCAGTTCAACCAGCGAAATTGCGTGTCCCGTCCGAAGCCGGACGACACGACGATAATCCTCGCGAGTTCCCTCTGCCGCGGATGAAAAGAAGCGAAATCGTGCCCGCCGCGGCTTGCGAACCGACCGACGACCAACGCGTCCAACCATTCTCCGCGTTTTAGATTCTCGGTAAGAGGCTTGGGAATTTTTTCTTTTTCTTTCTGTTCCCTCGGATTGGATCAGAGCGCGACGTTGGGAATATTCGGGGTTAAGAAAACTCGACGCGGGGCTTGTTGATTGTTTGGAACGTTCAAGGAGAGACGATTCGTTGCAGCTCGTTTTGTGAAAAGAGTTTTTACGTTTTTCGTGGGAGAAACAAACGGAACTAAAAGCCACGTTGGCCTGTAATAAATAACTGTTTATTTTAAATCGCCGTCTATTTTATTCTTAAATTGATAAATTTATTAATTTAGGAATTAAGGAAAACTGAACAAGCCCGAATACGGCGATGACAAAGAGGACAAGTAACAAAGTAAATAATTAAGTTTTCTCTATAACTCTTTCAACATCACGACTCGATACTCTCTGTAATTCACGCTGCCAAGATACACACGTAAAACCATAAGCTCGTATTTTACGTTTTAAGATTAGGGCGATTAGACAAACAGTCCCAAGTCTGATTTTTTTCGTTGCAATCGGTAGTAGCGAGAGGTCGACGCAGTGGAGGGGGTAGCGCTAGGAAAGTAGGGGCAAGGACCCGCCCCTCGCCGCCAGTTAGCCACCTCTGTTCTAGAGGAAGATTTTCCAGTAGGCTGTTCAATAAAACGAGTTCTATATTTATATTTGTAAAAACGCACAAGTTGCACGAAATTGCACAAGTTACTTAAAAAAGAAAAATCTTTCTAATCACTGTAGCTTTTTT
Organism: Tetragonisca angustula; assembly: GCA_036937485.2. Taxonomy (NCBI): domain Eukaryota; kingdom Metazoa; phylum Arthropoda; class Insecta; order Hymenoptera; family Apidae; genus Tetragonisca; species Tetragonisca angustula. The sequence continues at coordinate 71,874 of JAWNGG020000175.1, read as the reverse complement.
CTTCAATATATTTGCAATTGGATAAGAATCGTAAACAGATTAGGACGAGTTTTAAAAGATTTTTAAGACGAACTTAAGAAAATCGAGCTCCTTCTCTGTTACCTTTGTGATTAAAAGATTATTAAAGTTTATAGATAATTTCAAACGTCCTCAGATCGCGCCCGACAATAAAACTGAGTTTATAGACACGATCAAACTCGCAAGTTTGCAACGACGCGCATATTTACTTCCGCGGTTGGCTCGGCAAGACGATCGATCGATTTCTCTCGGAATGCAGCTCCTTCGGGATCGACACTGCGAATCGAAACTTTTTATCAAATTAGCGCCGATGTCACCTGAGAAGGAAGCCATAATTCGCCGAATCGTTCCCTTTCACGGCCGTTTAATTGCTATGACGTAAATTAATTGATCCCGGAATCCAGATGAACTGTCGCGATTAACCAGCCCCGGCAAGTTACACCGCCAACTTCCGACTATCGATTAAACGTATCGCGCGAAATTGCATCTCTCAACGACTCCCCCGGTGCAATTGAAACGAATTTGGTAGAATTGCGGCGAGGGGGGGGGGTGGAGAGGGGGAAACTTCGTGCAAGAATCGGTTCGATTTCTCCAATTTCTCGGCTAATTGCTTGTCGGTTGGAAAAACACTGGATTGGAGATTGCGGTTTACGGTTGTTGGTAACTACAGGGAAAAAGTGCATCTGATCGATTTTAAATTTCAATTGAAATATTTTAGACTGTGTATTAGAAATACTTTGCTGAAATTTCGAAGAACTTGTCACCTACGGTTGAAATCTTGCAGCTGGCCGAAATTTAATTCTTTTAATATTAATATAATTTATTGAATAACTTTCAAATCAAATTATAGTAATTTAGAAATAAATGTAGAGTATTTTATTTTACTAATAAAATAATAATAATGTTAGTATTATTTTATAATTATTTGTTTATATTAATTCAATAATAGTAAATCCAGCAGAGTTCTCTGAGAGTTAAAATAGCCTAATCCAAATACAACTTACAAAATATAATATATAGTACTTGTTAAAAATATTTTTACGCTTTATTGGCATTGGCTTTTCCAATCATAATTTAGAAATAATTCATAAAAATAAATGATATTTAATCAATGGAATAAGTTGTCTATGATGCCTAAGAAAGAAAGTATGTCATTATATATTCTCGTGAATTCTCGAAATCGGTGAAATTCACACTTTGAAAAATATGAAACGTATTTTCATAAAATATCCCTCAGCGATAGTTCAGCATCATATTTCAATCTCATTTAAAGTCGGCGAGGCGTATTTCGCATTTCCCACATAATTACTTGGTTATTTTAAAATAACGAGAGATTCGATTCATTCATTGCTCTTCGTTTTTATGTTTTATTCAGGAGAATTTAATTTGCTGTATTTTTTCTTTTTTTTTTTTTTAGTAATTTCATCCTTTTTTCGATACGTTCGTTGCTGATCGAATTTCTATTATCTGCGATATTCCATATGCTAGGAAATAATTTTCGTATAAAATCTATTTTCATGTCCTCTCTGTGTTTTGTATGAAACTTTATATATAATGCGTGTGTGCTTCGTATGAAACTTTATACACATATGAACTTCGTATGGTTTTTCCGATACATATGTCTCAAGTACACTTTCCATTTATATAGAATACTTGCTTCACAGTATATAATGATGAATACTACCCTGATTATATATATATATATATATATGTGTTAATTTTTTTTTGCAACAGCTTTGAAATTCAATTTCGTCGAATTTAGAAGAGCAAGAACGCGAACTGAAACTATTTTGGTTAGAGTGAAATTGTGAAATTCGTCTCTGTCCCGCGTAGCCGCGTTGAGGTTTCCGGTTGCACGATCCCCTCTCCGTTCATCAGTTTTCTCGAAATGAACGTCTCTTCTCGGCTTATTAGTGGAACTTAACGACATTTTGTCACGAGAACGAGGTAACGCGAGATTCTCGAGTGATTTGCGAGACAGCAGCGTTGCCTCGCCGCGAAGATATTTCTCGTCGAAGAAGAAAAGATCCCCGCACGGACTTTCATAAAATGCGAATGAAGCCCGTGGTTTACGGCCAAATGAGAACTAGAGAACGACGCCGGAAGCGGCCAACATTTCTGACAGGAAAAAATATTCTCGTTACAGCGAACGCTCGTTGATCCTTGAAACAAAAGCTTTCGATAAATGTGAAATATCTTTTCTTTTATAATTTATATAAATTATACAATTATAACATGGATCATATTGTAACATAAATTATATAATTCACATAAACACAGAATGTTTCGTTTTTCTTCAAAACGGAGAGTTTTCAACGACAAAGCTGCAAATCGAAGTTAACTTCAACTTAATCAGTCTAAATGCGTCATCACGCGAACGCGACGTTTGAAAATCACATTTCGGCGAACAAGAGCTATTAACTACACGAGGTTCCGGGACAAAGACAAACACAATGATAGAAGGATAAAGGGAGGAGGGAGTCCAGCAACCTGACGACGAACACGTTGATTGTCAAGAGAGTGAGAGGGGTGTGCTCGACATCTTGGGGAAATAAGAGCTATTATTTATATCACAGGCCGTTAAATCACAACCAAGAACGGCAACCAAGATTCGGAGATAAAGACAAACGCAAATGTAGAAGGATAAAGAGGGACAGGGACACGGCCGGCAGGGTGAGAAAGGGGCAAGCGACCTGACGGTCGAACGGGGGTGGGCCACCGGCAGAGAGACAAAGAGAGACAGAGAGGGTGAGTGGGGTGCGCGTCGAGGGATGTGCGTCTGTGAAATTCAACCAAGCTGTTCCGCTGGTAATAATGGACGAGAGGCAAGCGTTGAAATGCAAATTAGAGAGCGGGTCGCGGACAGCTTGATACATGTGCGGGGATTGTGGTTTCGCGCGACGCGCACCGCCGCCTATACTCGCGGAATAAAGGAGTTTGTTTTGGAGTTTTGCACGCGGGCAGGAAAATGGAGGGGGGGGGGTGGAGGGCAGAGAGCATTATACAACGTTACGCAATGCACGTTGCCCATTCCCAGCGACTGTCTCACCTGCGCCTACCGTGCATGCACCGTACTGTAGTCAGACCCACCCCCTCCCCCTTCCCTCGCTCCAGATATACCCAGAGAGATTCCCGGTTATCATCCTTTCGTCCCACACGCCAGCAGCGTTCTGGCTTTCTGGAAATGACCGTTGATCGCCGGTTCTCTTCTCTCTGCACGCGCGTGTACACACGCACACTCTCTCGGACCTTTCCACCCCGGTTTCGACGGAGACCCGCCCTTTGCTGGCGGACCGCATTCAGCGTGACAAAACGCGCAATTTCCATGACCGTTTCGTTGATAATGCAACGTTTCAGGGAAAACAGGGTGAACGAAAGCGGACAGAGAACGGCGGAAATGAAAACCGGGCGAGTTGCCGGGAGTAAGGACACGTTACAGAGTGCCGGGGTACAGGGATTTCCCCCCCCCCTCCGCGACGTGATTTTCAATCGTGTCCATCGATCGTCGGTTAACCCTACCGATTTTATCGAATCATTTTAATTTTTAGCTTATTTAAGATTGAACTGTTGCTAAAAGTTTTCGTTTAGGCAAGGAAGTTTGCCGTTTTACACCAAATTTTGTTTATATTTTATTTTTCTATGTGACACAGCTAATTTGGGACGATGGAAGTGCATAATAATGATGTAATAAATATTACAAAAATATACGTACATCGTGTATGATAAATATTTAGTTTAATTTAATTATTTTACTTTGTTTAGTTTAAATTGCATGCAACAAATAATATTGTATAATGTGTAATATTGTACAATAAATATTGTATACAATAGCAATACATACGCATTTTATTTTTCTACGTGTGGCCGCTGCAAGTGCATAATAATGATATAATAAATATTACAAAAGTAATAAATATCTAATTTAATTTAATTATTTTACTTTATTTAATTTAAATGAATCATTGTATACAGCAAATAATATTGTATAATGTGTAATATTGTACAATAAATATTATATACAATAGCAATACATACGCATTTTATTTTTCTACGTGTGGCCGCTGCAAGTGCATAATAATGATATAATAAATATTACAAAAGTAATAAATATCTAATTTAATTTAATTATTCTACTTTATTTAATTTAAATGAATCATTGTATACAGCAAATAATACTGTACAATGTGTAATATTGTACAATAAATATTGTATACAATAGCAATACATACGCATTTTATTTTTCTACGTGTGGCCGCTGCAAGTGCATAATAATGATATAATAAATATTACAAAAGTAATAAATATCTAATTTAATTTAATTATTTTACTTTATTTAATTTAAATGAATCATTGTATACAGCAAATAATATTGTATAATGTATAATTGTACAAATAATCTAATATTATACAATAAATATTGCATGCAATAGTAATACGTACGATAAATACGCATTTAAATAATACGTTTACAATAAGTATTATAAATATGTGAAATTTCAAGCAAAAATTTCTTTAATAATAGAACTTGCGTAATACCATTAAATGGCAAAAAGCTTCCTAACCGTGGAACAGTAAATAATTTCACAAAGACTGACAACCGATCGATCTTATCGTTAAACAAAAGCCACGTCTGCAACAACGTATTTTTTCTTTTATTAAAATTTGCAATTTTTTTCTTTTTATTAAAATTCAGACTCTAAAGGAAATTTTAGAAACACAATAGCGTATGGATAGAGTTTAATCGGCTCGTTTTTCAAAATTGTTTCATCAACGCCGACGGATTGAAAGCCGGTGTCGCGGGACGGCAAGTCCAAAGCCGAGTAACAAGATCGACCGGGGAAATGTTGACGTTTGAACGGCGGGGAACGTCAAAACAGACGCGGCGAAATGTTTCGCGTAACATTTTGTTCCCGGCGGGGCAAAGAAACGAAACGGCAACTTTTTCGTGTCGTTAGCTCACGCGTATTTCTCTCGGCCTCGCGCGAAAGCGGACATATAATTTTCTTTCCTTTTTTTTCATTTCTCTCTCTCTCTCTCTCTCTCTCTCTCTCTCTTTATTTCGCCGTCTCTCTTTATAGGCAAATGTTCCCGCAGCGGCGTTTAAGCGAGACGCGGAAACGCGTTGGAAACATCACCAGGTCCACTGTTGAAAAATCCAGTATTAAAAAACACCGGCCGTCGTGATTTAATTCGCGAGCGTTGTTCGCGAGTTCACGGGAGAGGAGTTCGTCGTTTGTCAGGGAGATCGAGAGCCCGTGCACCGGAAGGTCCGATTCCAGGTCAGCTTCCAGGTTACGTTACCGTAACGATAAATTCGCGGAGAGAGGGAGAGCTGGACCTGGGAGATCGCTAAGTCGCCCTCCTACAAATTGCAACACAATTCGTCCGAATTCTTTGTTGCACTTTACTTTAAGTATTGCATGTGCAATTTCTTCGTTCGAATGAAACTTACCTTAAGTATTTTAAGTATTGCATGTTTTGGAACAGTCACCTCCTCGCATTCGTTCTTTTTTACACTACGTTGTAGTCGAGGCAAATTCAAGGGCCACGTGATACCATAACCTCGAATATCTTGAACCAATATCCGACATCTTGGATTATAGTAATACGCCGATATATAACAATCACGATGATGTAATAATTAACAAGTCGACAATTAACTAGCAATTGATACAACGAATTTATCATAGATATAAACAAAACAATTCGTACAATTTAACGTATTTATAAATTTTAGGTTAGAAGTTGCAACAGAGTTGCTTAAGTTTTTTTTTTTCTTTTTTTAGAAATGATCCACGCTTTTCTAAACGATTAATTTATGCTCACTGTCGCAGTACCTTTTCTACAATTTATTTTATAATTTCCACGTGCAGTTTGTGGAAAAATTTTGATCTCGAGAAAGAGTTAACTTTTATGGAATTTCATTAATTTTGTGCGCGTGTCTGTGTCGGAGTACGTAAATTCGTCAAAAGGTATAGGGAACACAAGGTATACCTATATGTATAAGCTGGCTGGATGCGAAGTTTACATCGTTTGCTCGATAAATGAGCCTCGCGGATCGAGTTATCGCTCGTAAAAGGCGCAACGACTAGGATCGTTGCGTTATATCGCGAACGGGCATATCATTACCCTTCATTGATGGAATGCATGCAACACCATTCCAGTGTGTTCACACGTCCTCTATCACGTATCACACATGTATTGTATGTAGAGCGATGAGCAAAACTGAACGCACGCGTGGAATTTTAACACGAGCAATATTTTATCGAGTATTTGCATCCAGAATGCGAGGGAAAAAAGAAAAATTAGGCGAGATACGTTGCGTTTTGTGAGATGTTTTGGCTTTCTCAAAAAGATCTTATCATTGCTATTCTGGCAGGTATAAATTATTTTCGTACAGTCAGTTTTGCACTGCAATTAATTTGAATGAAAAATTATCTGTTATAATTTTGCAAAAAGAAAAAAAATTATACAACAATTTATTTTAAAGCGCGAAACTTCCACTTCGATTTTCTTGACTATGTTATTGAGATATCGAAAGAACCGTACACGTGTTTTTATTCACGTTCGAGAAACTTTTATACCTGTTAAATTTTTGTACCTGTATCACATTCATTTCTAATAAACAGCTGACGAAATTTACAACAGTTTTTGTATCTCCTATTTCAAGTTAAATTTAACGGAGTAGTTTCATTTGAAAGAGCCTTGAAATCTCGGAAGCATTTTTCTCCGTAGCAAATAGTTTTAGAGGCAATTATTGCGTGGTTAGCTTCGTATGGTACACCCTGTACGTAGAATACTTGCCTATTTTAGAACATTCAATCCCCACTATACGGGGATTCTTCTTAATCTTTGGATCCGAGGAGAGCTGCGTTGCTGCGAAAGTCAATCTCAGTTGCCTGCAATATTTCACGTCGAGCGATATTTCACCTCCGTAGATTCCTTTTAAACTCAGCATTCGAGAATAAATACTTTATTAAAGTCTACATTAAACATCTTCGACGCACGCTGGCGTGTGTTCCTCCTCAGAGACTGTCATCTGTAAAAAAGATGTCTTTTTAAAGAAAGATGGAGGATAAATCCTTGAAACTTGAAACTTACTTTGCCGGGCAAAGGGGAAATAAAACGCAATAAACTTATACACTGTGCACGTTGCACGTGCTTTTCCTTTCGATAAATATTTCTGAAAAGTAGATAGTTGCCCCTTCATTGGCCAAGTGTACCGGGTGTCCCGCGAACAGAAATGTCAAAATTTCTCGGGAGCTCCATTTTAAAGAAAATCTCCCCCTCTCCCCTCAGAAAGGAAAAGAAAAAGAAACAAAAGAGGTATTAATTTTCCAGGTTTCGCTTATCCAAGAATTTATTCGATTCTCAGTCAACTGGAGAGAGTAATTGACGAAATTTGATTGACGAAATGCAGAAATTAAGATTCCAACTTATCCCTAATTTTTGAATATATTAGTTATTTTCACAAGCAAATATCCAAGGAAACGTATTGACATTCGCTTGGGAAAACCATAAAAAATTGGTTTTTTCAACACATTGTTTAAACATATGGTGTTTTTTGGCAAAACGGTATACACCATTAAATCCGTCGTTAGAAAATACTAATTTTCAACGTCGTTAAAAAATATTAATCTGAAGGATTCGACGTGCTGGGAGAGAGGTAGGAAAGGAGAAACGATCGAAAGGAAAGACAAGAGAGAAAGGTGAAAGAATAGACTGGGTGGAAAGAACTAGGGTGAGTCGAGTGGTATAGCGAGCACGCCGAGGGTTGAAGTGGCATTAAGTTGACACACAATGAGGGCCGAGCTTAATGTCTGATAAAGCTGACGAGCAAACATGCTTTTTGTCTATACGGCCAGCTGGTATAATATGTTAATGTGCCATGAAATACACTATATTGTCTTTTAATAGACGTGAGGTGATTATTAATCGAAGATGTGAAAAAAAAAAAAAAGAGAAATGAGTCCATCGTTTTTACAATTTAACTTGTGTTAATTTTCCTCTTATCGCTAAAGTCACGAATGGTGAATATTTCATTTAGAAAGGAAGAACTGGAAACTTCGTAATTTTTGCGACCATAAGCTCGGCGTTCGTTATTTATGGGGGACAGCGTCTCACCAACATAATGCTGCTATGCTGGTAGCCGTCAGCTTAACCACGATACTTTCACCGAGCTTTGATGAAGTTGGAGCAGAAACTGACAGCGAACCATCAGTCTAGAAATAATGAAAACGCTTTGTAACTTGAGGCGAGAGCCAGTCCGTGACAAGGTGATATTCTTGTGGTTAGCTTCAAGAAAGTCTTACTATCGCGCTCCTTATAGCTTTCGCGAGCTTCAACGAACAGTTTGAAAATCTTGGAGATTCTTTTGACAAAAGTTTTGCATCGTATTTATACGACAGTCAAATAAAATAAAACACAGAGACCAGAATCAGTTTGAGTCGCTTTTCATTAAAAGCAATTTGCGCTACGCGAATACTCCTTCATTGTCAGAATATTCAGTTGATGAAAGATTATTTAGTCACTATGATGTAGTTATTACAATATTCCAATTGGTTCGTTCACTGAAGTTAATTTTAACAATGAATTTTCGTGGGAAATGACTTATGCTGTTTGGTTCCTGAGCTTTCCTTATGATTATGTAAACCAGATCAACAGTCAATTTCTTGTGAACTGTATGTTTAACCAAAAGAAAATTAAAAATATGAAAAATTTATTTTCTTTGACATGATATATTCTCTAATATTTCTCTAACATGATATTATGATATCATGTTATATATGTTATATATTATTATATATCATATATTATGATATACGTTTTTTGGTAATGTATCTGTTAAAGCATGATACGTATATCTGCTAGAAATTTTTTATTTAAAAGAAGTTTTGTTAAATGTCAATGTCAACTCTACCATACGTTCGAACAGGATATATAAAATATTTTTAATGATTTAGAAACAAGCGTTTTTCCTTAATGTTGATAAAATGTTATTCGATGACATTTCGTTATTTACAAAAGTATATTTTGCTCTAATTTCGTTATGATATGCGTACACTGGAATACGTTCTTCGGTCAAAAACTCATTTAATCTTATAACGTTGCAGGATACGGTCGCTGTTCTATTTCCGTAACGCGTCATTAAAACACGTTTTTAATAAAAACTCGCTGCGAAATGGCTCGCGCTGGCTGAATCGAGTCGAAATTAATACTGAAAGCAGAGTGGAGGTATAACTTTTCAAAGTGCATCGGGGCGTTGATAGAATGTCGCGAATACTCGAGAATCGAGATCTGTCTCGTTCGTAGACGAGCGTAATTCCTTGTATCAAAAAATACACAGCGATTTGAAATTGTCGTTTAATATAAAATAACAAATACTGAGTAGAAGTAATTGTAAAACTTATTTAACATTAATACTTTGCTCAATGAAATTTGATCATTTGATACGAAACGTGTCAATTAATGTCGAATGCAAGTAATATAAAATGTTTAAAATTAATGCTCCGCTTGATGAAGCATTGATACTTGACAATAATTACTATCATCAAGCTATTAATATTATCAAGTTATTGACGCTTAATAATTGATCGTTCAACATAAAACAACAAATACTGAATACAAGTGGTATGAAATGTTTGGAATCAACACTATGCCGAGTGAGAACACTGTTAATAAAATAATAAAATAATAAAATTAATAAAAACGGAGTTTCAATGCGTAAAAGAAATTAATATCTTATGTGTAATTCTTTCATATCAAATGCTTAACTTAATTATTTAATTGAGCATTAATTTCAAACGTGAAAATACAAAGTATTAAGTTGAAGAAACTTGATACTTTAATTTAATTAATTAATTAAATGTATGCAAGTATTATTTAATTCTTTCTTACAAGTACATATGTAGCGTTTGTCCTGAAATTTTCGCAGACGAGTGAACAATTCGCGTTTTCAGGTCTGATAATGATTTGAGAAACCGAGTGACTAAAAGGGGAGAGCCAACGGGGGGGGGGAGAGCTAGTTAATCCTAGAGAGGCGCGCGGCGTGCCAGCGACATCCGCAATGGCACGCGTTAAAGCGCGTAACTAGTAACTCGTTCCCGTCCATTCTTCGCGGGTTACACGTTAATTGGCACGATCTCCCTGAATTCGGTGCCAAAGAGGCAGCCTCAGCCGGTGTTCCCCAAGCAAATGGTTCGTCAAACGCGTCCCAATTCGTCCTAACCGCAGTACTCGCGCTGGCGAATAAAACCTCGATCGGATGAAAATTACAACGGCAGAGAAATTTATTGTTTCACGAGAGATACTCCCGTTTGTTTTACTATTGCCGGCAGAAGACACGTGCATCGACGTTCGAATTATTTCCCGCGAGACTAAACAAACCTTCGTCCTTTATTTTTAAAATTAATTACTTTCTCACGTGATTGTCATTTGACGGGCAATACGTTTCTCGATACATGCCTGTTGGTTTTGATAAGAAAAAAGAAAGAGAGGACAGAAAAATATCGAATCCCCAAAGTGAGTGGAAAAGATTGGTTTGGGAGTAGGCGAGGTGCAAAAGAAACGAGTCGCGTGAACTGATTCTTGGACAGTTCATTAGGTGGGACAGACGACGATGTGAATTATTGGCGTCGGGGCGGTATCCATTGGAATGTAAAAATAACGAGAGGAAGAACGTGTTGGGCGGTATCGACGCGCCGGACCGTTCGCGAAGATAATTTTTCTCGCTGTTAACGAGAAACAAGAGATCGTTCGGTAACGATCGAGGCGACGCGGGTGTCTGTCGTCGACGAGAACAAAAACGAAAACACGGGGAAAAAGAAAGAGTATCGATGACGATGGTGCACACAGCGGCTCCCATTAATGCTCTAACGCCGAGTATCGAAGCTGTTCGAATTATTTAAAAAAGAAATTACGCAGTAATAAACTTGATCTCGTCTTGAACCTTGAGGCCTTTATATATTCAAAAATTCATTATTGGTTCTGTTCCAAGGTTTTTTTCTACATCGTATGATATGCAGTGTAAGCTGCATATTAAACATTACCGATATTTAATTAAATTAATATGATACATATTAAATATAGATTAATATAAATAGACAATACATATTAAATATAGTGATACACATATGTAGTAAAATGAAAATATAAACATATTCGTAAAATGTTCACGATATAATATCAATCAGGAATATATTTTTTACAAATATCCCGCATACTTTACCGCGCGTATCTTTCTCAGACTATTCCCAAGAATTCTTTATCGTCTCTAATACAGGCTTATGTATGTAAATTGCACGAAAAGAAAGAATGGAACACGAGGATATTTTATACTGGATATTTTATACGCTTTCTCCGGTAAGACGAACTACAGGATAATATAGGTGAAACGACGTGAGGGATGTTCCGTGGGAGCAGGAATTCCCAAAAAGCGTAGGGGTTGCATCGTGTTCGGTCAGATATTGAAGTTTTCATGGAAGTAGCGTGGAATGTTAAGTATATACGGGGAATGGTATCGCGCGTTTGAAAGTTGAGATATTTTTCGAAGATATCGGCGAGGGCGGGAAATTGAAATCATTAATCAAATATTCGTGGAAGAAAGGGCGACGCATCTTTTTGTTACACACCGCGGCCGTAAGAAGTCTCGAATGATAAATAGCCGATTCAGAAGGGACCGAAAAGTTTCCCTCCTTTGTTTCTCGGACTTCTTTCCCCCAAGCAACGAAGACTTTATCTTCACTGTCTCTTCTATCCAGAGCTTCCATCTCGTTCCAAATCCACGTTTATTGTTGGAACGATTTCTAATTTCCTTCGGGGAAATCAAACGCAAGGAGCACCGAGATTTTTCAGGAACGTCGAGATATCTTACACTTTTGTAGTGTAAGATACTATCATATTTGTTTGAAATGGACGAGGGCAAGACAAAATGGAGCCACTCAGTCGATAAAAACGACTTAACTATAGACAAAAGAACAAAGAGCGAAACTCGTAAAGTACAAATACTTTTTTAAAATTGAAACTCAAGAATAGATAACGTAGAATATGTTATTATAGGCAAAAACTTTTGTTACCTAACTAAGCTTAATTATTAGGGATATTTATTTTAAACGTGAAAAAATTAATCATCGATCAAGTTCCTCAATACTGAAATTCTCAAAAATTTAGAGAACGAACTTGACCTATGATTTATCAATGACTCTGACTTAATCAGTTAACTAGCATTTTCAAATATTTTCAAACGAATCTTTTATCCTTCAATACCGATTCGTGACCAAATAAAAGCACGGTTCAAAAGGGTTTTCAACATTCGACACACGATGAACGAAACGAGGAGAGCGTTCGCCACTTCCCTTTATTCATCCATTTGCGCGCATTATCCTTCAACTGTACAATGCTAATTGTACGGAACAATGTTTGGCGTATCGTTGTTCCGCGAGTGTTGTTTCTATAGAACAATAGTAACGAAACACTAATCCACTTTTTCCTCCTCTCGTGTTTTTAATCCCTTTCATCCGGTATCAATTGCACGCGTTCGGGTTTTTTTTTCCCTTTTCAGAGGGCGACACGCGAGTTACAACTAACAATCGATACGTAGCGCGCCGGGGGACGTCAAAGCGGACACAGGCACTTTTATTCGACCTTTGACACCCGCGAATCTCTATTTTCACTCTCTTTCTCTTTGTTCTTATTCGCTGTTTAACGCGATTATTATTCCCCCCTCGCGCTCTCCTCCGCAGTCAACAATTAATTTTCTCTGCGTGTTTATCGATCACTGTTACGTTTAATGATCTATTTAAAGCTCTTTCCAATTTCAGAGTGAATCAGTCAGAAATCAAACATCGAAACATCAACATATGACCAAGTAGTCCTTGCACGATGGCTGATAAAGCACTGGCTGCATCTACTTAAAATTTTTTCCTTATTTCTCTCTTTTCATTAGTTCTAGATATACGAACGTGTATTTGCACATACATTGAGATATTAATATGACCAAGTCTGATCAAATACTGATAGTGTCTACTTAAAATTTTTCTTTAACAATTGCGTTCATCAGTCGTAGACATATTATGTTGTAGTATATTAATATATTATTATATTAATATAATAATATAATTAGTATATTAATATATTATTATTATATTGTAGTATATTAACACATTAACTTAAGTTCGATCAAGCACTGAATATCAACTGAAATTTTTCTCAAGTAATAATTGCACATATAGAAATTGATATTAACATTTCATCGTTCAGATTTTGCGTGATGTTTGATCAAACATTGACTGTATCTACTGAATTTTCTTGAAAGTAATTCCGACGTTAACGCACGACGAATCACAAGTAAATTCTGTACAAACTGTCTGACGAAGTACCGACTATATCTGCTGAAATTCGCTTTCAAACGATATACCAGTCATTATTTGATCAACTACTTAATCATCGGTCTATCATATAATTCTAGGAATTAATATTATTATCTAACGATACGATAATATAATAATATGAATCAACATTGTTAGTATCATCTAATAATATAATATCACTGTCTGTTATACAATTCTATTTAATTGAATGTTATATAATCTCACATTGATCTTACACTTGGATCAAGCTTCGTACGAAGCTTCACACCTACTTGAATTTTATTTATTACGCTGCTATCGTCATGTTATTCAAAGCTTCCATATAAATTTAAATTTGAAATCTATTTACGCGTTGTGGTTTGAGAAAGAGTTCTCTCAGCAATTCTCCTCGACTTTGTTCCCGCGTCGAACAATATGATTGTAAAAGTTCCCCGGAGATATCCAACTGCCTCTGGCTGCTCCGATGGCTGTTTTAAAGGCACGTTTCCAACGAGCCGCGGATCGATCGATCGATCGATCGTGCCTCCTCGGGATTACAGAAGTAACAGAGCCAAATATTTGCGTTTACCTAAGCATGTTCCACTCACTGTTGTTCCTCGTTTCCTTGTTCGTCGCTTCCCTCTTCCCTCGTTTCTCTCCCCCTTTTATCGACGCAGACAGCGCGCGCGTGTAGATTTTTCACATCGTCGGATCCATTCATCTCCCGCGGCGTAAGATGGCCGTAGTTTCCAAATAAAAAATTGATTCCATCCGTCCCCGCTGTCGGGGACATCGAACGACTGTCGACCACGTTGTTAACCACGGTGTGTACCGGTAAAACCGCGATTAATCCGCGATAACCACGATCAAGCTGAAAATCTTACGCTGCTGCCTTTAACACTCGTACTGGGCGGTGGCCGGGTCTCGCGAGACCTAAGCTACTGACTACATATATACATACACGTTCCAGTGGAACGATGCACGCCTATGTGTAATCGTTAGTAGCCGGTCCAATTTTATTTCTTTTTCTGTATTTTTATTATGATTGTTATAACAATAGAATAGTAGGAAATAAAAACACCTTTTGCTACTTTTATTACCTATAAATAATGTTATTTATTTTCGTTGTATCTAATACGTTAGATTATGTTTGCTGCAAACAAAATTGTGACAATTGCTACATTTAGCGCTGTATTTGTTGTCATTGCCTGTGCAAATAAAACACCTCGATCGTTTTAAGTTTTAAAAAATGGAAAACACTGAAAAAGACTGAAAAATACGAGAAATGAAAAATATTAAAAAACCTAAAGAATACAAAAAATGAAAAATATTACAAAACTAGGGAATACTACTAATGAAAAATACTGAAAACAATGCACTGAAATACATTTCCGACCGCTTTGACTGCTTTTTCAGAACTAACTCGTACGTGCGTTCGTCACCGATTTGACTTCTTATTGGAAACGTAATATGATCCCATTTTTTATCGCCAAATCGTAGCCGTAGAAGCTAACTTTGTATGACTCACACACAAAGTTCAAACGGGTCACCGCAGACCCAGCCACCGTTGTGCGAAGGTTAAGAGGTATTATGGTAATCCGGCTTGAAAAAATCGACTTCTTTGGGGATTTTTTTCTAAAGAAATCATGATACATTTGGCACACGCAGTTTTCGAACACAGATTTATTCATACTTAAAGAGTATTTAGAATTTTTTTGCTAACGAAATTGAAATGAAAGTTGTGGAAATTATATAGCCTTGGGTAAAGCATGTTTTTAGAAACGGGGTCGAATGGCTGACGTGATTCCCGTCCATCTGGTTATTCGAAATTGAAAAATCAGAATGCATCTTAATTAGTATAAATACGTCTATCGCATGAAACAGCGAAATTTCGAAAATTAAAAAAATGGCAGCACTTTGATGTTAAGATATCGACTTTCCTTGTGCTTTTCGTCTTTTGGGCGGTAGAAAAAAATAGAAAAAAAACTTCAATAAGTCTTCGCCGATTTTCCTGTCTGATTAACGTATCGTTCGACCCTCCTTCTTCCTTTTTTTCTCTTTTTTCAATTTTCTTTCTCTTCGGGGGTGCGGTTTAATGGAGGTGAAAGATGAACGATGAATTGCTGGTGATATACGTTTTCTTTTTTTCTTTCTTTATGGTTGTGGCGATTGGCTGAGAAACATACGGTTGGCTGGGGGCGTTCGTTTACGCGTAGAACTTGAACCCGACATGAACGTAATATTGCCAAATAATATTATACACATGATAATAAACACAACAGATGCTAAATAAATAAATCACATCACGCGTGAAACGTGCTGCGTGAATCGTTCGTCGAAACGTGCAATAACCGTGTGTCGCGATCGTTTCTCGTCGAACGGGACGCGTCGGCGGCTGCATTCGGCGAGAAAAAAATTTGCACCTCAATTGCACTGTGCTCTTTTATTCATCGGTTCCCCTGACGAACTCGATGTCCTCTGTCGCTTCGATTCCTGTTTCGCGAGATTAAACCTCGTCGATTACCATATCGAACGTTCCATCCGAAAGTTGTACGAGAAGAGAGAGAGAGAGAGAGAGGGAGGGGGGAGGGGAGTGGCGAATGTTTAAAGCACGAAATCGAGCAGCCTGGATTTCGTTTTAGGACAAAAAACCAGGCCAGCATGGTCCAATGTTTTCACGACACGAACGACATCCCGCGATTTTTGCCCCAGCTGCGTCCTGTCAAGCTGGATCACGTCGGATGATATTGGATTATTCCGAACGTCCGTATTGTCCAGTCCTGAAATATCCCCCCCCTCTCCTCCTCCTCCTCCCTACCCTCAGATCAACTCGAATGAGTTTCCAACTTTTTTGGAAGCCTCCGTCGTTCGCCGAAAATTGACGCGTCTACGGTCATCTTGTCAGTGGAATTAGTCGACGAATAAATAATCTTCGTTAGTCGGCGTAATGCTCGAGTCGTCGAAGCTCCGAGGCTCGAGCTTGAGGGTTGATTCATTTTTGGGACAATTATTGCTTTTGAAAGTTTGAAGACTATTGACTCACGAAGTGAACAATATAACGTGCAAATAATCCAGTACTTTGAGCCTTTTGTATAGTGTATTTTTATCAGTGAAATAAAAATTGGTTTTGCGTCTCATTTGCACAGTCGAACAACTTTCTTTGACCTGTCGTTCGCCTTTCCGATGTTTTTGTTTAATAAAAAAAAAAAAAAAACAATTAAATGCTTCATATTCATTTTAAAATATCCCCTAATTTTTTGTCAGCATATTTCCTTCCTGACGTTCATACAATATACAATACCTCAAATGCTCTTTTGAATTGCACATTGTGACGCTGATGAAAGCAAAAAATAGTTAATCAACACCGAATAATTTCTACCGTTCGATACGGATAGGATAAGTATCTTTTAAACTGACCCAAGTATTGTTTCAATAGCTATCACCATCTACCAGCAAAAAACACTCGAAAGTCGATAATGCAGAAAACGACGGAAATTTCCTTACGTCCAATAGCTTTCCGGCGTTTATTCTCTTCGCATTATTTAAGAAACACGGTTTCTTATCGAAACGCCGCAATCACCAGTAATTTCTTGCTAAACGTTGTTCTAATCCCGTTCGCCAAGCTTTAGAGTAGAAAATCGCGCAAGCGGCCGCGATCGGTATTGTTTAATCGGCGCGTGTAAACGCGTTTCCCGTCTCCATTGTAATTGTTCCGAACAATTTCAAGTTAAATAGTCGCCGTTTTGCCGAGTAATCGGTTTACCGTCAAAGGGGCTAAGTTAACGAGCGATTTCCCGATAGTTGTGCAACTCGATGCACCTCCGTGCATGCATGCACGATTCATAAACTCGCACCGGGAACCAGCGTTGCTCGAAACGATGTCTGTTAATTAGTTAAACGTCCGGTCGTGAACGTTTTCTTTCTTTCCGCAGTTTCGTTTCGAGTGCTTTCTCGCAGGCGTTGCAAACCTAACACCGAGGATCGGGGACAGTGCCAATGAAATTTCGAAATTTACGCATGCGTCTGCTACTTACGTGATCGAATACATTTGGAAGCTTAATTTTTATTCTGTGTATACTTTTGTATTATATATTCTTGTACTGGATTACCACGAGAGCTATGGGTATATGAAATTAACCATATCAGTAAAAAGAATTTCAGAATGTTACATGTACATATAATAACATACATGTAACTCAAATGGTCAACACATTTGCAAATATTTGAACGCTTCTGTGATCCACTTACAGCTCATTTCTAATTAAAAGTAATTTACTCACGATTTGAAGAATAAACCTCAAATGATGGTTTTGTATGAAGAACCTTCTTCATTATAAAAATCAATCAAATTGGTCAGATGACTAATTTGAATTAACCATAATGTTTCCTACGTGCATGAAATTGACCATAATGTCTGCAAGTATTCTACTTATATTCCTAATTAAAAATAACTTACTTACGATTTGAAAGAGAAACCTCAAGTTCTTTATTCTTCTACACGAGTCTTTCACATTAAACAAAAATTAGTCATATGGAATGAACCCGAAGCAACGAAATTTCAGAATGTTTTCTGCAACAATAATTTCTGTAAGTAATACTTTCGCCACTGTATTTACATCGCTAATGCACAACACCATCCACTTACGACTATACGAAAAGTCTCGAACGAGCGCACCTCGTTCCCCCGGCATCTGCGAAATCAACGAAGCAAGCGTTCACTTTTTCACTGTTTACACCCAGCGCTGCCGCGTTAACGGCGTCATCCGTTTTCATATAACTTTTGTAGCCAGCCGTGTTGCCTCGCGCTTCTAGCTTCTAACCTCGGTAAACAAATAAATATTTGCGCAGGAGTTAATTAAAACACCCCTTCCGGTGCGCGGAGTTGAGTCGCGGCATCGGCGCGCCAAGCAAGCAGCTCGGAAAATGTCCAACTGACAACGTGTATCAAGCATCCAGCAATTTCTAAGTACAATGTGTTTCAATAAGAACGTGAACGAGAAAAAATTCCTTTCCTACCGGATGGAAGAGAAAAGTTTGTCCGTGGCTGTCATGGATGAATTCTGCACTTTCGATTTGATGTAAAGCAACGTGTCGCAAAGCTGACCTTGATCTGGAATTTCGAGGTCAAATTCTTTTCTTCCTTTTGCTTTTTTTTTGTTGTTCTATTATTATTTTTGTAAGACTTTTTGCTAAATAACTGTATATTACGCATCCGGGCATTGAAACAATGGTAATAATTATTGTATATTTAACGTGATACTTTCTACTCTTTATCTCACATAACGAGTAAATAAAAATTCGAAAATCAGTTAAAATGTGATTTTAATCGAATCTTCTTTCATCTTTGTATCAATGACAAATTTTCAACTTTCGACTTATTCAGTCTAATTTAAATCCAATCGCTAGAGTTTCTTGCTGTCTATTTTCATAATTTTTAGCAAAGGTATAAGAATCGATTAAGAATAAATTTAATTCAACTAACAAAATATAATTATCAGATAATATCTTGACAGTAATCTGATGACTTTCTTGCGTGCGTAATACGTCGTCATTGCGGATCTTTTTATTTCGTTTAAAACCAGCGATTTATTCATATAACTCGTCCGTGACCAGGGTGCGATTCATTTGAAATGCAGTTTATCTGTTGTCGACAAAAGTATCAGTCTCTCGTTTACAATAGCAACTCAACACCAAAGAACAAATTCAGTTGGTGAAAATGAGTGACGGATGAGAGTTCAAACGTATTTACTGTATCAATCGAGCAAATACACGTCACCGTTTCTCCCGTATCCGTCTAGAAATTCAGCTTTTAAATCCACGATGGATTTTTCTGTACAGACGGATTTCTCTGTAGGAGGCTGGTGGGAGAACCCCTTTTTTCGCCGCGGGTATTCTTATGGAAATGGCACGTCGTGCCAGGAAACAGACTTCATTTACGCCATTCTGAGCCGCGTAGGTATCGTTTCGAACGGTGGATTTTTCGGCCACCGGCAGAGTCCGCGGCGAATCGTTGCTTCGCGGTTATCACTCTGAACACGGCCCGCCCGTTATCCACGCCTGTCGCGACTCAGCGTCACTTAACACACTTCCGGCGGTTCTTCTGCGTCGCTGCGCACTCGACACCGGCTCGTCCACGCTTCGGTCCGTTTACTTTTCATTGTGCCGCGTGTATGTGGGTCACGTGCATACGTGCATGCTTTTCTTCGCCGGCAAAAAAAAAAAAAAAAAAAAAAAAGAAAGAAAAATAAAACGACGGGCGAGACGGCGGGGTTTGAGCAAGAAAATAATCAACGATGCAAAACGATCAACGACGAAATTATTTTTTTTTTCTTTAATTTATGATTAACGTCGCGTCTACCTTCTGGTTATTAGCGACGGTTAGGTACTGTTTCCTTCTTTTCAAGACGATCATATCTTATATGGTAGATGTTAGTTTCCTTCAGATAATTCAGGACATTTCCTACGTGTTTCTGCGACGTCAGGGCTGTGGGTGAAGTTATTTTGTATTTTTGTCTTTGAGCGTGGTACTCGCTGCATTCAAATAGAAGATGATTGGTTGATAAGATTCGGTTGCATTGGATACACACATTGGTTCTGTTTTTTTTCATGCGTGAGTTTGCAGTGTTCTGTTCGTGACTATTCTGTCTTTTTTTTCATCTTTGTGGGTAGGCATTGTTTGATAGAAATCTTGGGTTATATTATGAGTTTTTGTTTTCTTTGGAGATGTTCCATATTTTGTTGCATGATTGTTCTTCGGCATGTGTGTAATGTTACAACAACGTCTTGATAAGGAATTCGTCTTCGGATGACATTCGACGAGGGCGATGTTGCTTCCTTGGCCGACGAAATTATTTTCCAATGATCTTCGATTACCGTTCCAACTTCAGCTGTTGACTAACGTAAACAACGATTAAATTGACTAAACTGCCTCAGCTGATAATTGACGATTAACACTGTCGAATTGAATTCGAAAAAAGCAGCAAAGGAGAATTTCGTCGAAAGAAAGAAACGAAGTAGAGCACACAAAGGGTTGATCATTTGACGATTGCTATTTAACAATCGATCGCAGAGATGATTTTTCAAAACTAGCCAGGAAGTATCCTCGTTCTGCTAGAAACGATTAAGCGCAAAAAGTATAAGTGAAACGCGTAAAGAGTTGATCGATCAACGACTACAGCGTATCAGTACGATCAGCCATTTAACAGTCGATCACAGAAACGATAACAAAGTAATTGATTACCGGGCAGCAGCGACGAGGGCGATTGTATTTGCGTGTGCTCGGCGGTATCGCGGAACGCTGTAAATTCGACCGAAACGCGCGGCCCGGCTCGCGTCGCTGTTAACCGCAAG
This sequence comes from Tetragonisca angustula, assembly GCA_036937485.2. Lineage (NCBI taxonomy): Eukaryota > Metazoa > Arthropoda > Insecta > Hymenoptera > Apidae > Tetragonisca > Tetragonisca angustula. The sequence goes on along the minus strand of JAWNGG020000175.1, from coordinate 51,160 downwards.
AACGCGCGTTACGCGCGATACTAATTTCCGTTTTAATTAACATTTCACTCGGGCAATTAATTAACGTCGCTCTCCCTCCCTCCCCCAACCGTCGCGTTGGATCGCGTGGCTCGCGCGCCACAAAGGCAGCGCGCGCGGTTTCGTTACGTTTCGAAGCGAATCCTCGACGGAGGAGACACGCTCTCTCTCGTCTCCTCCTCCTCCTCCTCCACCGTCTCTCTCCTCTCGTCCGTTTCTCCGCCGGTGTGGTCGATTAATCGGTTTGGAAGTCGTCGCTGGGTACGGCGCGCGATCGTGTTGGAAGACGCCGCGCGCCGTGGCACCGGCGATTTACATACTATTAATTAGAGAGAGGCTAGCGGGGCTTTGCCTCCTATGCAAATTCCGCGTAGCTGCGTATTGTGTAATTAATGCGGCTTCTCGGCGAAGTGCGCGGTGATTAATGCCGGCTTGGTCGAAGCGTCGAGCGTCGGTTGCCAGTGTGTGCTCGGTTCCGAGGGGGTGGTGGCGGGGGCGGGGAATTGTTCGCCGCTTCTTTGTCTAGGCGATGGTTCCAGCGGTGCATGCGATGCTGGACGCGTGTTGCGATGCCTCGTGTTGCTCTTTGGAATTCGAAATCGCTTCCAAGTTCGCATCGTCAGCCTCTGTGTGTGTGTGTGTGTGTGTGTCTGTGCGTGAGCGTACGTGTGTGAGAGGAAGGGGGGGGGCAGAATCAACGTGTTTGCTTTTCAAGCGGTGTAATTAAGACGCGGGCGGTGTAATTTTTAGCTCTTTGAAAGATTAGTTCGTACCGGAGCACCGTACGGATAATCTTTTAGTCTTCTAATCAATAGAATGGTTGGTTGGCTTGTTGAAGCTTCAAAGAGTCTGATACATCAGATAAATTTATGGAGTAGTATTATATAACGTAAATATTTCAAGGCTGCAATACTAGTATATCATGATATGTTGAATGTATCGAATACAGCAATGTAGTATATCATGGAAGAACTTTAGAAGTATGATATAGTATAACTGGTATAATTGGTATGATGTATCACAAGAGTACTTCAAGGAGTATAATATATTATGGTATATTGAATATATATAATTATGTTTCTATTATTTAATTATTATTATTATATTAATATATACATAATAGTATAATATAAGACAACTAGTACAATTAGTGTAATATATTACAAGAGATAATATATCATAATGTTTTGAATAAATATGTCAGCATATAATACAACAATGTAATATATTAATAATATATTAACAGAGTACTTCAAGAGTATAATATAGTATAACTATAATTGGTGTAAAATGTTACAAGAGTACTTCAAAGAGTATAATATATCATAATATATTGAATAATTTATCAAATGCACCGTCATAGATAATTAAACGTCATGCAATTTCGATACGAACGAAATTCAAATACAAATTTCAAACGAGACTACCAAAAAATTCGAATGTAATACGAATTTCAAACAATAAGCTCGCGAGTTCTCCGAACTCGGGGAAATTTTCGAATAATCGAAACGTCGAAGAAGTTCTGAGAGCCAGCCGTAGAACGTACGGGCGTGTTTCACCAGAGAATCTCTCCCGGCAACTTTTTAACTTACGTTGCGAGTTGCAGAGAGAAAGTTGAAATTTTCAATAACATTCGCATGGGGGATAGCCGAAGGACTCGTAGCCGACGAGACGAGGGTTGGATCGTTCCGACGATGCCTCACACCCTCGTGCCCCAACCTCCTGGCGTCGCTGTCAGAAGTAGCGGAGTGTAGGTATCGCGAGAGGAGAAGTTACGCGAGAAATTAACTCGCTGCTTGTTATTTCAGTTGCGGATGCGTTGCTCCCCCGTGGACGTGTGCGGGGGCGGAGACGACTAAACGGGGGTTGCGGGAGGGGGGAGGGGGGAGAGAGAGAGAGAGAGAGAGAGAGAGAAAGGAAGAGAGGATGGAATCGAGTTTCTCAACAGTTGCATGTCGACAATCCGTAATGCTTCTGACATAGACTGGCTTTCCTTTCTCTCTGCGCTCGACGCCGCTCTTCTTCTTTGTCTGGCTAGAGCAGGGTTGTACTACTTGACGTCTGCATCTACGCGCGCAGGTGTACAAGGTGTCCGAGTAGTCACGGGTGCAGTCGGTCATTACGCGCGAATGAACGGAAATGAAATTGAAAAGAAAACTCGTGTGTCACGATTTCCTTAGAATTTAAGTCAATTTTCCAATTAACTTAGCTGCGCGTACTCTGTGTTTGACCTAGCAGAGTAAATCGTCATAACGACACACAATGTAAATACACACTTTGGAAAGCGGGGAAAAAGGAAACTATAGCTAAGAGGTTAAGCGAGTTCTTACCAACGTTTATTTTCACGATTTTTCAATTGTTAGGTTGCGATCTTAAAATTCAAAGTAAAAAATCTTTTTGTTTTGTATTCTGCTCATCACGAAAGTAAAACTTTTCCAAAGAACCATAGATCGCGACCTAATAATAGTTCTTTTTTTCGAAGAATGGCGAAAAAGATTCTCAATCGTTTAACGCCGTGGACACGTGCGTGCTAACAGCGACTTTATGCATGTCCATTTCACGTAATTTTCGTATTAAGTTTCATTAACATTTGATTTATCATAGTTGTAGTATTAGTGTGAGTCTGAACAATCAAATGATAAAACTAACTGTCGACGTTATTCGAAATATATTATATATTATAATATAGACATTCGCGTGTCCAGAAATATAAAGTCGCTGTTAGCACGCGTTCGCAGTGTGTTAAATGATTAAGAAACTTTTTTGCTATTTTTTAAAAAGAACTATTAATGACTTACGATGTGTAGAATACAATGCAAGAAAAATTTGGCTCAATTTTTCGGCAGATTCTTTACACGTATCTCCATCAAAGTAAAGTTTTTCCTTCCACCCTCTACATGTCTCTAGCCACGCGTGTACGGTGTTGTTACTGCATTAGAGCAGGCCAAGTTTTCATCCTTTGGAAATCGATGGTCGCTGTATTGACGGGCTGTTCGCTCGAACTCAACCGCGTTAAATAACCAGGATAATGGTCGTGAAACCTTCGTCGGGGTTTCTCTACCGGAACCCCGTAGTTCTTGAGCTCGAGCATTGTCGCGGTCAGATAAACGAGTCTCGAGACAATGGGCTTCGCGCTTAATGCTGACAATGGTCTGCTACGACATTGCAGGACACAGATCGTCAGAGGGAATCTGTAAGGATATTTTCATTTGCGCGTTCGTACAATAACAAACAGTTGAGACTGTCCCTCGAATCTTGAAATTTCCGAACGATAGCCGAGTCGTTGTTTTTTTTTCAGAGAATCGTTGCGTGGAGTGGAGGTTGTAACTCGGAGCGCGGTTTCGTTGTGATTCAGAGCGCGAGGCTCGTCATCCCGGATGATCTACGAACCAAAAATAATAGCTGTCCGTATCAAAACTTTTAGAACGAAAAAAATCAGTGACCGAAATTTGTCGTCGAACAAAGTGTACAGAAATTCCAAGTAATATAAATTCCTAAATCTTCGGCTCGAAGGGGGATTTTCCTGCAAAAAAAAAAAAAAAAAAAAGAAACAGAATTAGTATCAGAAAGTTGTATTAATTTTACAAATCGAAAGATAAATTCCAAAATGTTCGACAAGAAGGAGGATTTCTTTCGTAAGAGAGAAAATTAGTATCGGAGAATTTTTTCAGACGAAAGAACCGATTAATATCCTCTTCGAGGAAGATTATTTTCATCCTTGGCAACAAACGGATTTTAACGATTAAATCTTCTTCTCCTTCTCCTCCTCTCTTCTTTTGTCCCTAACAAGAGGAAGGGGAGGCGTGTTTCGAGACTCGAGGCTCCGCGAAATTTAGAGGATGTCTGCACCCCTCGAAGCATCCGCGTATTATTAGCTGGTAGCGGCGAATGATATTGCTATGTGGTGTACACTTACTAGAGCCGCGGATGTCGGAAAGTTATGGAATGGTTGGCCCTGTAATTTACCTACTAAGTGTTTGCGTACCTGGAGCCACGGCAGTATGCAAAGTTAACTAATTAAACACTTAGCCGAAGTTTCGAACAAATTAAACGAATGCCTCCCGTCTGCCCCGTTCTCCCTCCGTCTTTCAACCCCCCCCCCTCCTCTGCCCTTTCTAGCCGCGTCATTAAACATTCCTCGAAGTTTTTATTGCCCTCTTCTCCCTTCGTCCACTCTTCCTCCTCCTCCCACCCCTCCCCTGCGTTTTTTGTTTCGCGTGTATTAGCTATAGATTGATACTATTATCATTATCATTATTACTTTCATTATGATGATGATTATTATTACTATTGTTATTATTATTATTATTATTATTATTATAATTATCATCGTCAATCATTATTATTATTATTGCGGGCTCTGTGCGAATTAGTATTTTCGAGAATGTAGTTAAAAAGGCGGTGCTTGCCCCAGAAAGTTATTTCACGAGCCAATCGCTCTGAATACTTCACATATCGTTTCATGCATAGTTATGTGAGTTGTAACGTGGCAATTTTGCGCGTTGAAGTTTTCTGCAAGTGCACGAAGTGTATGTAATTATTGCTGTTCATTATTTCACGGGGAATTAGATTGCAAGTGTGGTACGAAAGACGAACGCGCAAAACTATACGAGACACGAAAGTCATTCAACTGAACATTGATTAAATAAAAATTGCACGTAATGCTTTGAACGATCTAAATTAATTTTTGTCAAGTTTCGGTGAGTGATGCTCTTTAAAATTGAAAGGGAAATCGCGCGGCATTGAAGATAAACGCCTCGCTCGCTCGTTAAATTCTTAGACCTTTCATGATAATAAGCAAAAATATCAAAACTCTGTTCTCTGTTACAAACCTCGTCTCAAAACTCCCCCGGATCTTCTCTGAATTCCTCTCCGAATTCCGCCGCGGAACCACCAAAAAATTCGAACCAGAGTACGTAATAAAAACGCTGTGGAACGGCGATAAATTCATCTCCTTCTCCTCGTCGATTCTTCGCGTTCTTTCGCAGGTGAAAGACACGTGACAAGGGGAGGGAAAGGGACGAGCGATTTTCCCAGTGATTTCGACGAGGAGCGCTGGCCCTTGGCGTCTCGCCTGCTCCGGTTTCTCAGAGAGAATCGATCCGGTTGAAACTTTAATTGGCCGACATCCGAGGTAAATTGCACGGCGCCCTCCCCTCCGTTGATACCGGGGGGAGGGGGAGGTGGCCGTGGAGGCCGTATCTAAGCAAATATTATACGTGACTTCGATAATAATCGAGGGCCGGATAAATTTCTAGTAAATTTCGCGCGGTCTGTTAGCCCTGCCGTTCGCGCTGCTAACGATCGATAAACCGGTTATAATGCTTTAAATTTTAACCGGCGATCCCCATCGGCGTGCCTGTAACATTATTATCGCCGCGTTGCCGGCGACGCACGCGTGCACCGGAACGCTTAATAGCGAAACGCCCCCCGGTAACATACATGCACCCTCTCCTCCTCCCCTGTTCTCCTGGTTTCACCCTCTCACGGAACCATCCGCGATGAATAGTTGAAGGCGTATGATCGGCGAAACTGGCTGGCTTCCATTCGATGCACGCCTTTCTTTTTTTTTTCGATTTCACGACTAGATGATGACGCGGTTTTTAGAAGACTGTGGCACAGCGAGCGTACTTCCAAAAGTGAGTTTAACCTCTTCAGGGACGAATTTTTAATTTCAGTTACAACTTGAATTGATGTAAGAAACTTGAATTCCTTGAGAAGAATACCAAATGTTCGTGAAAATGAACAAGACACGCGTGATTAACGCTGGAAATACCAAAATGGTCGAGATCAATTTCAAAATTCACAATTTTTGTATTAGAAATTTTATAGATGTGAATAACGGTATATTTTTAGATATTTAAAGGCATTTTCGGATATTCAGTTTAACAAGAATTTAAAAAAAATATTTTAGATATTTTCAGATGTTAAATTTAAATTTAATTTTCACAAAATAAATGAAACCTTCTCTATTCTATTTTATTACAATGTTTCTCTATCTTTCATTTTTTTTTCACTTCATTGCTTCATTTGGAAATTTTATGTTTCAATCTTTGTCGTCGGTTCTGCTGGTTAAAAGGGACAAAATGTGCAAGATGAATTTATCATCTATTTCGTCGAAACGTTTCTCTCAGTCGTAATTCAGTTTCTGTTGAAAGTAGAATGTGTATGGCGAGAGAGTCTCGTTCGCTTATCAATCGATATCACTACTCGCTGCTTTAATTTAAGGCCTCGTTATGTCGCGGCGACTGCTACGTCCCGGAGGCGCGTTAACGCGTTCTCAGTGGAATTAAGTTGAACCCTCTACGGGGACAAACGATGGAACCGGATCCATTTATATGCGTTAGGACGTCTTAGCTTTCTTACGGGAAGTTTTAACGACCGTGGCCGAGGAGTTTCGGTGGACCACCTGAAACTTTTAATCTCGATCGACCGCAGCAACGATCGAGGCTTCGCGAGTACAACCTCGCTGATCGACGAAAGTATAATTTTATCGTTTGTCGAATTGAAACCATTCGTCTTCGAATTATTTGAGGGAGCAAGACAGTTTGAAAATTACGAATACTTTGGAGGGCTAATAAAAAAAAAAGTAGAAAATTTGATTGACATGAGCTTTTGTAGTTTACTTTAACACGTTCTGAACTATAGAAAGCAACATTGAAAAAGGAAGAAAAAGGGCTCTTGTTTGACTTTTTGTTCTACATTGCTTATCGGTGTGCATGATTAGCAGCCAAACAGGATTAGCTGCAACGAAAAGGCAACAAAAGTTCAAAAGTAAACGATATTCTCCAGGGATTGACGATCCAAGATTCTCATTTTTGTGAAAATTTTAAAAATAGCAGATTTATATTTTTCGAAATTGTTAAAAATTAAAAAATGTTAGATCGTCAATCCCTAGCAAATGTTACACTAAAGATACGTATCAAGTTTCACGGTAATCGGTTGGTTAGATTCCGAGATATCTTGCACATCGTTTCTAAAAACCTAGTTTTGAAAAAAACGTGTTCAAAGTTTCAGAACGTTATTTTTCATATTTATCCTTTACTTACTTTCTTTACTTATATATCGCGACTCATAGTTCTTACAATTCACAACTAAATCGAATCCAAATCCCCTAATATTCGATTCACCAAAAGTAACACTTGAATCACACGATTTACACTTTACAATATTGCTCGAAGTTGTAAACAGTGATACAAATTCAATTATTTCCGTGGATTTATTATTATACCCCAAAACAAGTCGTTTTAAAAGCTAGAACCTTTTGCATCTTATTTCCAAGACTTCAAACTACCATTTAAAACAAAAAAAAAAAAAAAAAGAACAGATCGATTTTTTGAAAATTTTAAACTGTCCTGACCCCTTAATTATTTTTACTCCTATAATTATTTTTCGTGTAATTTTATTGCAGTGTGTTACACCGTATCAAGGTGTGATAACGGTAACGAAATAAAATACCGCTAATTCATAGGGACAAGAAAAATTCCAGCAGTAAAGGAACACGATAGGAGACGTAGGAGAAAGTGATAATAAAAAAAAAAAAGGAGAAGCAATAGCGAACATGGCGAGAAATGAAATTCCATGGTAGCAGGAAATTTTACAAAAATTTAGATCTGACGAAAGGCAACTCATGCAGCTCGCGATGCAAGACAGTTCCCACCGATTCCATCGAGCGCCTCGCGCGAGATACTCCTTCGTTCCCACCCTCTCACGGATGTTATCAAATTAGTTCAGAATCGAGGATCCCGCGGGATCCTCAACTCGGAGGGTATATCGATGGCCCGTGTCGGGATCGATTGCAGTTTTAAATTGTTTCAGAACTATTGACAACTCCCGACAACAATAGAGAATCGCCCTCCCATCGCTTGCTAAATCCACCGAACTATGACAGAAATTTATAATTTAATAGAGCTCGAAGAACGTCACGTTTCGTCGTTTTTCGTAGGACCAGCTATGGTGAATTTAATCACCGTTTTAATGGAACCGAGGGAACTTTGAGACGTTCGGTCACTTCGTCGTATTTTTGTGCGAGATTAATTATGATGAATCTTCTGTTTGCTGTCAGTTCACAACTTGCGCGCAATTTTGCACGATTTAGAAAAAACATGATTCAACTGTCGATGTTCGTTCTCTGTTGTTCGAATTTAAGGACAAATTTATTTTATTTGTAACTCGTACTGTTTCTACGATTGAAAATATTGGTTCAAAATTGGTTGAAATTGATGTTTATTTCCTGTTTGTTTCTTCGCATTTAGAAACGAATTTGTCGATCTGTAACTACAATTTTTACAATGTAGAACATCATCTAATTTCGACATTTTTTTTTCATCTAAAAGATGTCTTTGACCATAAAATTTCTGTGATGGTGAAATTTGTATGACTTGGAAATTTTAGATTGTCAAAATAGACATCGTCCAGAATCATAAAGTCGCTGTTAGCACGCGTCCGCAGTGTTAAATGATTAAGAACATTTCTCTCGAAAGAACCATTAGGTTGTGAAGAAGTTTTACCTTCGTGATGAATGGAATACAAAGCTAGGAAAGGAACGAAAATTTTAGACCTTGAAATTCAGATTCGCAAGTGAAGATTCGCGGCAGGTTCTTTACGTGTATTTCTATCAAATCGAAAGTCTAGCCACGGACAAATTTTTCCTTCTACCCTATTTTCTACATGCGTGTGTCGCTGAAAATATTTGCCCGTCAGGGCTCTCGGTACTGTGCGTCGAGGAAACGACGAAAATATTCGCGAGGCATCCGAAGAGGAGGCGGAAGAGGGAAGGAGAACAATATTCCGACCGTGTTTCCCTCTGCTCCGCTGTTTTCCTGAAAAAGATACCTGGCATTCGAAAATTTATTTAACGCTGCTGTTATTCAACTCCTTGAGAGGACTCGGCGAAAGAAGCCTTCAAAAACCCTAAGCTTCTTATTCGACAAAGTAATCCAAAGGAATCTCTCTCTCTCTCTCTCTCTGTGTTAGAAAGAAATAAAACAAAATAAAAGTAAAAAGTAAAAAGAAAAAAATAACAGTAAAACAAAATGAAACAAATCGAAGGCAAAAAGTGAAAAAAGGAAAAAGAAAGACGAGAGGTTGAGACAGAAATTCGTATTGAGAAGGAGACCGATCTTCTTTTCGAACGATTCAGACCCCTTTCAGAGAAGAGTTCGCCCCTGCGATCGATGCACGTTGCACGAGTTTCTTCTACCGATACTTACGTAGTCCGGGACACGGCGCGCGAGAGATTTTTCCGAGTGTAGTGAAATCGGGGGTGTATTCGATGGCTCGGAGTCTCGTAGACAGTTGAAAACGCTCGGAGAACGAACATCCACGCGAAGCAAATGGAGAAAGTTCAATGATGGATGCGTTTCGATATTTGTAAATGTTGGGTTCTCGTGACGCAAAGGGTTACAGCTGAAGAGAGGGACAACTGGCGTTTGTGGAACATTTTTCATATATTTATCGATTTGATCGATTGTTTGGTTTGTTGGGAATTTATCGATTTCGCTATCGAGCTGGGCTCGATTCGTTTAAACTCGCATATAAAATTATTTCGATTATTTTTTATTGTTATCAACTTATCGAAAGTTAACTGGATGAAAGAGAGAGTCGTCGATATTTTCTCGAAGTGATCGACGCGATGAATTAATTTTAATAACGTCAAATGCACGTGTTTAAATTTAACTTAAATCCTCTCAAGTCGTTATTGTTATTATTACTATTGTTGTTGTTGTTATCATTATTACTATTTAATTAACACTTAATTAATGTGTTTTTCAATAATCACGTAAATAAACCTAAACTGATTGAGTAATCAATTAATTTTTTTTGATTTTCGTATATAAATACAGTGTAATGTTACTTTAATCCAAGCCAGCCCGTACACTTAAAATTTGCTCTGCAAAGTCCAGCCAGTTAAGCGTTAACTCACTCGTTTCTTCCTAACTACCTAAAGTTGTTTCTTCTTGAACCTAAACTTATTTCTTCTTGAACTACCTAAAATAGTCAAAAACGACCAGTTTACAGGTTTTGTTAGGAATTTTCTAGAGTAACATATTTTTCAAAATTTACAATTTTTGTGTAAACAAAAATCTGAACGATTTCTCGAAAAGTGTAAATAAAAGCTTGTGTAATTTATCGTATCGTGAAGCTTTGCCATTCTTTTTTTTTTCTTTTTTGCCGTTTCCGATGGATGGAAATTTCAGATGCTTCAGCTCGTCGGTAGTTCCAAGCGTCAACGAATAATTCAGAAACAACTTAGGTGTCTCTTAAAATTAACACCGTGCGTGCATGCACGTACATAGGCACGTTCGTTCTGCGTACGAAACGTCCGGGACACAGGCTCGGTATACAGAGATTTTATTGCCCGTGTCACTCACCGCTATCATGATTTCACCGCGCATCGAGGCCGGCCACGTCCCACGCGCAACGCTGATTAATTCTCAGCGTCGCGTTTCGAATTTTCGCGGCGCCTGCCCCTCGTAAAATGTCGATCGAAGCGCGCGCTCGGTGCATTAAAAAACGTTCTCGCCGTAAATATCGGCCGTGACTCGCGAACGACAGAAAGAGAATAACGGCCGAGGCGTGCAGTGACGCCCCTTCTCTTTCCCTCTGGCGGAACGAGAAGTTGAGATTTCGAGTACGTTTGACGGCCGAGATTATTTTTCGGCCAGCCAGCGAGGATCAACGAAACGAGCAGTGAGGGTGAAGCGGCTGTGGAAGGAGGCCGGGGCGTGAAAGTTGGACGACTCGTTACAACTTTTTAATGGCGGCGAGATTAGTTTTTAAACGACTTTCCGCGTAGTTGGGAGGTGAATTTTCATGATACCCGGGAACATTCTTTAGCGGTTCTCGACGTGTGACGACGACGCGGTACCAAGGTTGGAACCAAGTGAAACCGTGAATCCCGCGCCTTTTTATCCTCGGCCAGTTACGCTAGACGCCGCTTTTAGAGGCTGCGAACTAGAGATTGCGCGCGTTTAAACGTGTCAGACTGCATACGGGGTGTTCCGTTTCACTGGAAGGAAATTTCGACAGTAGAGCACTTGCAACTTTTTCCTTTTTGAAAAAAAGGAAAATTCTGCTCGAACTCGTTGCACATTTAAATAAAAACATCTACATTTTACATATTGTAAAAAACGTTTTCTGTGGAATTCTGACAGGAAGAAGTGTTTACGCTTGGGAACATTTTTGGACAGCGTTTCGCGAGACAGATACTGTAGAATAATAAAAGTTTCAAATTATTGTAGAACGTTTAATTGAAAATTCATTTTTATTTTCGAGTGCTATTCGTCGAACAGTATTCATTCAACGTCAACATTTGCTACAAATAGCGAGAATGTTTTTTTAAATAAACAATTGACAAACAATTTATCTGCGACTTTTCAATATTTAATTCTGAGTTATTTCGGTTGTTTTTTTAAAAATATATCCAATGATGCTTCCAATATTGTATTCGAATATTTTTCCAAGTTTTTCGAGCATCCTCGGAAATGGAAGAGGCTTCAAAGTAGACTCGAACATCGACGAGTCTTTCTTTCATTACCATTTGCCTCGCTGTTGTTGTCTTTTATTAAAATTTCATTAAAATCGTATCAAATATCCGAGGAAGAGAACATTGGAAAAAGAATTGATAATGTATCTTTCATCATATTTCAAATTCGACTCGACGAGACATACATGACGAAGGTTTTCAAGTTTCTAGCAATGACAAAATTGCGCAATTTCCAAAAAAAATTGCGTAAACAACGCAACAGGACAAACCCAGCAGGAACGAATAAATTCGTCCGGACAGGGAATAAGGAGGGTGAAGGAAAGTCCGGACATACATCATCTTGTGACACAGAGGTTTCTAGTTTCTAGCAGAGATTTTTGAATTCAACGACAAAATTGCTCAGTTCAAAAAAAAAAAAAAGAAACAACAAAATTGCTTAAACAACGCAACAGGATAAACCCAGCAGGAACGAATAAATTCGTCCGGACAGGGAATAAGAGACGGAACGTGGAGAAGCTAAGGAGGGTGGAGGAAAGTCCGGACATACATGATCTTGTGACACAGAGGTTTCTAGTTTCTAGCAGAGATTTTTGAATTCAATGACAAAATTGCTCAGTTCAAAAAAAAAAAAAAAAAAAAACAAAATTGCTTAAACAACGCAACAGGATAAACCCAGCAGGAACGAATAAATTCGTCCGGACAGGGAACAAGAGACGGAACGTAGAGAAGCTAGGTAAGGGGAGGGGAGAAGTCCGGTCGATTGATCGCGATATCATTTGCGAAAGTCGGGGATTTAATTCGTTCCGGCGTAATCAGTCGGACGGTTCCCTATCAAATGAACGTGCTCGCGGGACAAAAATCGCGGTACGAGTAACTGTGTCGCGTTTCGCGGAGGAAGCATCCCGAGGCATCCTCCCTACACCCCTACGCAACCACCCCCGCCCGCCGTTCCTTCCTTTTCGACTAGCTGGAGCGCGAGCCAGCGGCTGAACGGGCGAAATTAATTGGAAAAGAGGAGTCAAACGAAGAGCGAAATTGGTAACGCGTCAAAGCACTTTTGAATAACGTTTTCAAGGGCTTTTCGTAGATGGAATGCTCGCGCGGTCGTTAATCAAACCGTGAATCCGTCCCGATATTAATACGTTCCTTCCACCCCCCTACCTCCCCCCCGCGCGCTGGCCCGAGTAAATTTCATACGGATAGCGGCGCGCGCGATATTAAAACGGAACAACGGGGAGATGGTTCGATCTTGCCGGCGTCGGTTTGACGCCGACCGCTCCATTATATTACACCGACGTTCCTTCGCGTTTCATCCGCCGATTCGAATCGAAATGAACTGTCGTTACACTGTTCTCTCCTTTCGTGGGGAGGAATAAGAAGGAGAGAAAGTTCTGTTTGAATTTTTAGAGAGTGTCTCTGTCGCTGGAGAACTGTCACTCTGAAGGGATGAGATTGTTGAACACACGTGGAACGTAGTGTTCATTTGTGAACGACGAACTGACTGTTTAGTATTTTACAGTTTTTGATAATTTTTGCGTCTAGCAACGTCGAAGTTTTTTGTTGGAAAACAGTTCGTGAAAGATTGTCGAAAGGCAGCTGTTTTTGTAAATTCATTGATTTACATGTACTTTTATTCATTTAATATGGATTTGGATTTTACTCATTTAATACACAATAGATGAATCTTTTGTGTATTTAATCGGTATTGGAGTGTCGTAAAAATAGTTTGGAAGTCTCAGAATAATTAATTTACTTGTTTGTTTAGAGAAGATAACATGTCGCAGTATAATGCATAATTCATGTACATGCATATACATCAAATTTATTGATTGGTACATAATATTAATAAGAAATTAATTCGATTTTAAATTTATATTATTCTCTCGGTTACGTATATATAATATATTGATACATAGGTTTATGTAAATATGTCAGTACATATATTATATACATGATATATTTTATTAATTACATGTTATATACATATTTATATACACAACATATAAAAAGAGACAGTAATACAAATACCTTATTAACGAATTCTTGTCTCGTTACCTGCTGCCCATTCGGTAGCAAAATTCTATATTCTCGACTGTAGCTTTAAGTACTTGAAGGATCGACGAAAATGAAAATCAAGTAAAAATAAAACTGAATTTCGTCAGACGGAGGAATCCTCGACGATACAAGGCTTGCTTCGAGCCATTAAAAAAAACTAAGGTCCTCTCGTTTAGCTTTGTCCGCGTAAACGGTTCGTCGATAGCGTGGAACGTTGTCCTCCGTATCGAGGAGGTATTGTCGTCGCAGCCGACGTCTAATCTTTATCGGCCCGCCATTAAGGCGAAAACGTCGCGGGCGACAACACACGGAGACAAGTCAATAGACCGCCGTGGACAAAGAGTCCGGCACAAAAGAGTTTCCCCACGAAGGACAAATAAGTTCGGTTATAAAGCAGAGCCGCTCGTAATATGAAAGACCGCCGACGAATGAGTTTGTATACGCGTAAACGGTCGACTTGGGAAAGCGAGATAGAATCACGGGACAACGAAAAGAGAGAAAAAGAGAGAGAGAGAGAGATGAAGAGCAAAGCAGCGAGAAACGAACAGTTAAAACGAAGCGATATTATATAGTACTCCTTTTACTTGCAGACGAGAAAGAAGTTGCGAGAAGTTTTTATGCAACGCCTGTGCAAACGAACTTGAAATGTTAAAAACGGCGACAAACTGAGGAATGATTGCTGGAGTCGATGCTGGCGTGGTAAGTAGAATGGGAGCGTTTGTGGCCAGACGAGGCTTGTTAAATCTGATCGCGTTGTGAATATCTGAACAATAGCCGGGACAATTGGATTTTTGTTTTTTCCAATCAAATGTGAATTTTATTTCCAACATAGCTTGCGACAATGAAAAATCACGAATTTTATTATAAAAAAAAAAATCTATTAATCCACGATCCATCTCCGTGACAATTTTTAGTTGTAGAGGCTCTCTCTCTTCCACTTGGGACGTAACATTTACACCACAAAAAAAAAAAAAAAAAGAAAAAAAAAAGAAAAGATAGAAAGTTTTCATCTCTGGCGAAAGTGTTTCGCTTTCGTTGAATTTCCTCGCGGTTTCCCTGACGATGAAAATTGCAACCGCGGTTGCCACTGATGGTGTCCCCCTCCCCCTCCCCTGATGTCAGTCTCAATCTGGTTCGACTGTCCGCGGTATTAAATTACAGCTAGCCGTCGAGCACACGCTTCTTGCCAAAAGCTCTGGCCGCATCGATCGGCCCCCGTAGCTAATTGTCAATTTCCTGGCCGACAAATCACGCGGGCTTGCTCGCGAGATTGCCGGGCCACTGTATTATCGGTACGATTGTTAATCATTAAAACTGACGCGAGCAAACGCCGTGTTACACTTTCGCTCGACTATACTCTGTCGAATCTGAGATTTCTGTACAACTGGAAGGGAATCATAATCTGAGCCTCGACCAAATTAGTCAAAGTGATCGACTGCGTTGTTTATCAGAGCTTCACAGACTTGCGTTTTTACTGATTTGAAAGATATACGAGTAGAATAAAAATATCGTGCTTTTGTTTGAAACAATCCTCTCTCTCGATTCGGTAGCTTAATTAATAATTTACGAGTTATTTCGACGTCGTCACGTCTATAACGAGACTCGTTCTGTATTTATTGGGCTGTATTTTATTGTTAGAAATGAACTTTATTCAATCATTCAAGAGGTGATTGGTGAATTCTGAACATTAAAAGAGACAGGCCACAATTCTCCGAGCAGTTCGACCGAGTTACTCGAAGAAGTTTAAGAGTCCTTTATCATCGTGGCGGGTCGTTTCAAACTCGTTTGTGGACCGATTAATTGACCAGTGGAATCCGTCTATTTCTACTGAAACGTTCGCGTGCAAGTTATATATGGCGTTCGAATTATCGAAGACAAAACTTTCGTTGTCCATTAAGGAAATTACGATTGAACGGCGATTGTCAAATCCGTCAGATATAATTTACCAAAAGCAGTCAGGTTATATCGATTACACTTTGAGCACAAATCAAAAACACGAAACAGCGAAATGATTTACGAACGCGACTTGATTGGTTTTTTCAGTTTTGAGCACGAAACGAAAAACACGGAAAATTTTGTAATTTAAGTATAATTCAAATTTTAACTTTAAATTCAAGTTATATAAATTTACAGTTAAATAGCAAAATTTAGATTTGATTTTAGAAAATTTAAATATTTAGAATACAAATATTTTAGTCTGTTCGAATTTTACGAAATTAGAGGATAGAGATGGTTCAGAGTATTTTATTAAAATATTTTTGGACTGTAGGGTGCAAAATTAACCCGTTGAAAGTCCATTCTCGTAATATTATATTTGCAACGGAGGAAGATTATTTGTGCATTAACAAAAATAGAAGTTCTCTTTCGAGAAAATGGTATTTCAATCTTATGAACAGTATTACAAATTTATAAGTGTCTATAATAACTTTTTGACACAGTTTCTTAAAATTCACTGAGTCCTTTGTGTATTTAATTCACACTAGAATGCAAATGAATAATAAAATCAATAATAAAATAATTTATTATATATATATACATATTAAAAAGTATCTATATGTTTAAAAATGCATTTTTAATTTGTCATATATCATTTATTCAATACTAAACTTTCAGACTTTTGGTCATTTTTAGGCACTCAGAAGGTCAATAGGTTAAATTACCTCCAGTACAAATATCATAAGCAAGAGTCAATGAATCGATCAATTCTTCCACGTTTCTCTGATCCCTCTGACAAATCTGCTTTCTCTCTTTGATCCTTTAATGGAAACCCGGGGCTCGGACTTAACGAGACGTTGAATTCACAAGGGAGCAGCTGCTGAAAAGTGGCGTGCTCGTATGTCACGTTAACAATTGTTTCGTTAACGATCGTTAATAACAGACTCGCGATACTTTCTCTCCTTCTTTTTTTTTTTCTTGTTTCTCATCGAGCCACGCTAACGAACGCCTGTTTTCTTCTCTCTTTTTCACCTTCCCTTGATAAAAAGAGGCCTCGACCATCACTCGCAACGATTAGCGTTGCCATTGTCGTGTAAACAGCGCCTCTGCAGCCAGGGCACGCGAACAATGCCATATTCCAGGTCTAATGGCCGCGTGTGTCATGGTATCTCGTTCCTATTAGAGCAATCCGCGCGCGCGTGCTTCGAATGCGCGTTAAACACCCGTGGCAATTACTTTAAATTACTTAGTTTTGCGCTGAGGCGCGGTAATTCCCGTCGTCTCGAGCACGCGAGAAGGAGAAACTCGGGAAGAAAGAGCCCGCAGTTTTAGAATTGCAGTGGGGCAACTCGATTGTCGGAATAACGATCACGTGATTGCGCGATAAAATTAATTTAAATTGCTCGAAATTTCATTTGTCAAATCCCGCCGCGGATCGAACCTAAATTTTAATCGTAACATTAATAATTGTAAATTTATAAAGTCTTTGCTTCCGTCTGTTTAGATCCTTGTCTGATTGTTTTTCTCATGTATCAAAATTCGAAATAGATACCTTGTTTGATTTTATGTAACGTTTAGTGATTTTATATATTCTAAAATGTGAATAAAATTACTCCTCGCACACAATTCAATTTGCTTTTTATATTTTTGTTAATTGAAGTAAATCAGACGGCCAATTATGAGACGTTGTGTCCGCAAATACAAGTCCAACGATAAAAATTCCTGTTTACACAGTTCGCGATAACTTTGTTACATTTTTCATTTATTGAAATGAATGAAATAAATGTTAAATATCTACAAATGCATCGCCATTATACGAAGCTCTAATTTAATAATAAATTTTTTATTTATACAATTAATTACGTCTTATTGATTAATCTTGTTAACAAAACTAAATGAAATCATCATTTGTAAGTACTTACTTCACCCCTGTACGTGCAATTTGAAACCTAAACCTTAACTCGATAATAAAATTCTTATTCACTTAATCAATCACATTTTCTGTTAATAAAAATAAATAAAGTCACCACTTATAAATGCCTGCGTCAATAGAAATCATATTTCTCCTCCTCGTACCTAGATCTTTTTAATCCAATATAATTTAACGTTACGTTAAATTTTACAATTTGAATTTTCATTCCTTCTCATCAATCCGTGCTCACGTCGACTGAAATAAATCACGCGTTTCATGATGGATGCATCGTCCCGATTCAAGGCGCGGTACGTCGTTCCTCGTCGCGTTCTTCTTTCTTCCTTCGTTTATACCTACCTACTCCTACTTTGGTACCAAACGGAGTTCTCGGCGAGTCGAGCAACCCGGATCGTTTTCATTTGCAAGCTGTTACGAGTGTAGCATCTGCTGCTAAACGCTATAAACAGCTTCACTCGGCTCGTAATGGCGAAAGGCGGAGTTTAACTTCGGGATAGGAGGCCAGGTCCAGAGTGGAGGCTCCCTTCAACGTGCACTCGTTGCTCGCCTAAACTCGCTAGGCGCACGGGGTTGCCGGCCCTTGGTAATAGAATGTAAGTGCAATAATAGAGTCGCCACTTACCATCTACGAAAACCCTATTTCGTCTTCCGCGTCGACGGAAGGCCCCATCTCGCCTCTCGAGCACTCTGCTCCAACCTCGTCCATCTTTAACTCGTCTTCCACCGAGTCTTCTTCTTTTTCCACCCTCTGCGCCGTCCAGCCTCTCCTCTTCGCTTCGAGTTTGCCTCTTATCCCTCCCCACCACCTTATGCCGCCGTCGCTACGCACACTTTAGACTTACTGTCTAAACGCTGTTTTTAAAACTAGAGACGGGACGAAGAAGCTTTGCTGTTTCGTTGGAGGGCAACTATGGTGATTGTAGAATTTTTTGGCAATTTTCATTCTGTCATTGTTGTCTAATATGTGTGATGAAATATTATATCTGATCTCAAAGTAACTTGATTTTTCTTATAAATTAACTTATAATAAACATATAATGAATCCTAAGAATTTTAAAAAAACAACGCTGTTTTTTCTCAGTTTTCTCATTTTTCTTTTTTTTTTTTTTTATTAAGCGAGGATTGTTTTTATCAACTGAGTCGAATATACAAATTGTGATATGACAGAAAAATGAGAAAAATGCGCGTGTTTTGTTTTTTAAAGTTTCTGTGGGATTTAGTAAATCTTTGGATCACCTCGTAGATTAATTTCTGAGAGAGAGAGAGAAACTTGTTACTTTGAGATACAGGTGTGTTAAGATATAATATAATATTTGGTTCATCTTGTAGATTGGAAAAGAATGACAGAACGAAAATTGGCGAAATTAATTTAACAGAAGACTCACATTGAGGTTGACAAAAAAAAAAAAAAAAAAAAAACAGCATAGATAGAAATCGAAGAAATTGCGTCATCTTCTTGTAAATTGATTGAAAAAGTACAAAATGATATACAAAAAAGTATAAAAATCAAAAATTGGGGAAATATGTGTTTTTGCAAAATTAATTTACAAACGTGAGACTTCTCTCACTTTGTATTAAAATATATCGATTCGATTCGTCACCATTAGATCCGGAAATAATTGCAAAAATTGAAAAATTCTTGAAGAAATCAATTACGCAGATATAATTGTAATTACATGAGATTGGAAATTACAAGGAAATTACAGAATTATCCACTTTGATCCCTTCTATTTACCATGTCTCGTTTTCTCTGTCTTCCTTCCTTCTTCAAACTCTCCTTTCGTCCTTTTGTTTCATTCTGTACGAACGTTAAACCTTCGCCAATTAACTCACCGCGTAATGTCGCCCTGGTCGTTATCTACCGTGGCGTTTCCACACCCCTTTCGCTGGAATCGTTTACACGGTCACTTATGTCGGTACCCTATGGCGCTAATGCCGTAAAAACGAGACGGGCTACTGGTTAAAAGCGATAGGGCTAAGTGGAAATTAATTGCCGGGACAAAACCGATCTGCCCGATCCGCGCGATTTATTACTGATATATTTATATTAAAATAATCTAATATTAAATATATTATATTATTTATATTATAATATAATATTAAATATATTATTTATATTATAATATAATGTTAAATATGTTATTTATATTATAAAATAATGTTAAATATATTATATTATTTATATTAAAATAATCTGATATTAAGTGATATTATATTTTAATACAATCTAACAGTTATTGATTTCGTTATACTTCAATAATTTCTTATTATATATATTATACATAAAAATTATTATATTATATTATACATTATATATATAATATTAAATTATTACTATAACAAGTATATAAAATTTCTTATTATATATAATAAGAAAAAAATCATGGTCATTTTCATCTTCTTTTAACGAGAGTCAAACAAACGGGAAGAGGTAACAATGAAACGCGGAGCTTCAAATCGGTCGCTGTCAACCAACAACCGGTTCATAGTTCGATCGACGTCATATAGTTCCAGCGTCAATTGTCAATTTACCGTTTCCGAAAAATTATTAATCGTCCCGTGAGAAATGTATAAAACGCGTACTAAAACGCAAATACATGAAACGTACGTACCAAAATCGCGTGTAGCCACGGAATTTCAACAACATCACAAGTTCCAGTCCAAATTTGTCCGTAACAGCGCGCAAGAGTTGTTTTCAGTGATCTGGATATTTCGCGATCCATTGTGTGTACGTACCAAGGGAGGGAGGGGAGGGTTGAGAGCGCTGTGTATGGAAAGTAAACTTTCACGGTTAGGCGGTTGTTTTTTCTATTTTCTCTTTCTCTCTCTCTCTTTTTTTTTTTTTTTTTAATGAAAGAATCACAGAATTGTTAGCACGCTGTAAAAATAAACGTAGAGTTTGTTGTTCGCCAGCACGAAATACGTCGCAGATTGTGTTTGACTTTGTGTACCGGCGGTATTTTTCACAAGTGGGGTAGAAATTCCGAGGTAATTTAATATTCCATGTTGGCATTCGCCGCTTTCGTATCCCATAGGTATTAATATTGCACGGCGATACGGCGAGATACATTTTTCCTCCTGCGCAATTCTACAAAGTGCAATTTATTTGAGATCCCGTGTTATTGTTCCGGCGTAATGCAACGGTCTGCCGGAAGGTGCGCTGCGTCCTCGCCAGTGATACGAGGCAACAATTAGTGGGGCACGCGAGTGCGAGATGCGTGTTCCTCTGGTTCAACCTTTCCCCCCTCCCTCATTTCTCGTTCGTACGAAATATTTTTGCAAAGCATTATTCGAACAAACGTGAGTTTTGTCGCAAATGGCGTTTGCATGAGATTTCATGACTCATTGAACTTCGCCATCGTGTATATTTATACGTGGAAATTTGATTAATTATAAATTAACGATCGAGAGTATTTTTTTCTTGCTCGATTTTTCCATCCCACTCGTACGAAACGTTTATATAAATAATATATAATAAAGGAGTCTTCTTTACAAAAACATTTATGCGGTAACATTGTCATGCTGTTTTCAACTTTTGTGTCGCATAAATTTTGTACGATTCATTGAACTCTTGTTTGCAAAAGTCAATCAATTAATCAAACGGGCGAATATTCGGATCGTGCATCTTTCTTGTTTCATTTTTTTCATTTTCGTTCTTTGGGAATAGTTTTGCAAACGTAAAAACAAACGCTGTTTTGAATTTTTAGTTACGGAAAAATATTTGTACGCAAATTATTATATGATCAATAGTTTCTTCTTACATAAAATTTCGCAGTTTATTAAATTCTGTTTACATAAATATTTATACAGAAATCAAGGAATGGGAGCATTACTTACAAATAATTTTTGCGATTAGAAACTATTAGATACTTCTTGCGAGTATTTTCATGTAAGCAAATGTTGTATTGAAGAATTGACAGAAATATTTGTAAATATTTATACATTATTTACATAATTTACATAATTATTATACGATTCATAATTTCTTAATTACAATTTATTGAATTCTATTCGGATAAAATTGCCTAATTTCTCGAGTTCTGCACAAATATTGTTAACATAGAAACAAAGGAGTGGAAGCATTCCATACAAATAATTTTTGCCATTAAAAACGATATTTCTCGGAAATGTTTTCGTCAACGTTCCCGTCGAAGGAAACATTGAGAATTCAGCGCCGTGCAAAAGAGAAATTCAGAGATACCTGCGCGCGTGATACATATGTCGCGCTGGCTCTCTAAGTGGAAACAGTCGGCGTGTAGTCAGACATCTCGTTCCTCCTAAATTAAGATTCCTCCAGCAAGATACGTCCATTTAGAAATTGAAACGCGCTCTGCATACCCTCGCTGACGAATTCCTGCACGTAGGGAACAAAGTGGATGAAGTCATCGTATCAGGGCCGACAGATTAACGAGAAACGAGAAGTGCACGACGTGTGTCCGATGGGTAAATTTGGGGGTCACCATCCCGATCTTTTTGTTATTAAACGAGCCGTGAACTTTCTTAATCTCTTAATTCGAGACTACGAATACCAGAGAGAAGGGAACCGGAAGTCAGAACTTTGAATTAAACTCTTCTTCTTTGATAATAGTAACAACTTTTGCTTTTCGTGGATTTTTCGCGCCAATTAGAGCGTCATGAAAAATGTGTTTTTTATAATGTTTATCAGTTGTTGTTCATCTCTTGACACTTTTTTTTTCTCATTAAATGTTAACCTTGTCTTTCAGCACAGATATTGGACGAGTTTTATTTTTACAACATAGGCATAAAACATCTATAACATATTTTTCCAATATAATATATTTACTTAATATAAATTTATATAATTGTACATATATAATATTTTTGTAATATTAGTACAATATTTTAATACAATATTATAACGTTCAATACAAAATATTTAATACAATATTCATTATAACGTTCAATACTAAAGTTTTTACAATATTTATTACAATGTTTAATAAATATTTTTACAATATTTATTACAAAATTTTTATAATATTTAATATAGCATTTAATACAGTAGAACAATTAAACGATTCGACAGACAACGACACCTCTTGATTTATTCAGGTTGACAACACTACAGACTTTTCACTGTTATCGAGTTTCAGTGAATCCGATCGTATTACACTGACCTTCCTTATCAATCGATTTTTCAGGTATTTATGTTTTTGTGTGACTTAGCCTACCTTCGAGTTTTGGCTATTCCCAATGACACCTTGCGGCATTCTGCTGAATTAATTCGATCTTATTGTTTTGTCGACTCCCTCGTTTGCACTCGCACATTGCACACACAGTATTTTTTAATATTTTTACAATGTTTAAATACAATATTTAATATATTATTCTTAATATTTGTACAATATATTGTAAAATACAATATTTTCTAAAATATTTTGGTAACAAAAGCGTGCTATCAGCGTTTCAAACAATGTTCGTTTTCAAATCTCGTGACACACGGTACATTGCCTCGTGCAATTATTATGCTATTCATTTGTCAATTATATTCATTTGTTAATTATGCTAGACTTGATAACATTTGACACAAACTTTCTGAAATAGGTTCTGACTTTGTGCAAGTGTGAAGGTCATTCTCCTTCATATTCACTTTCACGTGATATTGAAAAAGATATGGCATTCTGTTTAAAAAACTTAAGGTCACCTTCGATTCTCAATAGACAAGGTGATTAGAAAAAATTTCTACGTACCGTCACACTGCGTACAAAAAAAACGATACAACTTTCTCCTCTTTTGTTTTTCTACAGCATCTACCATTTTCGAGGAAAAATGCTGGACATTAAATCCGTGAGCACGTGTTCTCTAAAGAAAGAAAAAAAAAGGAAAGAGAGAAATACTCTTTCTTTCTCGTCTCGTAGAAGCATAGGAGGTTGGAATTGTAGGTAGAAGGATTCGAACAGTTTTAATCGCGTTCACCTGGATATGACACGATGAAATCCCTTCCCCCGGAAGTCAACACGCCGCGCATTTTGCTCCACTGTTCGAACGACCGTGGAAAATGCCGTGCAATTCGGAGAGAGTCGAGTGTCGAACGAGAATGCGATTGTAACCCGATCGTCAGCTGTGGAAGAAAAAAAGTGACGGTTCAATTCTTGATTCTCGAACGAGTCGCGTTTGATAAGAGAATAGAGATATCTGTAGCTGTAGTCACGTACTTTCATTCCCTAGGTCGTTTAAATTATCATTTACAATTTGTTCACGTCAGCTTCTCTTTTTAAATGTCGGCTAAATTTATTATTTCATAATAGCTTTTTTATACTTATACTTTTTATAACTTATTGTTTTGTAATAATTTTTATTGTCATTTTTTTTTAAATTTCTGTGAAATTTACTTTTGGGTATTTTTTTTCTTTTTGTTGTAAATCCTGTACTCTGTAGATCAATGCACAAATATGTAACGTATTTACAGACGTAATGTATACAAATAAAATTAATACAGATCCATTTTCAAATCATATGAAAGAAATTATTTCAAAGAAAAACGTGCAATTATAGGTGTAATACGTACAAACAAAATTAATACAGATCAGATATTTTTATCGAACAGTCCTTTCTTCATCGACAATAACCTCAAATCAATGCAAAGATCGTGGAAATAACTGGAAATGATACTACATCGAGGAAAGTACGAACTACATAAAATACTTATATAGATCTTTAGATAGAAGATAAATTAGAAAAATTCGTGGGACAAAAGTTGTAACAATCATTGAGGAATCTATGTATGATCAGGGATCAAATAATTCAGAAAATTATTAATTAAATCCAAAGCTCTTTCGATTATTCGTTCAATTATCGTCCAGGGTGATGATCAAACAGACGTCCAAATGTCTTGGAATTGCGTCGAATTGGGTATGAAAGAATATCTTTAAACCGTCTCTCTCTCTCACTCTCTCTTTCTCTCTCTCTCTCTTTCACTGCTTCTATTTCCCCTTCTTATTTTTTCCGCGCTCGGCCCGATCCACGGCGGTCGTTTATTTTCCCTCCCCCGAATTTCAAGCCGGCGCGAAATGAAGCGAAATTAATTTCACCGACGGCGTCTGAACTCGTCAGGAAAATCAGGGCTGAACCCGGGCGTGTTCCGCTCGAATCGCCCCGCGACACGTTGAATTTGATACCAGAAAGAGCAGAGCGAAGCAGCGAGGAGGAGCGCGCTCGCTCGCGAGAGAGAGAGAGAGAGAGAAAGAGAGAGAAACAACGGATGGAAAACAGAGACAGAGAGGGAAAGACAGAGACGGAGAGCGTTTGAAACGAGTTACACGAGGATGGCGGTGAATCCGAAAATTCTCGCTATTAAATCACGGTTAATTTCCTCTTCTGCAGGCGCGATAACTCTCCTGTCGCTGTGATTGAGCCATTGTACATCCCTTTTTTCCCCCTCTTTCTCTCTCTCTCTCTCTCTCTTTCTTTTCCTTTTTTCTTCATTCACGATCCATTCGAAATTGCCAGGAGGGGGAGGAGAAGGAGGTGAAATAATCCATCGAACCGGGGCTGATTCGCCCGGGTAAAATTTGTTTCGCTTGTACGGCGAATCTCGTCCCCCCGCCCCCTTTGACGTGTTGAAAAATCCTCTCCGTCTTCACCTCTCCTCCTTTCCTCCTGCGTGGCGAGGAGAGGATCGTATCAATTAACGGGCATTCAAGAAGCTCTCGCTTCTTTCACCCCCTCGCCCCTTCTCTTTATTTATTTCCTCCCTCTTTCTTCTCGCCTTTCGCAGGAACGCCTCTGACTTCAATCGGGAAGGGGGAGGAAGGGGAGAAATTTCGAGGAACAACTTGCTCGGCAGAGAGGCTCGTTATCGATCGGCATTCTGTTTTTCCTTCGACTCGGAATGCAATCCACGAGAGGCGAACGGGAGTACCACTTTGCGAAATTGAACGCGTAATTTTCCACGCGACGCACGCACGAGTACGCGCGAACACGCCTTGCCAAGACGCCTCGCCAGGCTGAACCGAATCGTTGGCCGAACTATCGACACCCATTGACGAACACCGCTACGGTTCGACGAGATACCGAGATGCTTCTTCGATACGATTCCGCTTCGGGGAGCTTCTGGAACGAAGGGATAATTGTGATGCTTTCTCTTTGTAAAGGGAAATATTTCTTTTTTTTTTTTTTTTTTTGGTCTCCTCGGCGGCGAGGAATGAGAAAGAGGGTAGTTCCTTTCTTCTCGTTGATTTTTCTCTGCGAAGTAGAAACGTATTGCTTCGTATTACTCGTGTTCTTAAACGTGTAACAAATTTGGAGAAGCCAGAGAATCAAAACAAAGATGGGACGAAAGTGGAGTATTATTCGATACGAGCTTTATAGAAAGACCGTAGAGATAAATTATCGTCTATCGATGTGCAATATTCTATTTCATAGATACAAAGGTGTAAAAAACGACGAAGTCGGATAAAGAATGGAATGAAAACGGAGTATCACGTTTCAGTGTATATTTTGTAGCAAGTCCATACAGATACATTTTGCTCCGCGATATGGGATACTGTATTTTACCAATATGAAATTCCAAAAGATCGGAGAATAACGCGAAAATGAAATATCATATACTTTGACACACGCTTTATAGAGAAACTATACATTCTTTAGTCTATGATATGCAATTTTACAGAGTTGCAAAAACACAGAGGATCAAATAAAGAGTAACAAGAATGTGAAACATCATGTTTCAGTGTACATTTTTATGGAAAAATTATCTTCATTATACATTATCTTTTGTGATATACAACATTGCATTTTGTAAATATGAATTTCAGAAAAACGAAGAATGAAAAGAAGAACATGAAGAAAATGGAAAATCACGTTCTATTATATAGTTTAAAATATGTAATATATAATAAAATAGGTGATATAAAGTACAACGATAGTATAATAAAATATATATAATGAAATAGATAATACACAATATAATATATAATAATAAAAAAAATAGATAATACAAAGTACAACGTATAAATGTTCAATATTAAATATACGAAATTGTATTTTACAAATAAAAATTTATACAAAAGCAAGGGTACAAAAGAGAGTAGAGAATCGAGCAAAGAATAATACGAAAGTATATACTTCGTGGAACGCATATGTGCATTATTTTCTATTTACAACGTACTGGTATTCTACAAACATGAAGAATACCAGTTTCTACATTTTATCAATCTCTATGCAGCGACGGCATATCGACGAGAATGTAAAAGAACAGCGAAGCAGGGAAAGAAAGGAGGAACCGTGGAGGATCGAGATATCACAGTCGAAATATAAGATTCAAGTAGTCTGCGGAGGGAATTGGATCATCGATTCGGTTTGTTGGGTGAAATATAGGAAAGAGGGGGGCGGTGGTTCTCGAGGAACGCACGAGGTTCTACCGATGAGAAACGACTGTTTGCGTTTTTAGCGGCAGATACGAATCTGTTTAGAATGTCTTTGAGGAGAAACCGGTGATACGCGGCCTCGCCTGGCCGCTATTATTGTCCCGCTGGGGGCGAGAGGATTTACGATTTGGCCGATAAGGGGAAAGACGGTAACGAAAGTGCAAAGTTATTCCCGGGATGGCCGAGATCTATGATATTCCAGTTGCCAGACTGACTGCCAGTCGCCCCTTTTCGCCGACTGATATCCCGTCGAAACTTCCCCGAGTAAAATGAAATCGCCTCCCGCCCCTCCTCCCCCAACCCCTTGTTCTTCGTCGTTCTACGAATGGGACACGAGTTCCCGTTCTTTTTAATTCGATACCTCCGACCGATGCACGTGGAATTCTCGAAATTTTTCCCAATTTCTGTCGTTCTCTTCTTTTTTCTGTGGGGGAAGGTTCTTTTCTATTACAAGTTGTTACGAGATGTTAAAATGCTACTTTTTTTTATGCAGGAGATTTGGTTCATTTTTAATGATATTTATCATGTACTTATTATTTGTTTGTACAAATGAACTTCTACTGTACTAAATAATTATATAATTTAATTCATTTTTAATGATATTCATATCGTAAGATGTTCATTTAACTTTTTGACAGGGTTCTTTTCTTTTATTTTTCGACAAAAAGTGAATGTTAAAATAGTAACTTTTTTTATGTAGGAGACTTTGTTGGTTCACTTTTAATGATATTTATCATGTACTTGTTATTTGTTTGTACAAATGAACTTCTGCTGTATACTACTAAATAATTATATAATTTGATAGATATAATGAATTAATTAAATGTTAATAATCGTGCAATTTATAAAATCACATTCATAATTATTTTGCTACGTAATAGCTGGCTCGCGTTTGTAAATATCTTCCCCTTCAATCTGAAAGCACATATCAATTGAGAAAATCAACTGGAATGACGCCACTCAACATTAATCAATTTTGAAGATGAGATTACTACGGTTCAGATAATCCCCTTTAGTGGATCTCTCCCATAATTTATTTCTAGAATCCCTCTAAGAGTTTCCGATTCTTAATTTCAATCAATTACTTTTATTGGAGGGGGGAGGGGGAGGCGAGAATTCTGCTCTCCCCTACTATCTTCTCCCCCAGCTACAAATCAAACCAACTTCTATCATCGAGTTTCACGAATTTATCATCGATGACATCCTCTGACTAATTTATATCCCAGCACATCTCTGACACATTCTAGCTCAGGACCATAAAGTCGTTGTTAGCACGCGGTGTTAAACGATCAAGAAACTTTTTTGCCAATCTTCCAAACAACTGTTAGGCTCCGACTTATGGGTCCCGACATTGAAGTTAATCAATTCTGAAGTACTTCACTCAACTCTCGAACATACTTTGCATTTATTCGTTGCTCTTGTCAAGTATAATTCTGTTCCCTAAAAGTATGATATTTATATTCTCTGTGAATTGAAAGTCAACGTTCTTTTTGTCCATCCATTTCCTGTTCCTACGTTCAACCAACTGTACAAACAACTGTTTGTTCCTCACTGTACATACGTTACTCTCCTCTTTCGAAATCTTTATATCGTTATATATACAGGGTGTCCATAAAGTCTCTTTGCAATTTCAAGAATTTATTACAAAGGCAAATGATGCCATTGCCACCATTGATGAGGGTATGCTACAGCGAACGTGGCAACAAATCGAGCACCGTCTTGATGTGCCTCGTGCAACTAACAGTGCCCATAAAAGTGTATCAAATGAGACAGAGAAGGAACTTAAATATATACGTCTCATTTGGTAACAATTCCCACTCATCTGTCCTTTCGTTTGCCTTTGTAATAAATTCTTGAAATTGTAAAGAAACTTTACGGACACTCTGTACACTCCGATTCGTGATTCGTCTCGCCTCTCCACTGTGTCAGCACGGATTGACGTCTGTTTCCCTTCGTTTTTGCGCCGTTCAAGAGGGGAGGTTGCAAGAACCTATGGGTAATTAAGCCACGTGACTGTTGAGTTCGTTAGAGCTGAAAGTCAAACGAGATACAGACGAAACTGCCGGCGTCTTTCCTTGCTGATTCTTCGGCAAGTCTCGCTCGCCTTGTTTTCGCTACACACACGTTCCACGGCAGCCATGCAAATTTGTACGCCTTCCGGGCAACACTAAAGATCCCGGATACGGATCGGC
Organism: Tetragonisca angustula; assembly: GCA_036937485.2. Lineage (NCBI taxonomy): Eukaryota > Metazoa > Arthropoda > Insecta > Hymenoptera > Apidae > Tetragonisca > Tetragonisca angustula. The sequence continues at coordinate 22,153 of JAWNGG020000175.1, read as the reverse complement.
AAAGTTTTTACTAGCTGCCATCCGAGTATCTTCCGGGCGCTCCGACACCAAATTCCCAGGGAAATGCTCCACCACTCGACGAAAGTCTGGCAGGAGAGATTCCAGCAGTTTTGTTAAATCGTTCGTTCGTCCTCGCCAACGATTCTTTGTTACGAGAACGAAATTGGCGCGTGCGTGGATTTTACTGCGAAACAACTTTCGACGCGAATTTATACAACTTGCCGGCGATTTTATTTTCTTGACGCGACGTGTTAAAGTTGGGCCATTTCTATTTGTTTTTTTTTTTTTCTTTGCGTGACGGTGGCTGATATTTTTTTTTTTTTTAATGGCTCCATCGAGCTGAAATGCAGAATTCAGACAATTATCCAGTTTCATCTCGGTCGATTAAAATTTCATCAGAAGAATTTCATCAATTCTAGGAACTTTAAATTTCGTTGTTACAATTTTTGTAGTAAAAAATTTTCCATTAAATTAAATTAATTTGTTTCCATGATCAATTTCAATTACCGTAATTTTCTTAATTTTATCTTTACCAGTGTTAGCAGGGGCAATTACAATATTATTATTTTAATTTTAATACAATATTACATAATTTTACATAATTTAATTACAATATTATTATTCGATCGTAATTTTAATACATCTTTTTTTTATCTAATAGGAGGTGGAGATCCTATTTTATATTTATTTCGATTTTTTGGACATCCAGAAGGTTTATATTTTAATTTTACCAGGATTTGGATTAATTTCGTAGATTATTATAAATGAAAGAGAATTTTTAGAAATTTAAGAATAATTTATGCAATATTAGGAACTAGATTTTTACGATTCATTGTTTGAACTCATCACATATTAGATATTGATATACCACATATTTGCATATTTTACATCAGCAACAATAATTACTGTAGAAATTTTAATCGATTGATCTGATACTCGTCGAAGATTTTTGAACGTTGAACAAAAGACTTTTCGAGTCTCGATGCTCGTTCGAGACGTTTCCACAGACTGTTTTTACACGCGAGTCGCTTCGAACCGGACAAAAATAGCATAAAACCTATTCTGTCCTCAACGTGACTCAAGCTGTTTCATCGAGATTGGACGGGTGATCATCGAATACGGCAAATGTCAGAAACGCGTAAAATCTGCAGATCGGCCCTATTTTACCGACGGTTTTACGATGACAAATCGGGAGATCTTGTTTCGCGGTGTATGGACCATTGCTGCAGTTTCAATACGCCGATCTCGCGCGCAGTCGTAAAAAAATATTTCGACGTTGACTTGGGTAAACTTCGACGAGATTTATGCTACATTTTGAATTTCCCCGTTATGTAATTTGATTTTGGTTAGCATTGGGATATTTAGACTCATTGAAGCAGATCTGGTCGTTTGCAGACTGGAAAGATTGATTTTCAAAGTATTCGTCCTGTTCAAAAGTACAGTGTGAAGTTCGAAACTGTTAAAAAGATATTAAATTCGAATATGTGCTTGGAAGTATCGCTGGAAATTATTTATAAAGAGTCTAACGAGCAAAGTAACTCGATGTTAAGTATTGAAAGGTGGCGAGAAATAGAGAAAGATGCGAAACAAATCAAAAACCTTGACCAGACATTAAATATTGCTCATTTGTATGGAGATTTTCTGAACTGAAAGATATATCGTCGATTCTTTTAAATATTTCTCTTAAGTGTCATTTTCTTCATGGATTGTCAAATTAAGTAGCGGTGTATATTCGAAGGAATTTTAACGAGATGGAAAAGATCAACCAATAGTGAGGGAATCCTCCAATATTCCAGCGATTGGGAAGTATTGTTGAAATATTCTGAAAACAGTCGCGAAACTCGAATATTCAAACATACTTGAAAGTGTCATTGATAGACTGCGAATTATCACACGTTTGAAAATATAATGAAAAAAAAGTGGAGAAAAAGTAGAATCGCTTCAGAAAATTGTACACCAAATATTGTAGAAAGTACTATGAACATAACGAATGAAACTTATAACGTTCATTCATAAACGTCAATATAACGTTACAGAAATATAAAATATCACAGAGGTATAAATATCGAATGATAATGAGAAACAAGAAAGTAGGATCGGGGCAGAAAATTCCAGAAACCGTAAACTGTAAGTATCGATCTGTATTTCACGCATTTTTTCACAAATCTCGCATTTTAGTCGACCAAAATCTGATCGTTAGAAACATACCAAAAAAAAAAAAAACACTCCGAATACACGGCGCGCTCTATTTGCGAGATGCTCGATCCCATCTCTGTCCTGAGAGGCTTATCAATCCGTCGTTCGAAAGCGAACGAAATTCAAAAGCAACCGCCGCCACGTCGGGCCACGTAGGTCGAGCAAATTTTCCCGCGTGTACCGGCGCGCCGCCAGACCGAGTCTCAACCTTCGCCCTCTCCCCACGGGGAATACAAATTCCCGTAGGTTGCCAGACCTAGCCGCTGCCGCTCCTACCCCTGCCCATCGTGCATAAAATTCGCAGTCAGCCGGCGTTCGCTTCGTCACTCGGTCGTTCGAACGCGATTTTAAAGCGGCGCTGTCGGGGCCTCGTGATTTCAACCCCACCGGGCGGAATCATGAATATATTCAAGAGGCGCGAATTTTCTCCCCGACCTAGACAGAGAGAGAGAGAGAGAGAGAGAGAGAGAGAGAGAGAGAGAGAGAGCTCCGGCCGGAATTCCCCGGTAAACAATTTACGCCTTGCGAAAACGCTCGTTAAATTTCCTCGTCCCTCGCGCTCGATCATCGCGAGAAATCCCCGGGAAAAATTGTCTCTGTTTTTCTCTTTCACGACGTTACGCTTTTGTTCCTTGTTTCTCTAGCTTCGTGTTCTCTTTTTCGTGGTTCCTCCGTTATTTTGAATTTCATTTTCGCTGTTCGTTTTTTATTTTGTTGTTTTCTCGTTTTTCGACCGATCTGCGCGTCGAGGACAGCTTCAGTTCCTGATATTTCGAAGCGAACGGAGAACCGCGGGTAGATGGAGCTATTTTCAATCGTCGTTGTTTTGCATTAGGGAGTGTCGTGATTAAAGGGACGTCTGCCTCTCGAAATGCATTGAAATACATTAAAATGCATTGCTGTCGTAACACAGTAAATTAACGCGGAAGCAAATGAAAGTATTCGCACACTCGATTAAACGAAGATTGTTCGTATAATCTCATTTAAAAAAAAGTCATGCAACAATCCTAGAGTGCGAAGGTTCTGCTTCAAAATGCCTTGCGTTATTTTCTATGTTTTCAAAGATGTTTTCCAATAACGTGGCAAGGATACTTTTATTCTCGAGAATTGTCGAAATTCAAATTGCCTCCAGAAACTTTCACGAAAAATTCAACAACGATCTTGAAAACTGTAGATCAAAATTGAACGTTTACTCGAGTGATTTCCAATTCCAGCAGGACAACAGTCTCATCGCAATTACCTCAACTTGAAAATAATTAATTTTCAATTCGTACTAAAATAAAGTTACCCCTCGCACGTTGTTTCTAAGACGACAACAACAAATTAATCGGAATAATTTCTTAAAAAACAAATCGCGGAGCAAGAGGTCCGTATTATGCACGAGGTTTCGCAATTTTTTTGAATTTTCAACCTCGCTCTTTTGCAAGGAATACCTGAAGCCAGCCAGAGGTTTCCAAATCTCCCGGAATTTCGCCCCGATCGCGGGAAATTTCGAGCGTTTGGGCAAAAAGTTCACGCTGGTCGATGCACTTGGCCAAGACTCGTGCTCCGGGCCGGGAAAGCTACAGCGTCGTCAACTAAATTGGGTCAGAACGAACGGGAGTAAGAAAACTCCGAAGAACAATAGTCGTACCTGTTCGAAGAGCATTCTCTCTGTCGCTTGACACACGCAACTCAAAAGGAATTCCCCTTCCTCCGGGGGAAATTATGGACGATTCGATTAATCTCGACGCGATCAGTGGAATTCTCGTGTTTTTCGACATTTGCCTCGTAACTTTCGACGATAATTTTTTGTTTCAATCGTTCGTTCGTTCCTGGCGAGAAACACGAAAATTCAATCAGCTCGCTTGATTGTTTCAAAAATTAATTTAACAATAATTCATTTTCACGATATTCTTTCAAATTCGATCGCGTCTCTCTGTCATCAAGATATATTTCACGTGATAATTGAAAATTCGCAGGGTAGATGCAGTTAACCCCTTGCGCTGGCAACTGGTTTACGCGGACCATAACGAGTGACCGAACCGTATACAATAATTCGTCCCTTTCTTTTTCCTTTGAACCCGTTCGTGTGATATCACTAGATAGAAACTATTAAGAGGTAATCAACTTATCATTTGTTTTGCAGCGGCTTGTAGTTCCTCATGTTAAAACATTTCTAATATGGTATTACAGATAGTTGTAATTATACAGTGCAGTACAACAATTTTATAGTCACAGTCTTATAATATTTAATGAACATATAACCAATAATTAATATAAAACATTATATATAAGAATAGCGCCTCACCCCTTAACCGAAATGTTATTGTACAATCCCGTGCCTTATTGTATAATAATAATAATAAAAGAAAGAAACATAACCCCCATAGTTGAGGCAAAAATTAACGGTTGTTTACTGTTAATGTAGCAATAAGTGCTATGTAGCAAATTTCTATCTTAAAATTACGCGTGCCTTTAATCTAAGAACACTACAAACCGATAAGCTTTTACTCGTTATGCTTTTGTACATGTGTAAATACTGTATATACTCACACAAAATAAACGTCTGTTAATAATAAAAAAAAAAAAAAAAAATAGTCCAGCGATTTTCGACGTTAAGCAAACAGAACACCGCTAGGATGGGTGAACCGTCCAGCCTAGCAAGAGTAGTTATAACAACAAGCGTCTGGGGTAAGGGGTCGCTGCCATAAGTCCCACTGATGAGTCTAGGGCAGCGACTTGTAAATATAATTGTAAATATAAATGTAAATATGTAAATACCATAGCTACTCTCAAACCCTTCAGTTATTTGCCTGGGTTACATTTAAATATACATAAAACTGAGAAAATGTTTCAATTTGGGACAAAAATGTTCTCGACGTGCGGTGGCACGTCATTCCAGCGCAAGAGGGTTAAAGTAGTCACCTGTACAAATCAACATCATGATAATGATAAACTTACACTTCCATAATGCCGTTGTATCACGTCATCCTAATTAAATTATATTTCTCTTATGTTATATAATTATATTTTCCTTATATTTCTAATATTAATTATATTAATTATATTTCTGTCATATTGTACAATTATATTTTCCTTATATTTCTCTAGGAGAAATGATTGCGATGTATGCTCTTAAACAAGAAAAAAAAATAGGCACGGTCGATAGAAAATAGGAAAGAACCTTCAAAATTAGGGTTGGTTCGTCGAATAATAAAGAATTTTTAAAATCTCTTCTCCGATCTCGATTTGAGATTCATTATTTATGCAAAAATATGCGAATGTTATGTTTCATCACTCTTGACTTTTCTTTCAACTTGGTTCATTTCAATGCAACAATTTCACCAGAAAATGCTCCTAGTAAATCATTTAGGCGATCTAACGACCTCGAAGGAACGAACTTAACCTTCAAAAATCTTCAACTTGGAAGAACTCGAGTTCCGTATCTCACGAATTTCTCGCTTCAGACGAGAAACAAAAATTACTTCTGATGGTAGTGGAAGTAATTCTGTCTCGAAAGGGAAGAGAAAAAAAAGAAAAAAGAAAAAAGAGCGCACGGTCGAATGAGAAACGGGGGGAGGGGGGAGGGTGGGGTTCGTGGGAAATTGAATTTACAATTTCACAGCCTAAATGCCCTCTTTTGTCGGATAAAAGCTGCCAGTCCGTAATAGGCTGGCGTGTCAACAGCTCGCTCCAGCTTTTCTATGGAATCGTTGCCTTGCAACGTGACGTCGGCCTTCTTCAATGATGTCAACGCCGCCATTTTTCTCCCCACTCTCCTCCTCCACCTCTTTCCATCGCCCACTCTGCTGCCTCTTCCTTTGCATTTCACGTCTCGAAGGAAGAAGAAGAAGAAGAAGAAGAAGAAGAAAAACAAAACGAAAGAAAGAAAATCCCACATACATTCGTCCCTTCTTCTTCGTACGTCGTCGTTATTAATCAAATTATCGTCGCGAGCCAGTTGTTTTTCTCCTCCTGGGGAACGAAATAAAATACTAGTGTGGTGGTGGGGGGAGGGGAGGGGGAGAGTGGGGATCTTCGCGCGTTTATGCTCGATTGAATTGACAAACGATCGACCTGGCTCGTGAATTCCATTCCCTTCGTATCTGTGGCATACTACATTTGCTTGAGGGATCTTTTGCGTTTCTGAATATTTTCGGGCGATTTTGTTGGACCCACTGGAATGTTTTGTAAAATTATCCGTAGCATTTTGCGGAGAGGTTCGTTTCTAAATGATATTGGAAAAATTGTGAACCATCGTGAAGATTCCAAAATTTTTCGAGGATATTCTAAATACTCCAAGCATTCATTAAAATTTCCTCTGGAATCTCGTGAATCTCGTTCCCTTGGTTTATCTGTAGCATGCTACATTTGCTTGAGAGGTTTCTTTTATATTTCTGAATATTTTTGGCTGATTTACTATCTGTTAGAATTAGGTTTGTTTCTTTCCTTTTTGCAAAATTATTTGCACTATCTTGTAGAGAAATTTCTTTCATAGAGGTAGAGCAGTTTATCGATCAATTTCTGTTTGAGATATTCGGACGTTTCTAAATGATATTGGAAAAATTGTGAAATATCGTTCCAAAATTTTTTGAAAATATTCTAAATATTCTATTAAAATTTTTACTGACTCGTGCATCTTCCCTTGATCTCTGTATCGTAGCATAGAAATTTCTTTTACGTTTCTGAATATCTTGTCGGATTACTTCTAGAGATTACTAGAATGTTTCTTTGTAAAATAGTTTGTTGATTATAAAAAACTATATTTCGTAGAAAATAAGTTTCTTTTATCGTGTGGAGATGCAGGAGATTGTTGATCGATTTCTGCCTTGAAATCAGATATTTTTGAACGATATTGGAAAAATTGCAAAGTGTCGCGAACGTTCCTTAAATTTTCTAAAAATATTCCGAATACTTGCCCATCAAGATATTTTCAAAATTTCATCATGAAATCCGACGAAGAAGTACAATATACTGACAAATGATCGACCTGGCTCGTGAATCTCGTTTCCTTCGTATGTGGTATAAATTTGCTTGAGAAATCGTTTTTATGTATCTGAATATTTTCGAGTAATTTTGCTGGATTTGGTATCTACTGGAATTTCTGTTTCTTCTTTTTTTTTTTGTAAAATTATTTGTACTATTTTTTAAAAAAGTTTGTCCTATTGTATGAAGATAAATTTTTGTCCGAGGAGTTCAGACAGTTTTGAAGGATATTGAAAAAAATTGCGAAATAGTGTGAATTTTCCTAAATTTCTGAAAACCTGTTCGTCAAGATCCTTTTCGAATTTCTCAAATAATTATCAAGAACAATAATAATAATGGAAAGTGAATGAGAAACACGAGTAAAAGAAATACATACGAGCAAAGAAAAATAATAATTATCGAATAATTAAATAATAATGGTCGAACGCGAATGAGAAAACGAGATAAAAACAAATAAGAAAATACATACGAGCAGAAGGAAATAATAATTATCGTAAAAAAATAACAATAATAAGCGAGAGAAAAATCGAATGAGAAACAGAGCCACGCACGAGTAAAGAAAAACGAGAAACACGGGTAAAAAAAAACCACATACAAACATACATAAAAAAAAGTCTCGTCTCGAAAAAACCTGGCACAATTAATTGACCAACCAAGTGGATTCTCCGACTCGATAAAAGTCGTAAGAGTGTCGTTTCATCGAGAAGCTCGACGAAGAGAAAGAAACTCGCCGTAAGAAGCGAGGAGCGCAATCGAGAAGAAGAAGAAGTCGATGTATCGCGACCCGTAGTGGCAATTAAAGCTCGATCGAGGCCGTGGTAAAAACCTTTCTCCGTCGGTAACGCGTCGACTTTCACCGCGGAACTGTGGCGAAAGTCGGACGCGACGCGGCCAAGGCGAAAAACAACTCGGCCGCGTAATTAAATTCACAAACGGTGGGGCCAAGTCGCGCTTTAAATTCGCCGGTCGCTCGTTCACGTTCTCGCGCAATTATCGGGAAAACCGCGCCCTCCCCCTCCCTTTAATTAATCCAGCAATAATCGTCCGGGAAATTCGTAAACACCGTATCGCGGCGTTTACGCGGGGGAACGAACGGGGGAGGCGAATCGCTAATGACGTCGCCGTCAGTCGTGGACAGTTTGTTTTAAATTCATTCTCCATTTCGAAATAACGTCTCTCTCTCGTTCGACGGACGCGTTGTGTTTTGCCCTTTCGTTGTTGTTTCGTTTCGTTTCGTTTCGCTCTCGTTTCTGCCAGCCGTCTGTTTGTCGTTCTGTCGTTTGAGACGCCATTGTCGTTGGTTTCGTTTCCTCCAAGTTTCTATTAATTTCACGAGCCGAGCGTAAAAATAGAAAATCTAAGGACAAGAAGAAATTTGGACGTGAAAAATATGCAAAGTGGTCGCGGTTTCAATGGTATTCCGCACGTAAAGTGAAATTTCCACCGAGGTCCTGTTATATCTGCTTGTTGTTAATAATTTCAAATACTCGCGCGCGATAGCGTACTCGTTCTCCTAAGGCTCTTGGCCGTGGATGTACGCGTCAAAGAACGAAATATCGAAATGCCAGCCGCGAGGAAAGTTACAACAAACGCGGCGTTTAGTCGGAGGAACTGAGCGGCGTAATTGTTCGCCCGATGTGCAAGCGATTACACACGCGTGGTGGAAATACACGCGGCGGCGTACCGTACGAGTGACAGATAAAGCTGGAGAACGCGTTGTCAGCCGCAGCCGCGGAGCTCGCGGTGCGTGTTTATGCGAGCTCGCGTATCAGCTCGTTATTTCGCTAGGATAACAAATAGTTGATGTGCCAGCCGCAGCGAGTGGCTGGATTTTACTGCGCCGTGGAATCGAGATCCCGGAAAGAATGATTCCGCGAGCCGGGGAACCGTGTCGTTATACCGTAATGACCGACCGTCACCCATGCTGACTGTTGGAGGAGAGGGAAAAAGAAGTTTATGGCATCGTTCCAACCACGCTCTGTTCCCCTCCCTCAGGTTCTCTTACGTGCTCTGTTGCCCTCGCGCGTCGATTAACCAAACCCTCTGTATCATTACCGTCGTGTCGTTGCGGGCTATTTTAGTTTCCAGACAGTTCGCTGAAACAGATTTCGCAAGGCAAGCACCGGGCGGGAGGGGGAGGGGGAGGGGGAGGGAATTATCGTCTCGCGAAACGTCGTAGAGTTTGATGGAAAATGGAACGGTTTTTCGGATAATCGAGCAGCCGCGAACATTTTCAGTCTTTCGTTCTTTTCGTAGTTTAGTTCTTTTCGTAGCGTGTCGCGATGATTTTTGAAGGTTTTAGGTTTTAAAGGTTGTTAGGTTAGGTTTTAAAGGCTGTTTGTTAGGTTAGGTTTTATAGGCTACTTGTTAGGTTAGGTTTTAAAGACTGCTTGTTAGATCAGGTTTTAAAGGCTACTTGTTAGGTTAGGTTTTAAAGGCTGCTTGTTAGGTTAGGTTTTAAAGGCTGCTTGTTAGCTCAGGTTTTAAAGGTCGCTTGTTAGGTTAGGTTTTAAAGGCTACTTGTTACTTTTAGGTGTCTTTTTTTTTTATTAAAGAAAAATTATATTATATATGTAATGTACAAATTAAAATAAAAAAAATTATATGTAACATACAAATTAATATACAAATTAAACTAAGTGCTCACTTAAGCGTACATTGCTATTTCTACCGATTCTTTGGGACTATCCCAACTTTATGCTACTTAATCGTGCGGCCGCGGGAAACAAAAGAAGCGGCATAGAATATTTTGCCGCATTATGACTGTTTCCAACATATATCGATCAAAGTTAGGCAAATTTTATATTAAACAACAAATACTTATTCAATTTATACATATTATATATATTATTACGATTATAGAATCACGCGTGTATTGTTAATTTAATATTGATGAAAATGTAACCTTTGTTCAAGCTTTCTGTTCAATTATTGATAATTATCGATCAACAAACTACTTTTGCACAACGAAAACGCGCGGCTTCGCCTTTTCTCCGTCTCTTCAAGCCCCCCTTCCCCCGCTAAATCGCGCTTCTGCTTTGAAATACGTTCGATAAGGTCGTTTGGGGAACGAGTGTCCAGCTGCGTGGGCTGTAAGTCGCGCGCGACACGTTCCAGGGGGAGAACGCGTCGGAAAGAGGGAATATGGAAATGAGATCCGACGAATCGTAGGAGTGCGGGATCCGTCGGTCCCGCGGCGGACATTTCCAGCCTCGGAACGAGGGCTCAGATTAGCAGAGACTTGGACCCTGAGTGGCCGGCTACAGATAAAGTGATTACTTTCGCCGGCCGCGGTCTCATTCGGTTCCCTTTCTTTTAATTTAGCCCGGTCGTCGAGAGGGCGCGACCCTCCCTCCCCTCCCCTCGCGCCGGAAGCCTGCTCCGTGACGCCGATAAAATTAAGCCGGCGAGAGATTTATGCGCCGGAAGGAGATCACCTCCCTCTCATCTCCTTGTCCACGCACTCATTGTCTTTCGACTCTCCCCCTCCCCCCTGTACTCTGCGACTTTCTACTAACATTATTGTACAGGTATTTCACGCGAGTGGTCGACACTTTTTGAAAATAGTGATAGAATTTCAATTGTTTTGATAAATTCATTGTTTATTTGAAGTTTCTTTTCGTCCGTTAAATCAATTAATTAATTTTATTTCTTTTACTTTTATTATGACAATTAATATTTATCTGATTAAACCATCATCATTATTATCTTTATGTGTAATTTTAATTATTGTAAATAGAGGAATAGTATTTCTATTTTCATATTTAATTTGTTCAATTAATTTACAGAAAATTATGGAAAGTGAACTGAAATTTTATTATTTTATAATATACGTATATATTATTATAATTATATCATTATATAATTCCGAGGATAGAAGTTGAAGCAATTTGATTGTATTATATATATATTCCAAGGTCAATGTTAGGTTTAGGAGCAATGTGGCTCAACATCTTTTTACTTCGAATTTAATATTCCTTCGATTTATGACGAGCAAAATATATACGTAGGTCCAATTAGAAAAAAATTAATTTCGAAACCTCTCGACACACGTGAAAAATTGACACGTCATACTTTGCCTCCGTGAAAACCTCCCTAACAACATTTTTAAATTTATATTAAACAATTTTTCATTAGTACAGTATTAAGTTTCGTTAGTATATGATTTAAAAGGTATCTCAGGTGTGCAAGTTGAATCACCCTGTATATGGGATATTAATGTGTTTTAAACGAATAGTTAGAATTGGAATTGCAAATGACGTGAAAGTACGTCACCTAACCTGGCTGCTATTTCACAAATGACGCAAAATGACAATCAGGCGGTGCCAGCCTGTATAACGTTAAAAAAACTACCGGTGCAACCGTGTTCGTGAGTAGACGCAACGATTTTGAACGAGACTCCCGGTTGGTTTACTTAATTAACTCTGGCCCGGCCGGCGCTGAGTATTTTTGTTACAAATTAGATCCGCTGATCCCCGAGTTTCATCGAGTCTGATTAACGCGCGCGACTCGTCCCACGGTAAATGTCGCCGCGCCCTCCACTTAACTCTGATTAAAAACCGCTTCTCAATTCGCTCTGTCGCCGTAATCGTTGTTCGCAGATGTGGGGCAGGATTGACGAAAAATGCGTTCGAATGTGCTCAGAGTTTGGAGAAATTCTTCTTCTTGGACAGTTTCGCTGGATTTGAAATTTATTAACAAAAACTAGTTATTAACACTAAAACTGCCGACGTAAAATTTCCATCCAGAGATGTTAAAGAAAAAAAAAAAATAGAGAATTTCATAATATAATAAAACACTCAAGCTTTTGTTATTTATACATTTTAGTTATTAAAAACAATGATCTACTTAAATTTTTAAAAATACACTCTCTAATACACTCTAGAAATATTTCACATAAATTACAAATTGGTCATTTCGGCCAATTTGGTAGTGCTATCAATATAAATAAAAATACCAATATAAATAAATAATAAATAAAATATAATAACAAACCAATATAAATACCAATATAATACTAATATAAATAAATACCAATAATAGTACATAATAAGTAAAATGTAATAATAACAAAAATACCAATATAAATAAATACCAATAATAATACATAATAAATAAAATGTAATAAAATGTAATAATAAATAAAAATAACAATAAATAAATACCAATAATAGAACATAATAAATAAAATGTAATAATAAACAAAAATACCAATATAAATAAATACCAATAAAAATACATAATAAATAAAATGTAATAATAAACAAAACCAATATAAATAAATATCAATAATAATACATAATAAATAAAATGTAATAAAATGTAATAATAAATAAAAATAACAATATAAATAAATACCAATAATAGTACATAATAAATAAAATGTAATAATAAACAAAAATACCAATATAAATAAATACCAATAATAATAAACAAAATATAATAATAAAGAAAAATACCAATGATAATACATAATAAATAAAATGTAATAATAAACAAAAGTACCAATATAAATAAATACCAATAATAATACATAACAAATAAAATATAATAATAAATAGAAATACCAATAATAATAAATAAAATGTAATAATAAACAAAAGTACCAATATAAATAAATACCAATAATAATACATAACAAATAAAATATATAAATATACATAGTTTACTATATAAATAAACCTATTATCCGAAAATTCCATTAACCAAACACTCCAGGCTCCCATTAGTTCGGATATCGAACATTAAAGTCGAAAAATCGACGGTGTACTTATTACGCTCTTCCCCTTCGTTGTACTCATTGTGCTCTTCGTTGTACTTGTCATGTACTTATTATTACGCTGTTATTATTATGCTTGTACTTATTATGCTCCTCGTTTCGCGATACGTCGTGTTCGCATTTTGCTTACGGATAACGAGACTCGAGAGATACATAGAGGCGTGTTACGCGTCTGTCGTCGAGCAACCTAACATCCATCGATCGTGCGTATAGCTCCGAGCAAGAAACTGGTCAAACTTAAATACAAGAGCAGAACAACGTAATCTGCCGGATTACGTTCTATCATAATTCCGCATTTGAAACTTCAGCACTGTGCGCTGAAGAAGTAGCATAATGGCTGCTCAAAGAAACGATCGATGCACGTCGTGTTCTGCCACAGGCTATACCAGCCTGCCACAGGATATTTGCATCTTTCAAATATCGTCTCGTTATGAAAACGCGTGGAGAAAACGCGTGCGTAAAATACCGGGGGGGGGGGAATATTCTGTAAATACAGCGTTCTCTGGCACCTGTTGAGTTGAATTGTTTTTTAACGAATGCGTCGTTGCTTTGTAATTTGAAAAGTGAATAGATTTCCCAATAATAGTGGCGGATTTACCAATTACCGTTACGCCATGTGGCATAATTCAAATCAACGAAGACACGTAATGGAGAGCGCTAGATTGTTGCACGTGAAATATACGAAACGGTTCGGTTTTTCAATCGTGCAAACTCGTATCTGGAATTCAGTGACTGAAAATAATATTTATCGATAATTGAAAGCTTAAAGCCAACCAAATCATAACGCATCAATTGATTCTTTGTTTCATCATTTTATTTTACAAGAGAACAAATTACGTAACGAAACGATCCATGGGTGTTTTCACTCTGATGCTTTTGACGAAAATTTTGTTCTTTAATTACTTTAGTTATCTAGTTGTTTAATTATTTTAGTTATTTAATTACTTTAATTATTTAGCATTAAATTATCTAGTGTATTTAAATGGAGATTAAGAAAATTGTCAGTTTATTTTAATATTTAAGAATGTTACATATTTGTTAATTGTTGAATTATTTAAGGTTTTTTTTTAGTCAATATATAGTTCTGCAGAGTTACGTTCTTCTCATATTTTCAATTATCGAACATCTTTCTTTTCAGTGTAAGACACATTCTCATCATTTACATTTAAATTGCATTTAAGATACCTTCGTTACTCGTGAATAAAACTGCGATTGATTTATGGCAAAAGTAAAGATAGTTTCTTATATTGTATTACACCAATCCTTTTTTATAATAAAGTTCTTTTTCTTCAGTAAAGTCTTATATTTATGTGTCGAGTGTAATGTCAAATATATCTGGAGAAACGAAACGAACGATTTCAATATAATTCACGCGACAGTGGACTTCATTTCGTTTTCGAATGCTTGCAATAAAAAAACATAGATTTTTTTATCTAATACTGCGTGTTAAAAAATTTCTTCTCTCAGACGAGTAAAGAATACGTGGCACACTCGTCGTATCGTTCGTCCACGATCTTCGACAATTTTTTCCATCGTTCAGTACTTTCTGTCAAGTTTGTATCTGCGGATCAATCATCCTCTATCTTTCACCGACAAACTGTAACCTGTCGATCGCAGGAAGGTATTTTCTGAATGACAAGAACGAACGTTTCATTCTCCATTGAACTCTGTGTATCGTCACAGGTTTGGGTTTGCCGAAAACTCGATGGTCCTTCAGCTATTACAAAACAAACGTCGATGGATTGACGATTGTTGTTGTTTTTCTTTCTTTCTTTTTAGCTCGAGAATAACTTCGTGCCAAGTGTGAACGATGAAAACCAAAAGGGATTGGTGGTAGTTTGATTCGGCGAATCAAAGGTAAACGAGAACGAGGATGAAATCGTCAACGATCAGACCGATTGTTCGGGGTTTGCTACGATTAATCGATTTGCAAACACGATGCCATAAGTAGTATTAGTCTGTTTGTAGTCGGTCAACTGATAGAAAGATGTGTATACAATTCATTTAACTCACGAACAAACTGCAGAATAGTAATATTGAACTGTATACGATCAATATAATCCATCAATAAACCATTGGCAAGATACAAGTTATACTGAATTGTTTATAGTCAGACATCAATCTGTGTAACTAACCAACAAACAGACTCTAAGTATTAAATATTATGCAGTCGGAAAGTTTATACAAACTATGAATAAAGAAGTTCTAAATATAATTACAATACGAATTATAAATTTATATGTATCTACTTTCAACAAATATCATTAAAAATTAATATTTATCAATTTTCTTATAAATTCTTATTAGCATTAACATTAAATATATAAAAGTATAAACGGTATTAAATATATTAGTATTAAATATAAAGGGATTATATTAACATTAAGATTAGTAAGAATTTGTAGGAAAAAATAATAAATATTGATTTTTAATTATTTTACTTTATCATAATTTACAAAGTACAAGTTCAATAATGAAAAGATTATAATAATTGTTAGTTATATAGATTATAAGATTATAATATTATAGATTACATATAACAATATATAATAGTTAATAATATATAATATATAATAGTTAATAATATATAATATATAATAGTTAATAATATATAATATATAATAATATATAATATAGTTATAATAATATATAATAGTAATATAGATTATAAAAATTAATAATAAAAAGATTATATTCAGATTATATTGAGACTAAAGAGATTAATAAAACGATTATGTTAAGAATTTCACTTTCATTTAATTATACAATTACTTTATCGAACTAAATTTAACATCAAGATTTTCACTTTCACGTGAAATTGAAACCCGATCCGGGGGATCTGATCGTAACAAACAACCGTACCGGGGAATTAATTACGTCATCGAATTCATAGCTGACAAATTACGGGGGGGGGGGTGGGAATCGCCACGAAGATCGTCCCGTCCGGTGATGAAACGTTATCTGAAATCATCGTTTCGACCAAACTTCCTCAATGGCGCGTGGTAACATTAATACCCGAGAGCGTTAACGAAGAACGGGATAGAATCAGCGGGATATCCCCGCGGATCACGTTACCACCGGCCAGGAACAATACTCAATCGGCGTAAACTCGCCATTATGCCAATTACAAACAGCCCTCCGTAACCAGATCGGAGATCGCGGAGTAATTCGAGATACCGCGTTTGCAAACCGATTACCCTGGCTATCCTGCCTGATTGATGCGATCGTAGACATTTTCATCGTCGTTCCCTCTCTCTCTCTCTCTCTCTCTCTTTCTCTTGTAGATCCGGTCGTGAACGAAGCTGCAACGATTCTTTCGAATTTTCCACAACTCTCGCCAATGTACGAAGCATAATCTCCAAGTGGTGAAGGATGAGAGAAATTGAATTTATAATTCAACAATACGTTGTTCGGGGAAAATGTTTGAAATGAAATTCCTACTGTTTCCAAAGGGACACGATGGCAATAAATGATTTGACTGGGTAGTAGTGATCTCAAGGTCATATCCGCTTTCTTTAATAATTTTTAGGTCATTAATTTAGGAGATATTACTGAATGGTACACGTATTGGTTGTAATATTACACGATGTAATGCTAGGTTCTTGTTATAGACAGTTCATATTTATGTTACGTCCAACATTAACGTGATTTTATTTGATTATACACCGAACATTTACATTGGATTATGTTCTACTATTTCTATTGGATTATATACTATTTACAATTAGCTTGTCTGATAGCAAACAATCTAAATCGGTTTGAAGCTACTTAAAGAGTGGCTATACAGCACCATACTACTTATTTTCTGTTCATTGGTAGCTAACATGATCCGTCTGATAACCTCTCTTGTTGATAATATATGTATATGAATTTCCCAACTGTGTAGTATTTGATACTTAAAATCTGTCGATAGGTCACATGAATTGCATGCATGGCTGATTGTATACAGGTCAATACTACTTGTACATTGTACAAACCATTGTGCAAGCTGACGTGACAACCTCTGTTGATAGTTTATATGAATTTTTCAACTGTATAATATTTGATACTTAAAATCTGTTTGTTACATGGACTGCATGCATGTCTGATTGTATACAGATCAATGCTACTTGCACAAGTCTTGTGCGAGCCAAATTTATATTGTACAGTGTAACCATATTTTTCCTTTGCTCATAGTTCATGAAGTATTTGGCTGTATAGTAGATATATTTAGACTCTGTTGGTAAGTTATATGCATGTCTGATTATATACAGTTCAATATTACTCAATTGGTACAATCAAATTCTTGGATCGGACTTTATTTCATTGAAAGAGAAAATTGGAGAGAATTATATAGAATGTATAAGAGGAACACGCCAAGTCCCCCAAGTTTTTAGGTTCATAAATAGAATTGTTATAAACTATTAAATATCGCAAATAATTAGATATACGAATCCGTTTTCCCTATGTTCTTTCTAAAATCTGTAAAATCGCAAACAGAAATATAGTCTACTTTAGTTTACTGTTGACAAAACATTTGCAAAGTTAGCTATGTATCTTTTTATTAAGTAGACGTTACACCAAGGGGCAAATTAAGTTGGAAAAATGAGGGGATGAATTTAACGATAATTTATACGAGTGTGATAATTTCGTCGGGAATATATTTTTAGTTCGATCGGAGAAAATTTATATCAAATGGAGCACACTGTCAATCAATTCTATATTTATTTTTTGAAACTCTATCTTTATTTAATTTTGCAATTAAATATTCCTCGAACCATTTTGTACGTCTGTATTTTCATCGAAGTGCCCTCGTTTTCAAATCCTTTTTAGCCAGCCAGAGCAAAATTAAAATTATATTATTGTACATTTGTGAGATTCTTCCTTTTTTTTTTTTTTTGCAAATTGAATGAACGTTTCGTGTCTTCGCAATGGTTTTCTGAAATAGTAACGCAAGAGAGAGAAGGATTCGCGTCGTAATCTTCCCGTAGAAAACTTGATCCTTTCTTTCCCTGGCGAAACCAACGTCGTCTCGTTTCCATTTCAATTCACGTTCCCTCATGTTTCCATTTCCAGTTCCACGGGACTCAAATTTAACCGAAACCCAACTTAAACCAACCAAAAGTTCCTTCAAGAACACGCTTGAAACTCAGTGTCAAATATGGTAATTCAACCATGTTTGAAATAATTCTTCCATACAAACATTCCTACCGTTTCTTCGCTCCTTCGTGCGTCCACTTGCATTTCTATTTTCAGTTTTATAAACTGTCAAAATGTTTTGCTGTTACATTTATACGATCCAAGTCTAGATCCACTTGCGTTTGGGTGATAATAAATTCTTTTTTATTCGAATTCGTGTTTCGTCATTTGAATGTTCAATGTTCTGGAGATCTAAAAATCCTAGAAATTGAAGAATTCGAAGTTTCGAAGATCTAAATATGTAAAGATTCAGATGTTCAACGATTTAAACATTCAATAATTCGTATATTCAAAAATTCAAAAATTCAAAGATTTGAAGATTCATACATTCAAAGAATCAAAGATTTAAAAATTTAATGACTCAAAGATCCAAACATTCCAAAATTCAGAGATTCATATGCTCAAAGATTCCAAAGTCTCAATTGTTCAAAAATTCACAGATTTGACGATTCGGAAATTCAACAATATTCAAAAGTTCAAAAAACTTAAAGATTCAAAGATCTAAAGATCTCAAAAGTTCAAGAGTTCAAATATCCAAAGGTGCAAAGATTTCTGTTCGATGTTTCCCTCATTTTCCTATCTTTGTCACATTTCCTTCATTTTAATCGCCCAAATAAAAATACTATAGTCTAGTCATCTGCTTGTACTCATAAACCCATATACAGGTTAAAACATAAACTCGAACTTCAAATACAAAGTGAACGTGTCACCAAGTGTTCCAACACTTTTCACGTTCCACGATACATTCAACCATGCCCAACCAATTCATGCAAACCGCGATTACGTTTGCTTATCGGGTCCAAGAGACCCGCTGCGAAAAGGACGGAGTGCAACAGCAATAAATCGTGGCGGACACGTTCGATTATTGGTACACGGTGAGTGCTATTTGCGACACGAAGTTAGATGATGCACGAGTTCCTTGGGGAGGATTTATGAAGCAATACCGTGGCTGGCGTTGACCCAACCGGCCAACAACCAGCTCCCTCGACACGTGGAATAAACAAATAAGGAAGGCCTGCCGGCTTTGAATTCGCCGCTCGTCGCGTCGAAACGAGTAATTTCCGGGCTGTCTGTGTCGGCCCGCGGATAATCTATGCTTTACCTTCCCTCCCCCCTCCGCCCACGTGGCAGTGGCAGCTTCCTTCGGCTTCTTCACCGGAGGCAACCGTGGTCATCAGCGCCGTGGACGCGCACAATACGTCGTACGACGTCGCGTGTCGAGGCGAACGAGATCCGAGATTTCCCTGGATCTTGGCCAGTTGTACTCTGGTCTCGTGATCTCTGTTCCCATGCTCGAGAATTCAGGTTGAGAGCTCGTACAAGTACAAGAGTACATCGCGCGGATTTGGGTCACGTGTGGGTCTCCAGATCCGGTGGACAATTGGTTTCCTTCCTGCCGAGGGTGAGCTCGATGAGAATAGCGACCGAGGTTTGGAAATGAGGTTCCAATATTTGATTAATTACGGGTAGAATTTGGAAACGGTGAGTTTGGTGTGTGACTTTGTGATTGCGCCATGTTGCAGCGTGTTTCGTTGGAGATGATGATTCTTGAGAGGAAACAGAGGAGAACTGAAATATTAGAGATATTGAGATTTCCAATATTTGATGGAAGAAAAGAGTTGATGGGGATAGTGATTAAATTTTGAAGATGAGGCTCCGATATTTGGTCAGTTAAAAACAGAATTGAAAATACTAAGTAATTAAAGAGTTTTGTGTATTTGTCATTGTGCAGTAACATGTTTTATTGGAAATAATGGTTCTAGAGAAAAAATAGGGGTGCTGAAGCATTAAAGTTCAAAAGACAACTGGTTTGATTTGAAAAAATGAAGTTGACGAGGGCAGTGATTAAATTTTGGAAATAAAGTTGAAAAAGTAAATTGCAAATAACAATAATTCAGGATTTTGTGCGTTTGTTCAATAACACAGTACGATTGCTATGGTGTGACATGTTTCGTTGGAAATAATGATTCTAGATAAAAAAAAAAAAAAAAAAGAGGTGAGCTGAAGGATTAGAGGTTTGGGGATAATTTGAGAGAATTTGGGATTTCATTGATTAATTAAGATTAGAATATTAGAATTATTTCAAGATTTTGTGTATTTTTTATTATATTATATTACAACATGTTTCATTGGAAATAATAATCCTTGAAACTAAAGCAAAGAACATCTGAAGTTTTAAAAGTCAGAGAGAACAGTTGGTGTTCTTTGCTGTGAAAGAAATATTGATTGCGATGATGATTTGATTTCCAAAATAAAATGGCGTAGTTGATGAGGAAATAGATTCAAAAATAGATTGAATTATTAAAAATTACAGATGGGACAGTTGAAATTTAGAGACTTTTACAGATTAGACGAGAGTATTGATCTTTCTTTCGTTGAAGAGAAGATATCGATTGAAAGAAAGGTTGAAATGAAATTACAAAGAGCATTGAAAATGTAATGGTAATTCTCAATCTCCTCTATTGTGTTATTATATCGTGGTTAAAAAAACGTATATCACATTCAAAGCAACTTTAATGTTTGGAAATAACACTGATATTGAATTTTAAGGTGCAAGCAGAAGAACTGTTAATAGCATAATGTTAATCACGATCTCATTGAATATAATATGTTAGTACATATTATAAATTAATTCGAATTGATTAAGTTCCTTTATTGATGATTCATTTCTTGTCAGAATGAAATTTCGCAAATCACGATCTCCAATATGCATGCACTTCGATTCACTAAATAATCCATCGAGGTAGCCGCGATAGAATTTATTCAAACTGCTCTTACCGCGGTGAATTTTAAGTTCAGACGTACAGATTGCAGGATGTTTTGGCAACAGCTGCATCAATATTAACGCGTTAATTAACCCAATCCTCCACCGACGTTGCACTCGGTGAAACCTATTAATCGGGAATCAGTTGCTCCCGTAAAATATGTAGCTAGCATAAATGGTGTATCAAGGCATTCTGCAAGTCAATGTTTGCCTTTCTTTTCACCAACCTCTCTCAAACGGGAGTTAATTTTCTGTTAGACGACTCTGTGTATTTTTAAAATTTAATTGCTATCCTAATTTTTTGTCGCTTTCTTTCTTTAATGAAGAGGACGCTCTTTGCACTTGTTCTGTTTCTTTTAAAATTGCTTAAAATTATATACGTCCATAATATATAATTTTATATTATATTATATTATATTTTATTATATATATATAATATATAATTTTCTATTATATTATATACATATATAATATATAATTTTACATTATGTTATATAATATATATTATATACATACATATATAATATAATAGATTTTATTATATATAATATATCTGCCATTATAAAATTGTATAATAAAGTTTCGAAATTTTGAAAAATTCCAAGGCTTCCTCTTAACATTTCTAATTCATTTAAATATTAAAATTAGGCTGCGGATTTCACGTCGTGAAGAAAATATATATAAAGTATACCTCCCTCCCCCCATTTTTTTCGTTTGCCACAGAGACGCAGTCGGATCGTATAACTTCCGAGGGTGAAAAATCGTCGCGTTTTACGGCGTCGACTCGGCCACTCCTCCCCCTCTTTCTCTTTTTCTTCGCTCTGCCCCCTCCCATTATCTCTCGCTGAGGGGACTCGCAATCGAGTATCGCGATACGCCGTTCGACCCGTAAATTTTTTATTCGAAATTTTATTCGAGAAATATGTTCCGTTATCGGGGATCGTTGCACGAACTCCAGTGGATTACGAGCTTGCTACCTCTGTCCGCTATTTCCATCGTCCGTTCTTGTTCCTCGCCGTTTATCTCTCCCGGTCCAAGGTGATTTTCATAGGTGATAACGACTCGCCGCCAATAAAGTTCTCGTAAACCGATTGAAAACGCTCGTCGAAATTCGCGAACCCTGGCCAGATTGAGTGCAAATTGCACGCGTTTATTTTGTTTAGCGTGGTCTCGAAGTTATTACATTATGGAACTAATAATTCAGAGATATTTCGTGAATACAGAGCTACTTGGTCCTTCGTCTATCGTTCATAGTCTTTGCGCTGAGT